>BSQZ01000003.1:8372500-8847500 GCA_033239005.1 Lamellibrachia satsuma | reverse complement strand
AGATTTATCAGGATTTGCTTAATTTATACCAGGGTTACTACGAGTAACCGGGCCTACCTCTGTATTTGTCCTAGTAACGCCGGTGATAGCAAAGTCCACAAATTATGTTTCTCAATCGATGGACAAGTGTTCTTGTATTTGTTATCACTAATATAAGGAAAACAGTAGTGCAAACTGTGCAAACAGTCAAAGCGGGAAAATAAACTGATAACGATAGATATATTGTGTTACGCGACATAGAACTTGACGATATGTCCTTTAGAAAAGAAATGTGATCAGTAGCAATAATGCGCAAAGTGTATTATGTTTCAGAGGAAATCCAAAGTCTCACCAAGCAAATAACCGACCTACGGGAAGACGTGAAGTTGCTCGAGCGAACAATCAATGGTATGTTTTCTGTGAAACTGCGTTGCATTAAATTTTGCCTGTAGGGAAATACATTTTCACTTACCAAGCATTAAATATTGCCTGTAGGAAAATAAATTTTCACTAATCAATGTCAATTGTAATATGTAAGAACAGGAGCAGGACACACACACACATCGTTACGCGCACAGACAAACACACACACACACACACACACACACACACACACACACACACACACACACACACACACCCACACACACACACACACACACACACACACACACACACACACACACACACACACACACACACACACACACACACACACACACACACACACACACACACACACACACACACACACACACACACACACACACACACACACACACACACACACACACACACACACACACACACACACACACACACACACACACACACACACACACACACACACACCCCCACACACACACACACACACACACACACACCCACACCCCACACCCCCCACACACACACACAGGAGCAGGACACACACACACACACATCGTTACACGCACAGACAAACACACACACACACACACACACACACACACACACACACACACACACACACACACACACACACACACACACACACACACACACACACACACACACACACACACACACACACACACACACACACACACACACACACACACACACACACACACACACACACACACACACACACACACACACACACACACACACACACACATCGTATACGCGAATGTAAGGCGATTTAAAGGAAGTGTATGAATAACCAATATGATGTCGTCTTTATTTGATTGTGAATACAAGTAACATATAACACAGCCCATTAATATTGTCTGTTTTAGAGCAAACCCAGCACACGGAGGAACCAAAGAAAGGTAACGAGTTGCGAAGACAACTCCGATTGTGATATTGGTACTAATACAAAATGTTCTTTACCAACAGGGAAACCCGTGCCGTGATAAACAGTATCGCAAACATGTCGTGTTTAACCTCGACAAATAGACTGCTACTTCTGTTAAGAATAAATGCATGTTCTTAGTTTATATCATACATGTATTGAAATGTTGATAAAAATCCTAAAACAATTATATGCCTACATATTATCATATTGATTATTGTAAATAATAATTTCAACTAATTGCGGTACTCTCAGAAAATGTATTACTCGTTATACTGTAATGTATAATGATCAGTAAACGTTACAAAGTAAGTTATACAGAAAATTACAGGTAAACCGTAATGGACCACAAAATATTTAAGCAGTTTAATTTCATAATCTCCGTAATATATAAACAACTGATTATTTTTATTACTATTTCGTTCTTGGTCTCTTGAAAAATATATATCCATCGGCTTTTTTTATTTTGGGGTTTTCAAATAGTAATACTTACAGTTGGTGTGATTCAGGTTATTTTTCACTCTAATTGCCTTGAACATGTTAGTGCATTAGCTTTCAAACAGGGCCAATCTCAAGAAAAGTCTTCGTATACACATTCACCAATATGTTTGAACAATTAAAACGATGTTTTCTTGGAAACGCGTGACAACATGCATTGCTCTATTATCATAACAGTGCAAAATCGTGTGATGAACTTGTAAAACGCGTAATTGTTATTGATGAACCATATTGATATTGAGTAGGGACAAGATCAGGGCGACGCCACGAGAAAATAACATGTTTCCAAAAAACGATTCGTCACGTAAAAAAAGACCCCTGCGGCAAACATTCCAACCGACGAAAGCCCATATTGCCAACCTTTCTTTGTAACTGTCAATGGAAACTATTATTAAAAGATAATTGGTTATTTTATTATAATCCAGCTTAAGTACGTGTGTATGTTTGTTATGTTTGTTATGTGATTCATCCCAGAACTTTGCATCTCGGGCGCCAAACTTCATCTACGACCTCACGGTCAGGTCAGAAATTCACCCAGCTGTTACTATTTCTATGAACAATATTACTACGTATAACTGCCGCAAATGTTACTACGTATAACTGCCGCAAAGCTGCAATTGTTCATAACGCCATGCATCTTTTATTTCACTGTCCCAAGTTACGTAATACAAGGGCAATATGTCTGCAGACGTTATTATAAGTGCAACTATTACCTCGCAATTTGAAGAGTTAGATCCCAAGAAGCCATCAGCATATTGACTGGCATCATCAAGATGGTATTAATTGGATAATGTTGTGATAATGTTGGTATCCAGTCCGGGGATTGGTATTTTCGCAAATATATTAAACTATGCTTCTCACAGAACCATTATATTCACATAAATGTAGGTTGGGTCAAATTAATTATATACAGCTGACGTAGGAAAATGCACATTTCACTTCACTCAAATATGTCAGTAATCTGAAAAAATTCGTTTTGATATATTAAGGTTAATGTACTTTCTTATAAAGCGCAGTATCCAGTCCTTGGGACTGCTCAAAGCGCTTTACACTTCACACAATTGAAAATGTTGTAAAGGTGGACAACGTGACGGGGATAATAGCGCTTCGCCGTCTGTTTCAGCGTATACTGCAGAACTAATGGAAACACTGAAAGCCGTCGCCCAGCCAGGTATAAGTTCTTCTCATTCGCGCTGCGCTACATAATGTCGTTCTCAATCTAATGCGCCCATCATACGATATATCCATGTTGGTTTGTCTTTATATATGTACTGTGTATATTTCGCTTTGCTGAACATATTACGTAATCAAAGTTAACTGTATTGATGTCTGAATTAGTTTTGTATTATCGCTTTTGTACATGTGGCGGGTGATCTAAAGTAGGTATTCACCTGTCAAACTGAGCCGATTGCTAAAGTGTCTGTTACTTGTACAAGGAATGGAGAGAAAATATGTGAACTTTAGCATTTGAATGTAAACTGTTTATAGTTGAGTAGAAGCATGAATAAGCAGTTTAACTGAACATGTTTGCTGCCACGTGGATTGGTCGTACAGTGGAAGGAGAGAGCGAGGACAACTTGAAGTGTCGGACACTTAACGTTATCCATCGCATCAAGCAATCACAACAGACAGAGTTGTGGAACAACGTATCGGCTCTACTCATACCCGATGGCCGGTTGGATGTGTCCAGCGTCATCACGAAGGACAATTTGATGGATGTAGAGTACTTGTTCGCCTCAGGTGTGGTGTCCGACGTCACCAACCTAAAGTCAGTACCTTGTTGATTAAATATTTATGTGTACCAATATGTGATTGTCCATGCGTATGCACACCCAATGCATTCATTTCATTTGTGTATGTTTAGTTTAGTATGTGTAGTTAAAAAAACTAATCGTATATCGACCAATGACAGCTTAGCATGACAAAGAGTCACTGAGAGAGATTTTCAATTACGTCACTTGAATCAGTTTACAACGGCGGTGACTTGTGGGTATGGTAATTACACTAAATTATGCTGTTTTATAAATGTCTTATTTATACAAAGTACACGGTAAGTAATAGGTTGTGATTAACGAGTCGTGAATCAGACACTCGTCTGTGTGTGTTTATTAATTCAGGAATATAATTTACTGTACAAGTTGTAAATCATTCGTGCAGTAGATTTCCTCTCTTACAGCCTCAGTTTCAATGACGTTTTCGGTGACGAAGACGACGTAGAACGTATTTGTCGAGGGCTGGAGGCGATGCCCCAACTAAATACACTCAAGTAAGTAGTAGAAGTACTGCTGCCACTGCTACTGCTACTGCTGCTGCTGCTGCTGCTGCTGCTACTGCTACTGGGTACTGCTAACACTATTGCTAATGCTACTGCTACTGCTACTGGGTACTGCTACTGGGTACTGCTACTGCTACTGCTACTGCTACTGCTACTGCTACTGCTACTGCTACTGCTACTGCTACTGCTACTGCTAGTAGTAGTAGTAGTAGTAGCAGCAGCAGCAGCAGAAGCAGTAGCAGTAATAATAATTATAATATAATAATAAAAAATAAGATATTTATATAGCACCACAATCACATGGCGCTGTACAATAGTATACAGGTGAATATATACATACATACATAACATTCATTATAATACAACTAAAAGTATACATGGAATTAACTAGCTAAAATAATAAACTATATTAAAGGTAATACAACTAAAAAATGTACATGAAATTAAATAATTAAAATAATAAATTAAATTAAGGATAATACAATTAAGAGTATACGTGGAATTGAGTAATTAAAACAACTGATTAAATTAAAGTATACATGGATTGAAATAATAGTAACACATTAATTAAATGAAAGTAATTCGGGCAAACATAATGTTCTCTCAGGTATACATACACCTGCCGGAACGATAGTTCTTCAACAACCGCTGAAAACTGGTCCAGTTGTCAGAGTTTCTGATATCAGGAGGCAAACTGTTCCGCAGAATCGCCGTTGTGTTGGTAAACTTGCGAACACCGTACGTAGTGTGTTGGGTGTTCGGCGACTGGTCCTTGTAATGATACGCGCACATGTATTCTGCAGACGCTGCATTTTCGCAAGAAGTGTCATGGAAGACAATGGTAAAGAAGTAAAGAATTGCAATAATCAATTCTTGGTGTTACGAGCGCATGGATACGTATTTTCGCAGCATCGTATCGACGGATTCTGCCGATATTTCTGACGTGGTAATATCCAGTTCGGCATACGGAATTCACCAACTCCAAGATTACAGACGGAAGACGATTGTTCTGTTTGGTGGTCACCAACCATGACAGCAATACTGTTATGAGATCGTAATCCGTGGTTTGATGTTAAAACGATAAATTCCGTTTTTTCGTCATTTAGTTTTAATTTAGTTCTCACTTCCTTGATACACGTGTCCATGTTGTCAGCGTAGAAATGTGCAGCGAGATGGTGTCGTCGGATTATATCGCTTAATGGCTTTGTGTATAGAGTGTATAGCTTTGGCCCAAGTACCGAACCACGAGGAACACACAAACCGCTGCCGCTCCTTATCAGCTTTGTGAACCCGAACATCGATTTAGTATCTCGCCCACATTGTTCAATCTGTGTAGCATGGTACTCAGTCTTGGTGTCAATCAGCAATTTGTTGACAACAATGCAGTCCACTCGGTAGAGCTGGTGGAGTATCTCCAGTCTTGTCTTACGCCAGCGCCTTTCCAACTGGGGCCGCTTATGTTTTGCGTCACGTAGTTCAGTGACACGTTCTAGTTGTCACACATCAAGAGGTGCATGTAAACGCTTCAGGTTCTCCATCTGCTGGACACTCTCCTTGAATGCTGCACTATATATCGCCCGTAGCTTACGATGTTGTACGTCCTTGCGAGTTACACCTGGTCTTACTTACACTCGAACCTCGATATTAAGGTCAATCACGGGATAGGGCCAAAACTGACCTTAATAGCGAGGTGACTTTAATACTGAATATGGGCACTGAAGCATCATGGGATTGGGGAAAATTGCTATGCAGATGCGTGTCATTGTAACAGCAATGCACATTAAGCAAGTATGTAATGTGTAATGTAGTGTATGTATGAGAATTTAGTTTCACAATATTATATGGTTTTATCATACAACATCGAAAACAAAATCGGTAATGCACAATACACTTTTGCTACGTTTTCCCCTCCCTACTACTCCAACGGAGGTATTCGGTCGTTAAGCAAACAATCAGGCGCCTACGAGACGGCGCCATATTGTTGACGTCGAAGCCTGCGGTCTTCTGCGCCGCCGTGTTCTATAAAATCTACTCATCCGCTAAGAATTTGAGTTCAAAGTTCTACCTACGATGACTGGCGATCTTGCTTCTTTTATTGTTTTCCGAAGTTTACTGGTTACTGTATAAACACGTCAAGTGTGTGGCTTCGGGCGGGCGGGCGGGCGGGCGGGCGGTCGGCCGCCCCACTCTTATCGCATCCCCCGATCAATGCTGCTCGGCCGTGATCGACCATAACTGAGTCTGAGGGGGTAAACTGGGAGCAATCTGATTGTTTCGCATCGGGTTACTGACCGTATTCCTGAATAGCGAGGTGACCGTATTAGATTTTAAAAAAATTAACAAGATTTAACAAGATTTAACAAGATTGCCATCCCAAACAACAAGTTCCAGATGGCAAGTGGACAAGGAAGCCATTGGCTTATCGAGAGTCCAAAATGTTTATCATCATCGCCCTTAACAAATATCTGTCAATTCTATTTTTAAACATATACACACTACTAGCATTAACATAATCATTTGGCAGTTTGTGCTCCTTAACTAATGCTGCTTTATGTCATCTGGTTCTACTACCTTCTTTAAGTTTGAAGAACATATTCCTATCAACATCCTCATAACCGTTCACTATTTTAAATACTTCTATTTGGTCTCTTCTTAGTCTCCTGGTCTCTAGTGTTGTCAAACCACATTGTAATAAGCGACTTTCGTAACTAAGATCTCTTAATTCTGGAATAATTTTAGTTGCTCTTCGTTGTATTCTTTCTAGTTTGTCTATGTCCTTCTTACGATACGGCCTCCATGCTTGTATACAATATTCCAAATGTGGTCTAATTATTGCTTTGTACAGGGGTACAATTAGCTGATTCTCCTTATACGTGGTAGTTCTCCTAATTAGCCATATAATTTCAGTATAGGGCCTAATACTGATCCCTGTGATACCCCACTCAAAACCGATTTCCAGTTTGAAATATCACCATCTACTATTACTCTCTGTCTTCTGTGTGTAAGCCACTTTTCTATCCAGTTGATTACATCATTACCTATACCATGGGCTTTTAGTTTAAGTAACAATCTTTGATGTGGCACTTTATCGAAAGCTTTCTGAAAATCTAAATAGACAACATCCACTGGTGACCCGTCATCTACCCACTTTGTAATTTCTTCCAAAAAACATAAGAGATTAGTTAGACATGACCTTGCTTTTAGGAATCCATGTTGAGATGTATTTATTAAATTATGTTTTACAAGGAATTCCACTATGTGTCTCTAATTAATGTTTCGAGTAATTTACATATAACTAATGTTAAACTCACTGGTCTGTAATTTTCTGGTTTGTTCCTCGATCCTTTTGAAATCATTTGTGACTGTCCCGGTTGACCGTAATTGCGCGGTGATCGTATCATTGAGGTGATCGTATCATTGAGCTGATCGTATCATTGAGGTGATCGTAAACCGAGGTTCGACTGTAATATGAATAACAATAACAACAATAATGATGATGATAATAATAGTGCATGCATATGTGACGACAACGTCACACAACAGTGGACAGAAGTGACATTGTAAAATAATGGATTCTTTGTCTTCTTCAGCTTGGAGACAACGAAGTTGACAGACGCCGGCATGGGACGCGTGTGTCGGACCGTCAGGTCTCGTTGTCATCTGTTAGCACTGCTCTAGTAAGTAAATACGTCTGGTTCTGTCTATTTACCCCGATATATTCATCCAAAAACTGACACTTGGTGGCGCCACTAATCGACTTATTTTCCCAGTAAATAAAACTTGTTTAGTTTTTTATTTCTACAAAACGCTCCGTGTCGGGTCAAAATGTCACACATTTGAAGAACTTTACATATCAAACCAGTTTATTGTCTTTGATTACATTTCAAACGACACATTTCAAGTTTACTGTTTTAATATATTTCACACAATAAAGTTTTTCAACGCGTTGAAATAAACAAAGTGTGACGATAAACTACAACTCATCATTTGTTTTACAGCTGTGATAACAACGCGTTGACAGACGTAGTGTCAGACGAGGTGGCAGCGACAGCCAGGGACTTGCCGGGGTTGACGATACGGTAAGCATTAGATGTGTATGTTGACATTGACACAATAAGCCTAGGTTTGTCTACGACTCGTGTAATAATTAATTGTAATTAATTACACTAAACGTTGTAATCGCAATGTCAATTATATTACAGTAATTGTGCATTGTAATCAGTGTAATTGACCATAGTAAGTTTAGTAACTAATTATGATCTTTGTCATATTTCTATTTTATATCATTGTTTTCAGCCTCAAAGGCTGTCGTCTGTCACGAGAGGTTTGTGATCGACTGGACCGGGAATTTAATGACAGGATTGTCGTGGTAAGTAAACTCACTGACAAAGTCTGGGTAGTTTCATTCACCGCTCGTTGCCCCAGTTCACCCGGCTGAGTTAACGAGAACCCGACTTTTGTAGCCCAGGGGTTAACCTACGATACACTGACGTCATATCTGTTCAAGAAACCTGGACTAAATACGTAGTTGATGGGTTTTAGTGGCCCAGAAAGCGGTCAACTCCCCAAAACGTCGTTAAATGATGTCGCACTGATGTGACACATATCGCAGTCCTGTGTATTTATGTTAACTGTCTCGTGATTTACAATGACACTTTTTTATATAAACAAGTAGCAACAAATCGTCACAATTTGTCCACACCAACTATAGACCTGGAAGTTTTTAACAAAACAAAACAAACTGTTGGGTCTGATTAGTAATTAAGGGAGTGATTGCTAAATACTGTATTTGTTAAAACTATTATTTTACTATAACAACTGTTATTGTACATAAATTAACTTCATTGCATATATGACTATGTATATGTTTGTGTACACAAGTGTATGCTCAATTGTACGCATACATATACACGTTGCTAAAAGACGACAACATAAGTAATAGTTGATAAGTTAATTAAATCATTCAATAAAGCTTTATCTTCTGTTTGTAGATCGCCCAGCAACTTTGCCTTTGGTGATCCCGACTGTTGCCGCAACTAATTAGTGAACAGTTCGTAACTGATGTTATGCCAAGTAAATCTATCTTTGTATGTGGTGATTTTAATACCGATCTCCTAAAACTTGACACACAACGGGACAAAACGTTTTATAGATTGTATGTGTGGTTTAGGCTTGTATCCGTTAATAATTAGACCGAGTCAAATTATCACAGATTCGTGTACTTTGATAGATAATATTTTTACTAATCAAACGAATTACTTAGTTAGAACTTGTTTATTGAACGGTTATGAGGATGTTGATAGGAATATGTTCTTCAAACTTAAAGAAGGCAGTAGAACCTGAGGACACAAAGCAGCATTAGTTAAGGAGAAGTGCAGGTTGGACATGAGAAAGTACTCTTTCTCACAGAGGGTGATAAATGAATGGAACAAACTGCCAAATGATTGTGTTAATGCTAGTAGTGTGAATATGTTTAAAAATAGAATTGACAGATATTTGATAAGGGCGGGCTACACATAAATGTGAAAAATTTTGGACTCTCGATAAGCCAATGGCTTCCTTGTCCACTTGCCATCTGGAACTTGTTGTTTGGGATGGCAATCTTGTTAAATCTTGTTAAAACATCTTGAGTTCTTCGTGTTTCCAAATTATTCACTTGGACTTTAACAATTCTCACGAACATCTATTGCTTGTGTCTCGGGGCGAGACCAGCCTGCCACTCGTAAACCGCCCGCTACTACTGTTAAGATTGTGGTTGTGCCCAAGCGAAAGAAAGCGACAGGAAGCAGGGAGAGGTGGATGGCGTGTCAACGGGAAGTGGGTTCACGAGGACTGATCTCCTGGTGGACCTTAACCTTTCACGACTGCGATTCTTAATAATGAAATTAACCTACAATTATGTCAGTTGACAAATAAACATGAGTTCTGATTATGGGCTAGTTTTCCAATTGTGTTATATGTTTGTTTGGTTGAACATTACATCTAACAAAATAGGGCCTATAGTAAACACAAAGCATATCAGCCACGCATTATATTGTATAATAAATACGTCACTGTGGCCTTATGGGCAGGGCATGGCTAGCTCTAAGATAGACTGTCACTCGACACTGGTCAGTCGTTCTGAGAAGAGGCAGTTTGGCAGCGTGATGTCTATCGAAGATAAGTTGCATGATGAAAACCAAGTGGGGTGTTTAACCCGTAGAGTAGGGTGAGGCAAAGCGTACCTTTGGGGGCAAACACGATTTGGCCTACATATTTTTATCTAAGGCAGAAACGGTTAACGGAATTACAAATACACACCTCTTTACTAAATAGTATTAAAATTACATAACCTTACTAAAAAAACAACTACTATAAAAATGCATTTTAATGGCAGTCCTGCACGTGTCACAAATTTTGTAATGTGGCAATAAGAATCGCAATCGTGACAGGTGTAACAACGTCCTCCAGGAGTGACATTCTCGTGAGCCCACTTCCCTCAATGCCGACACGCAACCCACAGCTCCCTGCTGCGACGGAACGATTCTTAGCACACAACGCACGGCCACTAGTCATCATCTTCGTCGTCTCCACGCTTCGATCTCTTGGCTGTTCTTCTTCATCCCGCTTTCCCTCCCTTGGGCACAATCCCACCGCAGGCCCAGCCACAGCCCGTGTTTTCTTATGAGTTTGTTTCTCCTTCTTAGCAGACTGTTTATTTTCTTTATCAGCAGTTTTGTCGACGATCATTTGTTTGCATGTTGAAGAGGTCTGGTGATAGCCTTGTTCCTTACAGCGCGCTTTCTTTGTCAGAGGATGGGGAGAACATCTCATTATTATCGCCCCAAGACGTCCGCGGATGTCATAGCACATAGCAACACATTTAGCAATTAATACGGAAAATAAATGTACCATAGGAACTCCTGTCTGTCTGACACTCGTACACTATTGTCCTCTAGAGACAACACAGTCTATGTGTGGCATTGTACGTAATGTACTACAACTTTTACCACATGAACTCCTCTCTAAAGGCTGACGTATTGTATTACTGTATCTGTTGATAGGGTTTGTGATATAGTCTTTCTATGGAATACCTATCTTGCTTGTATTCTCCTTGAACTAGTGTTTGGTTAGAATATCCTTCAAGAGAGGATGGTAACGTAATTTACCATAGGGTAATGAGGCCCACATTTACATTCAATATGTTATAATATCTGAAGTATGCAATTTATGTTACTTCCTGATATATTTACTTAAAATATTCCTTACGAATACCTGATGTTGGTGCTAATATACGTCTTAACCCATTAGACCCCGCACAGCGTGTGCTGCCTTTCCTGGAAACTGAGGCAGATTTTGAAAATTACCGGTGCTTGCAGTTTTTAAGCTGTAGCTTCAAAAATATTGATATCTTATAATTGCAAGTTACGTATGTTTTGAAGCAAGTTGAATTATCTACGCACTGCTGTAACTGTGGACTGTGTGGTATATATAAGCCTATTATATGTTTTCATTCTGAAGTGGGGAACTTCGGAAATAGATTCTTTGAACAAACATTGAGAGTGAAGTTTGACATGATAGTAATACTTTATTGCAATAACATCACCATCTGTTGGTTCCACACAAGGAAATGTTCTCCATGTGTGTGTTACTGCACAAAAAATCTCATTTTGCACAAATGCACATTGCATGTCAAACATCCAGGTGGCCGTTTCACTCCGTTTTTGCGACATTGAGTTCTTACCAGGGATGTCACCACTACTGTTACTTGCCACCTGAAACATACAAACAGCTAGAGATATTAAAACAGAATAAGAATAACAACTTTGTTGCATTTGTCACATCATATCCAACACAGCAATGTGAAATTATAATTTTCACTAGTGGCCAATAATTACATTACTTTTTTAAGTTCACTAATATCTGAAATATGGATAAATATAATTAATTACAAAAGCACTGATACCGTCAATATAACAAAATTGTCAACGATGTCCAAAGTAACAACACCACCCGCCCAGGCACAACCCAGGGGGTCGACTGTTTACATGCTCGTCCGGCAAGATTTCGTTATTTTATTTACTTATTTTCTTTAATATTCATTATATAACAACATACACGAACGACCACGTAATCGCAGCCGTAAATGGCACACAACACACAATGTCAGTGTTGGTACAGTCGACAAGCTGAAAAGGTAGCTTATTATGATATTTGTATGTAGAGCAATCCGTTGTACATTATATCGATGTTTAATATTGCTTTTGCAAAGACGTGTATTTTGTACTACATTTCATACTATATTTTAGTTAATAGTTATATTGAACTGATCCAGGGCATACCAGATGTCATAATGCTGTTCCCAGTAGTGGCTTGTAGCTCTCATTTCATGTAATAAATTGGGCAATGTTTTGTTCTCAAAAGGTACAAAACTGTTACACACTAGACAAGTTCAAGATTTCGCGTTAATTAGTTTTCCGTCATATACTCTACATGAAAAGTAATGATGAAAAGATAGTTGTTCAATGCAGAATAAAGTTACTAGGGATTTGTATCTCTTGAATACAAGGAGCTTTATTAGCTGTGCTATCATGGTGCGAAAAATGTAAAGAATATGTGGCTTTATCAATACCAGTCCCTACTTAACTCTATACCTGGCTCCACAGCCAACATCAAGAAGATCAATGAGTATTGTAGCAATGTATAGTTTAATGTTCAAAGTCCCGGGTTGTGATAGTGTAAGTAACGAGCATTTTAAATATGCGAATGAAAAACTTCATGTTCTCATGTCATTGTTATATAGCAGCATGTTAATTCACATTTTTTTACCGAATGCTATGATGATTGCAATCATAGTCCCCATAATAAAAAACAAGGCTGATAAAATGTCGGATGACGGATAACAACAACTACCGACCCATTGCTCTCGCCACAATTGATGACCTGTCTGATAACAACAACTACCGACCCATTGCTCTCGCCACAATTGATGACCTGTCTGATAACAACAACTACCGACCCATTGCTCTCGCCACAATTGATGACCTGTCTGATAACAACAACTACCGACCCATTGCTCTCGCCACAATTGATGACCTGTCTGATAACAACAATTACCGACCCATTGCTCTCGCCACAATTGATGACCTGTCTGATAACAACAACTACCGACCCATTGCTCTCGCCACAATTGATGACCTGTCTGATAACAACAACTACCGACCCATTGCTCTCGCCACAATTGATGACCTGTCTGATAACCACAACTACCGACCCATTGCTCTCGCCACAATTGATGACCTGTCTGATAACCACAACTACCGACCCATTGCTCTCGCCACAATTGATGACCTGTCTGATAACAACAACTACCGACCCATTGCTCTCGCCACAATTGCTAGTAAATTATTGAGTCTTTGATATTATCCAGGGTTTCTACTTTTTAACTACATGTGTAAACCAATTTGGATTAAAAACCACCACTCAAGTGGAATGCTAATATTTTTTATTAAAAGAACTCTTTCGACACTACATAGCGAATGGCTCATCTATGTATGTCACTATATTATTATATAAGGCCTTTGACAAAGTCAACAATAGTAAACTAGTCACCAAACTAATTGACCGGGGATGTCCTTCTTTTATTGTGCGCATTCTCTATTACTGGTACAGCACTCAGAAATTCACTGTCAGATGATGTTGTAGCTGTAGAATTTTTACCGTTTCAAACGGTGTTAAGCAGGGTGGAATCCTTTCTCCACATCTTTTTAAGGTTTACATGGATGACTTAAGTGTAATTTTGAATAAACTACAAATTGGTCAAAAACCATAATGAACCATATGATGTATGTCGATGATCTTTGTGTTTTTTTACCTAGTGTTGCTGGGTTGAGAAAACTCACCGATTGTTGTGCAGATTATGGCAATATGTTTGATATAACATACAATGCCAACAAATCTTTATGTATGGTTATTGATGATAAACCTGAGGACAAGAACAATATTCACCCTGTTGTTGCCAATAACCAATCACTTCATCACACTGAGAAATGTAAATACCTTGGCCATATTATAAACAATAACCTTACTGATGATGACGATATTGCCAGGCAGAAAAGATGTATTTATGCGCAGGCAAATGTTTTAGCTAGAACATTTAACTTATGCAACAGTACCATTAAAGCAACTTTATTTAATTCGTACTGTGGTTCAATGTATACCTCAAGTATATGGTGTAATCTAAAGTGTGAAATTTATTACTGTTGCATATAATAACAGTTTCATAATTTTACACAACTTGTCAGCCAGTTTAGTGCAAGTCATATGTTCGCTACTAATTATATGTAAAATCCTTTGACAAACACATTCGCTCGTCAATATTTAGCCTGTTATACCTGTTAGAAAAGTCCGATAATCCACTTTTTGTGAATTATTTTCACACTGTTATTTATCGAAGAAGTATTCAACAATGGATTGATCAATTGTATGTTTTTAATTCGTGACGTGTGTAATATATATATATATATATATATATATATATATATATATATATATATATATATATATATATATATATATATATATATATATATATATATATATATATATATATATATATATATATATATATATATATATATATATATATATATATATATATATATGGGTTCTTGTCTGAAATAAAAACATTTATTTTTATTATTAAATTACCAGTCACACTTTGACATAGTAATGTGGCCATCAGGAAAACATTTCCATTTACTTTTCTAAATTGCCATTGTTTTTATAGGTATTTTTTCCTGTTGAACAAATGCAAACTACACATTACTGTGCTTTTATGTTTTCCTTTAAAACTGGCGGTTTGTATACAAATGTTTCAGTTCAGGAAAAAACGAGTAAGGTTAAGAGTCACGTTTTCAAAAAAAAAAATATGTTGTACACATTCTGTTGATACATCACTTTTTGGTAGAGCAATACATTGGCAACAATATCCATGTAGCAGTGGTGTATCTGGTGCTATCTCTTTATCATGTTTGCAATCATTCAAGCAAAAGCACATATTTTTATACATTCCCATTTCAAAGTTGTAAAACTTTTAAAAGGGTGAAGTGCTGAGTAATAATCTTTTGAGAATTGCTCCTGTATCTACAGTTAACTACTAAATGGGCGTAGAACATACTACGTGCTGCAAAGTAGACGGCAGCAATGTAAATTGTTATCAGTTCACTTATCTAGCACGATAGTGTAAACTGTAGTTGGATGCTACAACACAAACGACAACAGTGTAAACTGCTACCAGTTCACTCACTTAGACTGAAGTGTAAAATGTACTTGAATGCTACAACACAGACAACAGCAGCGTAAACCAAAAGAAGCCTGCCACTGACATGTGCATATGTGTATTAAACAGCTAAATATCAAGCTTTGAATAGTTGTTTGTTTATATGTTTTCTGGATGCGTCTAAGGTTTTTGACCGTGTCAATCATACTGTACTTTTCAAAAAGCTCTTTAACAGAGGTGTTCCGGCTATATTGTTAGGATCTTAGTGTTTTGGTATGCGAACCAACAATTTGGCAACAAATGTGTGTAAGATGGGGCAGTCACATGTCTGATACATTAATGTAAGTAATGGAATCAGGCAGGGAGGTATATTATCCCCCTATATGTTCAGTGTCTACATGGATAATTTATCTACTCTACTTAATGGTTGCAATGTAGGATGTTATGTAGGGTATAATTGTGTAAATAATATTATGTAAGCTGATGATCTCGTAGTATTTTGTCCGTCCAGCGGGGGTCACAGACCCTTCTCAATATCTGTTATCAATAATTTATTATAATTATGACATAAAGTACAATTATAAAAAGAGTATGGTCATGATAATGAGAAACAGGAGTTGTAAGAATGTGAATGTGCAACTTCCGTGTTTATGCTCGGTAATGACATACTAATTGACGCAAAATCTGTAAAACATTTGGATCATATAATTTCAAACAGTATGCTAGATGACAATGATATATCAAGACAATGACGTCAGTTATATGCACAAGGCAATATGATCATAAGAATATTTCATGTTCATGTTCATTTTCATGTTTCATGTTCATATGATGTAAAGAATACTTTGTTTACTACTTGTTTCATCTGTGTATACTACGCATCTATGGTGGAATTTTCATAACTTTAATATTAGAAAAGTGTATGTCTCTTAAACAATATATTCCGAATGGTGTTATGGTTTGACATTATATTGTAATGCTAGTGAAATGTTTTTCTACAATAATTTGCCCAACTGTGCTGCCGTTATTAGAAATTTGACATATAGATTTGTATGCCGATTGCATTTCTCAAACAATGTTTTAATATGTAGCATCATTAACAGTGATGTGAAGAACATGTCCAGAATCTTGAAGTACTGGTTTAATTCCGTGTAAGTGCATTTTGTTGATGGTTGAAATAGCTATGATATTTCATTCTGTACATCTGTAACTAGTGTTAACTACACAACAATTGAACCATAATAACGTATTTGTATGTTGTATGGAATCTGCGAATTAATCAATTATTATTATTATATTATTACCAGTTCATTGTGTGAACAATGCTATGAAAAAGGGAACTTTATATAACGAATACACATATAACAGCAGCGTAAACTGTTGCCAGTTCAGCTAGTTGTCATGCTTAAGAGGGTAAAACAAACCTCTCCATTCCGGTCAGTTCACATACATTTTAATCACTTAGCCTTTAAATGGCAAATTTCCTCTTCATGACAAGATTTAACAAGATTGCCATCCCCAACAACAATTCTAATTTTAAACATATTCACACTACTAGCATTAACACATTCGTTTGGCAGTTTGTTCCATTCATTTATCACCCTCTGTGAGAAAGAGTACTTTCTCATGTCCAACCTACACTGCTTCTTAACTAATGCTGCTTTGTGTTCTCTGGTTCTACTGCCTTTTTTAAGTTTGACGAACATATTCCAGTCAACATCCTCATAACCGTTCACTATTTTAAACACTTCTATTTGGTCTCCTTTTAATCTGCTATAGTGTTGTAAAACCACATTGTAAAAAGCGCCTTATTCGTGTGAATAAAATGTACCATACCATTGATACTCCGTGGTGTATTTAGGTAGATAGTTGAAGTTTCCCAGGCGCGGTCGACTGTAACAACTAGCCCCGTAAACGGGGTAACTTTTACACCACGTAAGGCACGTTGTAACAGCAAAGAACGTGTGGATCGTAAAGCAAGTGTCACTCGTACATGCTACTGTTATTACATTAATTGAATTATACACACATATACATATGATACACAGTGTGCATGACAATGTAGGTGTTCACAGCTTCGTGTATTAAGCTTTTCATTTTTAGTTACCAAAGGGTAACAATTCAATTCCCCGGATTCTTACATAACAATCAATTTATTGAATGGAATATGAAATAGTGAATGGCGATGTATAATGTATATGTATCATGCGACTTTTGTTTGATTAAACGCTACACACACGTACGCACTCATGCACACGCGCACGAATATCCACATTTCAATGCATAGTGCAATATTTATTAATTGCTCAAATAGGGCTGTGCCATAAAAGTATTACAAGATTGAACAAGATTGCCATCCAAGGCAAAACACCCAGATAACAAGTGAGCAAGGAAGCCACTGGCTTATCGAGAGTCCAACCATTTTTCATTTATGTGTAACCCCCCCCCCTTCTGAGATAGTTATTAATTTTGTTGACGCTGCTAGCATTTAGGCCCCTAGCATTTACAATACTGGTTATTAACCAGTACGCTACGCTTCACAAGTGAAATAAAGCGTTCACACGTCGTGGTGAGCCATCGCCAAGAGCCCCCCCGGACGTTGTTAGGGCTACAATTGTTAAAACTTGTCCCAATACAATTTAACAAGATTTAACAAGATTTGCCATCCAAGCCAAAGGCCCAGATGGCAAGTGGACAAGGAAGCCTTTGGCTTATCGACAGTCCAACAATGTTCATCTACTTATAACCCGCCCTCCTGAGATATGTGTCAACCTTGTTTTTAAACATATTCACGCTGCTAGCAGTTACACAATCTGTAGACAATTTGTTCCATTCATTTATTGTCCTCTGTGAGAACGAGTGCTTCCTGATGTCCAATCTACATTGATCCTTTACTAATTTTACCTCATGTCCTCTAGTTCTGCTATCCTTCTTGAGTGAGAAAAACATATTTCTATCAATATTTTCATACCCATTCAATATCTTAAAAACTTCAATCTGATCTCCTCTTAACCTCCATGTCTCTAGAGTTGTTAAACAACAATCTTTCAGGCGTTCTTCATAACTAAGGTCTCTAAGTTCTGGAATCATTTTAGTTGCTCTCCTTTGTATGCATTCAAGCGCATCTATATCCTTCTTACGATATGGTCTCTATGCTTGTATACAGTATTCTAAATGAGGTCTAACTATTGCTTTACAAAGAGGTATAATTAACTTTTTCCCTTGTATGTTATGTTTCTTCTAATCAATCCAAGAATTTGATTACCCTTTGAAGCTGCAATACCACACTGCTCTGAAACTTTCATATCAGCGCTTATTGTAACTCCTAAGTCCTTTTCTTTTACAGTAATACCCAGAACAGTATCTCCCATTTTATAGTTTACATTCAAGTTCCCATGTCCTGTATGTAGGCATTTACATTTCCCAAAATTGAACAACATCTGCCATTTCTCAGACCATTTCACTAATCTGTCTAGATCGTTTTGTAAATGTTGTTTATCACCATCAGTATTAACCTTTCTAAACAGTTTTGTGTCATCCGCAAATTTCAGTACGTTACTTGTTATACTGTCGTCCAAGTCATTGATATAAATTAAGAATAATATAGGTCCTAATACTGATCCTTGAGGTACCCCACTCAAAACCGATTTCCAATTTGAAACTTCTCCATCTACTACAACTCGTTGTCTTCTGTCAGTCAGCCATTGTTCTATCCAGTCAGTTATGCTATCCCCGATACCATGGGCTTTTAATTTAAGTAGTAATCTTTGATGTGGCATTTTGTCAAAAGCTTTCTGAAAATCTAAGTAGATAATATCTACTGGCGATCTCACGTCTATCCACTTAGTGATTTCTTCCAAAAACATAACATATTTATTAAGCATGACCTCGCTTTAAGGAATCTATGTTGAGATGAATTTAATAATTTATGCTTAACGAGGAAGTCCACCATATGGTCTTTAATTAACCTTTCTAATAATTTACAAATCACTGACGTTAAACACACTGGTCTGTAATTCTCTGACTTATTTCTCGAACCCTTTTTAAATAATGATATGATGTTTGCTTCTTTCCATTCAAACGGAACAACTCCCTCTTTTACTGACAAGTTGAATACTCTTGCAAGTGGTATACTGATTTGTTCTACTGTTTCCATTAGTAATTTTGGAGGAATCCCATCCACTCCCGGTGATTTGTTATCCTTCATTGTCTTTATTTTCTTAGCTACCAAGAACGATTGTAACAAGTTGCCTCAAAATCTATATCCTTCTTACGATATGGTCTCCAAGCTTCTATACAGTATTCTAAATGAGGTTTGACTATGGCGTTATGCAGATGTATAATTAGCTTTTTTTTCTTATATGTTATATTTCTCCTAATAAACCCACGAATTTGATTATCCTTTGAAGCTGCAATACCACACTGCTCTGAAACTTTCATATCAGCACTTATTGTCGACGAAAGAGTGAGCTGTGGTGAGAAGAACTATTTGAAACGTTACAGAAGTCTACAAAGATTCCCTGTCAGCTTTGGAAGGGAATATCAACGGGGCGTGAAAGGTGTTTATTCAACACAACACGACAGGCGGCCATACGCCAACTGTCATACGAGTGTAGCCATGCGTGACGTACTCCGCGCTGTATTTGTGGTTAAGCACTGCTGAGTGTTTGTAAACACGCCCGGTCACCAACACTGGCGTCGTCAAGGGCAGGAGACAATGGCGCCGCCAAAAGCACGCCAGTTACTCCATACTTCGCGAGAATCACGGTTTTATATTAATTGTCCCGGTCTCACGGCAAAGGTCTGAAATCTCATATTTTCATAATCTTTAGTAATTAGAATTATTTAACAAAATTTCCATTTTTGCGAAAATGAGTAACGAAATCTATTTGTGTGTGTCGAAGCGAAGGCCTCGATTAATGTTACCGGTAATTAATGTCCGCCTTTTACAGAATAACGTGTAAAACGCGGTCAGTGATAACACAACAGCCGAGCATCAACCAATGAAATGTCCTGATGTAAAGCAGTGTTAGCACTTGTAGAAGATGAGCCTTACTTTACTTTTGCAATAATGTTCACAGACACACGTCGATCTCCAAATGTTCTTTAAATTCACAGAAATCCTGGCTGGGAACATTTCTCACGCCTAAGAACCCGTAGGGTTTGACAGCTATGTTACTCGATACCTGCCATTATGGGCGTAACTACTGGCTGTCACAGAGCAATAATAATGATGTCAACGTCAACAACTTGACACAAGCACCGGTGGTAAATCGTCACCTGTCTACAGTGGTAAATGGAAGTGTGCCACAACATGTAACAAAGACCACACAACTCCGACACGTTCCGAAGTTGAACGCTGCAACTGTTGCGACTGACCTGTGGATATGTATAAACAAGTTGACAGCTGTCTATTGGGCAGGGCGTTTCTATATTATAAAGTATTTTCTTCTCTGCATGTCTGTTCCTCATATATCCGTCAGTCTCGCAGGTATGGGGCTGACATTTTGTCGGCGTGCCCGGGGTCATGTGGGTTGTTCGTACAAAAATTCCATCGGAGGTGGTTTATTACCTTTATAAGTAGGTAAGTAAATATTTTATTAAAGTCTCACTCCATGTACACATGCAGTCAAATACAAAACATAAATACATTATATACGTAGCAGGCATCATGTCCAAATTTTACACAGGCCACTCAAAGGTGAGTTATAATTAAGAAACTCTAAAACACACCTTAAAATATTATTAAAACAGAAATGTGCAATAATATAACTTCACACTGTATGTACAAATAAATGCTTAAATTAATTAATTAATACAAATATATGACTGTATGTACAAATACAGATTGGCAGCGGCCACAGCAAATAAACGATCGTCACGCATGACCGTCTGCGAAGCCAGTACAAATAATAAATACAAAGAGGCGGACCTCCATTGTCGATTCGGGTGGCGTCGGTTGGGTAACTCCGCGAGATAGTCCGGTGCCAGACCATTCACCGCGGAAAACGCACAGAGAAGCACTCTGTAAGTCTGGTACAGCAAACGAGGCGGGCTGTGCAGTTTTACACACGTTACAAACGCTGCAGCGTTGTCTGTGGAAGGTCGTACAGCAAAGCATTGCTATAATCAAAGCATGACATTACGAGGGCGTGTACCAGGGTTTTGCAAGCATCACCAGATACGCTTGACCGAATTTGCCCGATATTTCGTATTTGACAGTAAGATATGAGTTCGTTATCTGTGCAACCTGAGCTTCCATCGTTAGTCCGCTGTCGAACAGCACCCCCAATTGCGCACAGACGACCTCAATATAACTCGATCGGTGTGCACCTATTGTCATTTCGGCGGGTAAATCAACTCGTTGTTTTGTTGTGAGGAAGATGATTGCCTCTGACTTTTCTCTGTTCAATTTCAGTTGATTTTTCTTCAACCTGTCTGCCACCTCCGCTACATACGCCTCCACCTTAGGCAAGCCCACCAACTATGAAGTGTGTGGCAAACGGTGGCGCCACAGCGCGGAGCCTGGATAATCGAGGTTAGTTCAAGTATGAACGTAGCAAGATGCCGCTAGATGGCGTCGCCCATGCAGTGATAACTTTCTACCACATAAATAATGGTTTATGGCACTAATTTTTTATATTTAGCGTCTTGTGAATGCTTAACTTTGATTTACAAACATGAATACATGTAAATTCTGCATTTTATTGATATATTTTCATAGTAGCAGGATGCTTAAAATCGAGAACGGCTCCACCTAGTGAGCATGTTGCAAACCGATACTCATGTTGTCACAATGAGCATTTTAAATCAGCTTGTTTAATTGATTAATTACACGTGTATCTACATAAACACAGTCCCTTGATCTATGCAATCTGATATATGACCTGGGGGCAACATTCTGAAGACAAATTGGAGTTGGTTGCTTCATGAAATTTACAGTGACATTAGTGATAGAAAGATATACGCGACACTTCTTTTATTTGTTTATTAATTTTCAGTATTTCATCAAATTTTGGCACATGGAAAACTTAATTATTTTTCCAAAAAAAATAAATAAAATGCACTTGACAACTTGTTAAACTCTTCTTCTTGCTGACTTTTATGTTTGGATTGTGACTGGTGATTGTGACTGGTGATCACTGAATAAGGGATGACTTTGGTTGCTTGGCGGTAGTTGTATTTTTTGGAAAATCTCTCTTTCTGAACATCAGTGCTGGCATATTTACTTTTTTGGCAGCAATGAGCCTAAGTCCTAAGTGTAAAGTAAAGTACGTAACTTCCTTTAAGTCATGTAAAAATTTCTTCCAGATAGGGAGGGAAACTATCTATTAATTAAAGCCGTTTAGAGCTGGAGACGGGTGGTCCAGTGGTTGGCTGGAATTACGAGTGATACCCATTCGTTAATTCTTAGTTCCTGTGGTCAGTCAAAACGTGATATGAGGTAGACATGAGAGTCTGGGAGGCAGGCATTGGGAGGCGGGAGCGATTGCCTAGGAGTATCTAGGGTGTGCTCAGGCAGTGTTGCAACTGGCCAGGAGTCTGTCTGATAGGGTTGCAGTAGTTGAGTTTTATTGTTAGCTGTTTAACGTTTAGGGTCTGCCAGAGACTATGTCTGAGAAAAAGAAGAGTTATGCTTTATTGTCAGTTGGTTTCATGTTTTGAATGTGCTATAAGTACTGTTAGTGTAAATAAAATACTGTAATTATACAAAACTCAATTTGGTTGTTAGTTTATTCTTAATTTGTACCCCTTATTGTTGTATTAACAGAGATTACCTCTACGACATGATTGGATTAACATTGTGCTGGCTAACATAGAGCAATCCCGGCATTACTGGATCTTACCTTTAATAAAAATCTTTTATTAAATGCAGGTACTAAACTAGTTCATATTTTCACTCAGGACAACTTTGATCTGACTGTGAATGACAATAAGAAACAGAAAAAATATATATATCAGTACAAATATAGTTTATTGCACAATACAGTCTCGTATCATGACTAAACAGTCTACGTTACAACTAATAACAATTTTAACTGTTTTTACCCCCTAATATATCGGTTTATTTAAAGTAATAAAGATTGTCATTGTGCAAGTGTTTGAACAATATGTCACTGTGGTTATTGCTTTAATATGAATATTTTGTATGGATAATGTCCCACATAAAATGGCATGGTGTGTGTGTGTGTGTGTGTGTGTGTGTGTGTGTGTGTGTGCACATGTTAACTATCACCTCTACTGAAAATTGCTCAAGTTATTATGCAAGCTTGTCGATAATCTTGCAAAATACGTCACAGAACATTATGTACATTATGAAAGACCTGTCTCATAACACCAAAGGCAAACAAACCCTCCAGTTTCACCCTGCAGGGCTGTGTGATAAGACACTTGAAAGACAATGGAATTTACATTTTTTCTCAAACTTCAAGGTGCAAGCCATGACAATCGAATGGTAAGACATTTGGAAGACAGGTGAACTTACACGGAGGCTGGCTGGAAACATATCTTCCTCAACTTCCACCCTGTAAGCTACTACACTGCGATGGCAAATTCTGTATTCTCAATTCTCAAGCAACCAGTAGCAGAGGTCGCCTAAACTTGGATGTAATGAAGCGAAACGTGAAGAAAAAGACAGACCCCAAGCAGTGGCGCTCACTTGCCCAAGATAGACCTGGAGAGGACTCCTGCAACTTTAACTGAGCGAGCAGTTGTAGCTGCAACCGCAACTGACAGGAAGAGGAAACTTAAGGAAAAGTTGACTGGAAATATCATAAAAACATATTTTCCTCAGATTCCACCTTGTGAGACAATGCACTGGTAGGACATCTGGAAGACAGTGGAACTTGCAGATTTAGGAATAGCTGGAAAATGACATACAGGAAACAACGATGCAATGTTAATGAGAAATAAGGAAGTCTCGATGATCGAAGGACAAATGAAAATGGATGAGGAACAGCACAATTTATGAGGAACAGCACAATTTATGAGGAACAGCACAATTTATGAGGAACAGCATTGTTTTGTCAAAACTGAAGACATTCATCAGGCCTTCGTAACAGTAAATTACAAGTACTACTGTTGGCTTGTCTGGTGTTATTCAAAACAAATTATACAAATGTGCCGCATCACAAACTAAACAGGTTGGAATGTGCCATGAAGAGAGTATCATTACTTGAGAGAAACCCAAAAATATGGGTACTATTAAACCCTAATGAGGGGCAAATGCTCACATAACACGTACGTCCCTACAGCCAATCAAAGCTACTGGTGATTTCGAAAGAACAATACTGTTGTGTACCCGTGTTGAAAGTAACTCTGCGTGCCCCCACAATAGATAATAAACAACTAGTAATACTTACATGGGAACATCACGGCAGGTTTGAACAATCAGACAAATCCATATAAAACAAAATACAAACTTTTTCCAAATACTCACAAACCTGCCAGTGTAGCAAACGAAAAGCAACATCTCTTTAAATTAACAAATATTTTGAACAAACAAAACACCCATATTTACAATGACCTAGGAATTATTTTTGCACCTAACAAAGTTGCTCTGAACAAAAACCAATGTGACTGCATCACCAAACAATATTTTACGCCCTGTCACAATGTCCTTGACACAAGCCATGGTTACTTGGTGATATATTTCTGTAGGATTGTATCAGAGGATGCCTTCAGGTCATTGATGTGTGAGTCTAGTTGTTGTTCGAGAACTTCTGTCCATTGCTTCTGTTCATCAAGGAAGTGTTTCATGACAGAATCAGCACAGTCATATGTCTGCAATGTGACCAAATTTATAGGTGACACATATACTGGCAAACATGGAAGACCTGCATGTTAAACATACTAAGTCTTATTGTTTTTATTGTAAAAATCATGTTATCTATAACATAAAGTAGTTTGTGACTCTGTATGTTCCGTCGTATCTCCGTCAGTTTCGCATGTATGTGGCTAAACTTTTGTAGGCGTCCCGGGTCCCATGAGGGTGGCTCGTACAAAATTCACCAAGGGGTGGGGATATTACCTATGTGGATGTTTCACGTAGATTATGTTACTCAGGACAACAGAAGTTCGTAGTTAAAACTGCTGACTTTTAACATTACGTCACGAAATTCACCGATTTTGTCGATCTGATTATGGTATGGAGTGACTCACACCATACCACAATCAGATCGCCATCCATAGGTGGTCATCGACATGTAGATTTCTACCGTGAAAATAATTCTGTAGAGTTGAATCACAAGAAATCTCCACAATTATTAAGAAAATATAGGAATTTTTAATATAGAAAATATAGGAACTGCATATAAAACTATAGTGTATAGGAAAATATACAAATGCTGGGCACTAGCATTTAGAGTTAGCATTAGGACCCATCAGTTTCTGATCGTGAACAAGTAATGCAGGACAGACACCAATGGAGACATATTGTGAACAACTTTAGTGGGACACGTCCTCTGGATAACTTGATGATAAGATGATGACTTGATGATAAGATGATGAATACTTACTAATCATTTTGTAAATGAATAAACAAGTTCAACATATTTGTACAGACTAACATATAAAGTGAAGTGTAAACAAGACGGCAGAAGAAGATGGGGGAATTAAGATTGGAATAAAGAAACATCTGCGGATTAAGGTAGTGGGGAGGATGAAGGTAGCAGGGAGGATGAAGGTAGTGGGGAGGATGAAGGTAGTGGGGAGGATGAAGGTAGTGGGGAGGATGAAGGTAGTGAGGAGTATGAAGGTAGTGGGGAGGATGAAGGTAGTGGGGAGGATGAAGGTAGTGAAGAGTATTAAGGTAGTGAGGAGTATGAAGGTAGCGGGGAGGATGAAGGTAGTGAGGAGTATGAAGGTAGTGGGGAGTATGAAGGTAGTGGGGAGGATGAAGGTAGTGGGGAGTATGAAGGTAGTGGGAGGATGAAGGTAGTGGGGAGGATGAAGGTAGTGGGAGGATGAAGGTAGTGGGGAGGATGGAGGTAGTGGGGAGGATGGAGGTAGTGGGGAGGATGGAGGTAGTGGGGAGCAGACTGCAATGGGCAGGAAACGTACAGAGAATGAGTGAGGAGAGACTGACATAGAGAGCAGGGAAAACAGAAGAGGGCGGTAGAAGAAGAGACAGACAGCGGCTTAAGGTGGAGGGAAAAAAGTGGTAAGAGATACTTCAAAAAGGTAGGGGTGAACAGCCGAGAGTGGGGTGAGAATACCAGAGAGAACTCTTCGAGAGGACTGAATAAATTAAGTGATGTGCCCCCCCCCCAAAAGCACGGGGGAAGAAGAATAACATAAACTGCTATTGAAAGAATTATTATTATATACATTATATATTATATAATATTGAAAGACAGTAGAGTAAATGTTCCACTTACGTCCTCTGTATATATGTCGTCATTAGTTTCGTCATGGCTACAGGATGGTGTCATGGCGCCGAGTCTGGATGCGTCACCAGATGCGTCGTCACCCTCCACCAGAGGTCTCTCCACACCCTCCCTGTGTGGGGGGCACTGCACAATCTGGTCCACCCCATTGACAAAGTGGGTCATCACCTCGTTCTCCAGCCCCAGGCCTGAAACACAACCCACGCCCATATATGTATAGCATTTGTGAAATGAATTGTCATGAATTTTAAACAAACCACCCACCAAGCCATTGATGTTAGAAATTGGAGCGAGGGAGAAAGTTAGGGTGAGAGAGAGAAAAAGGTAGAGGGAGGGAGGGGGAGAGAGAGGGAGAGGAAGGGAAGGAGATGTAGAGGGAGGGAGGTAGCGTGAGGAAAAGGTAGAGAGAGAGGGAGGGAGAAGTAGAGGGAGAGAGAGAGGTAGGTGGGAGGGAGAGGTAGAGGGAGGGAAGGAATGAGAGGTAGAGGGAGGGAGGAAGGGAGAGTTTTGTTGTGGACATTTGTTAAATAAGATTTTTAACAAGATTTAACAAGATTTAAGATTTAACAAGATTGCCATCCCAAACAACAAGTTTCAGATGGCAAGTGGATAAGAAAGCCATTGGCTTATCGAGAGTCCAACAATTTTCTCATCTATGTGTAGCCCGCCCTTATCAAATATCTGTCAATTCTATTTTTAAACATATTCACACTACTAGCATTAACACAATCATTTGGCAGTTTGTTCCATCCATTTATCATCCTCTGTGAGAAAGAGTACTTTCTCATGTCCAACCTACACTGTTCCTTAACTAATTCTGCTTTGTGTCCTCTGGTTCTACTGCATTCTTTAAGTTTGAAGAACACATTCCTATAAACATCCTCATAACCGTTCACTATTTTAAACACTTCTATTTGGTCTCCTCTTAGTCTCCTGGTCTCTAGTGTTGTCAAACCACATTGTTATAAAACGATACGAGATTAAACCTTTGATTACTGCTGTTCCAGTTAATTGATTTCAACAATGATTGATTGGTCCGTGCTTCCGATCAATGAATCAATCACAATCATGTGTGATCGATCATTTTTGTGCATTTCGTTCCCTGTCGTTTTATAACTTATCTGTTCAAGATCATGACAAGACAATGCGTACAAACATGGCAGGGAGAGAGAAGACTTCTGATTGGCTATTCTGCCCCTTTCTCCCAGTTACTGGCAAATGAAAAACTTTATATTATCAACTCTGTTGATAATGGCGTCAACAAAGTCAGACATGGAAAGAAAGGACTGAAGACACTTTCTCGATTCCCATCGGCAGTTCCTGAGGTGGTCGGGAACAACTGAAAGAACGAAACAGTTAGACACGAGTCTGCCTCATGCAGTGCCACTGCCATGGAATTGGTTGTGTCTGGCGAGCGAGTGAGCCATGTATGCCTGTGAACATATCTCGACATGGTGAAACCACAAATAAAACAAAAAACTGTTTTGTTTCTCTTTCATTTATATTTAAGAACTACAAATTGAAACAGTCATATTTATCAAATACATTAACTTCTAGGACTGATTATTGATCAATCATCGATCGGTTAGATAAACCAATGATAGATCATCATGAATATTTTACCAATTCCCAACACTTTGACCCTCAACTCAACACTACCTTTGACCCCCAACTCAACACTACCTTTGATCCCCAACTCAACACTACCTTTGATCCCCAACTCAACACTACCTTTGATCCCCAACTCAACACTACCTTTGATCCCCAACTCAACACTACCTTTGATCCCCAACTCAACACTACCTTTGATCCCCAACTCAACACTACCTTTGATCCCCAACTCAACACTACCTTTGATCCCCAACTCAACACTACCTTTGACCCCCAATTCAACACTACCTTTGACCCCCAACTCAACCCAATATAGCGGTCATCCAATTGTGCTGGACTGCCCGAAGTATCCACTACACGTGACTGTCACTGAACTATAAAGATGACCACTCACGTTCTGCCATCTTGCTTTGAGCTTCGGCATTAGTTCTGTACTCTGCCACTTGGTAGCGCAACTTATCAATCTGTGACTCATACTCGGACACGGTGGTGCAGAGTTTGTTGCGTAATGCGTCTGCCTCACGGTCACATGATTCCCGTACGTCCTGTATGCGTCTGTGGAGATGTGGGCAAGAAGTGCATAATGAACAATGGACCACAAAATATATTCCATTTTGAATTACTTCTTAAAGGGAAACAAAAGTCATGCTTTTGGGCATATGCACCTATAACAGTTACTAAAATATAACCATTTGCAATAACAATTTCATGGGCCACACCACACTGTCAGTGTTAGATAACCAGTCATAACAAATTCGCACAATTTTAATCAAATACACTGAGATGGCAATTTTGTTGTTGTGCTAAATCTTGTCTGATCATCAAAACGTAGTTTCTGACTTCTTCGCTTACTTGGCCTCCTCCTGTTTCCCGCGGTCCACTGCTTTCTCCTTCTCACGCAGTAAACCCTCCACCTGCCTTCTCGTATCATTCTCCGCTGCTCTCAGTTGTTCTCGGAGACGACCCACTTCTGATGTGAGTTGATCATTCTGTTTCTACAAAAGTGAGACCACCCATACGTGATCACATTCTTTATGGGACATTTATTACTATTTCTAAAATATGCAATATATAACTTTTCAACATTAAGACAAGTTTAACAAGATTGTCATCCAAAGTAAAGGTCCAGATGGCAAGTGGACAAGGAAGCCATTGGCTTATCGAGAGTCCAACAATGTTCATCTATGTGTAACCAGCCCCTCTGAGATATTTGTCAATTTTGATTTAAAACATATTCACGCTGTTAGCATTTAGACAATCATCAGACTTGTTCCATTCACGTTACCATTATGTAAAATGTCTTTGTAAACAATTTAGAATATCTGTGTAAAATATGTCACCCTTGACTCAGTGAAATGTCCAAGCTACAAATATAATGTTATATTCGGCTTGGTCAATACAAATTGGCCTACTCCAATTGCAGCAAATTGGCCTACCCCAATTGCACCTAATTGGCCCACCCCAACTGCAACAAATTGGCCCACCCCAATTGCAACAAATTGGCCCATCCCAACTGCAACAAATTGGCCCACCCCAGCTGCAACAAATTGGCCCACCCCAATTACAACAAATTGCCCTACCCCAACTGCATCAAATTGGTCCCCAACTTTGAATTAAATCAAAGGCGTGTGAGATAAATATAAAATGGTATTTGATGTGTCCTGGGCTGGACATGTGGAAAGACTGGAAGGGGACGGTTGATGAAGAGAGCTTAGAGTGGAGGGTGGAAGGAGAAGAGGAAGACCGGGACTGAGATGGGAGGACTGCATGAAGAGAGATTTGGCGGGAGTGGGAGGGACGTGGAGAATTAGGGGAGGATTGGGGGAGTGGAGAATGAGGGGAGGGTTGGGGGAGTGGAGAATGAGGGGAGGGTTGGGGGAGTGGAGAATGAGGGGAGGGTTGGGGAGTGGAGAATGAGGGGAGGGTTGGGGGAGTGGAGAATGATGGCGAGGGATAGGGGAGTGGAGAATGAGGGGAGGGTTGGGGGAGTGGAGAATGAGGGGAGGGTTGGGGAGTGGAGAATGAGGGGAGGGTTGGGGGAGTGGAGAATGAGGGGAGGGTTGGGGGAGTGGAGAATGATGGCGAGGGATAGGGAGTGGAGAATGAGGGGAGGGTTGGGGGAGTGGAGAATGAGGGGAGGGTTGGGGAGTGGAGAATGAGGGGAGGGTTGGGGGAGTGGAGAATGAGGGCGAGGGATGGGGGAGTGGAGAATGAGGGGAGGGTTGGGGAGTGGAGAATGAGGGGAGGGTTGGGGGAGTGGAGAATGAGGGGAGGGTTGGGGGAGTGGAGAATGAGGGGAGGGTTGGGGGAGTGGAGAATGAGGGCAGTGGAGAATGAGGGATGGGGGAGTGGAGAATGAGGGGAGGGATGGGGAGTGGAGAATGGGGGCGAGGGATGGGGGAGTGGAGAATGAGGGCGAGGGATGGGGGGAGTGGAGACAGCAGTGAAACGGCTTCAGTGACGAAGAGGCGGAAACAAAAATGGGCGACCGGCATTGGTGCAAGTCTCACCCCGGACTTCAGGGATAAAGAGAGCAACACCCCCCTCATACTTGGGGGGCTGACAGAGTAGCACAAATAATCACTTGTGGTCTACAGCCTTATCCAATTATTTGCACTACTCCGCCACCATCTTGTATGATTCATGGGCGACACACCTCGCAAAGGTTCCATTTAACATAATAATTTTGTTTGTCACCTCCAGTGTCTTGACAGACACACTGTACGAGTCTCGCAATTCACTGATCTGCTGTTGGGCATCAGATGCGTTCAAGTCCATACTGGTGGAGCCCCCTGGTGATGACCCTAGACCACCGAGGGTCATGAGTCGCAGATTGCGATTCTCCGCTCGCAGTGCCTGCAGTTCGGCATTGGCAATCTGAAACAAATCACACAGTTCTAAATCACATTCTTTAAAATGACGAGGTGGTTGATGATTTCATCTAGACCAGAATTTTAACAGTGCCTCTGTAACAAAAGGCTGAGGTCTAATCTAGAAAGCTTTAATGTTGTTTTGATACCAACAATTCAACATGTTGCAACATTAAAGGTCCAAATAACTGTCTATTACGTGTCTTTTTAAATACAGACCTCAGTGTAATTATGTAAAAAAGAGTGCATCATACCAATTATCACTCCACAAATTGTGATTGTACATTCAAACATAAGACAAAACCAACGAAAATCAATCATATGGAAGATTATGTATAGTGTAAAATTAATGAGGGCCAAAGGCCTACGGCAATAGGATATCCATTTAAATTGATTGATTTTGTAAATGAGTACACGAGATAAAGTTAAGTTCCCATGTTCGAGAGCTTAGCTAGAAATCCAGTTCTCAGAAACATCTGTGCATTAGTATACATGCATTTCATGTATACAAGCGGCTAACACCGTTTTTACTTCGACGGAAATATTACGATATTGCTCTAGAACTAATGGAAAGCTACTTGAAAAATAGAAAACAATATGTTACATACGACGATGGCATTTCTGACACTCTGCCTATTACTATACTAGTATAGGTGTGCCACAAGGCTCCATAATAGGCCCACTTCTGTTTGTAATATACATTAACGATCTACCAAAGTCAAGCAAGACATTTAAATATGTAATGTATGCAGACGATACAACTCTATTTACTACAATCCAGTCTTTAAATTGATGTACTAAAGATATCGAACAACATTTAAACACAGAATTAAATAAAGTAAACAAATGGCTGAAAATTAATAAACTGTCTTTAAATATAAAGAAATCCAAGTACATAATACACAAATTAAGAAATAAAAAATTAATTCCTTTTCTACTCAAGATAGATGAAACTAGAATCGAAAGAGTCCAAAACTTTAATCTCTTAGGTGTGACTTTACAAGAAAATCTAAGCTGGGACAGTCATATAGAAAATATTTCTATTAAATGTTAAAAAATTATAGGTATATTAAACAAACACTTTCTGTCATTAAATATAAAATTAACTTTGTATAACTCATTAATGTTACCATATATAAATTATGGCCTAATGAAATGGGGTTTTAAATGTAACAGAATTATCAAACTACAGAAAAAAGCAATTAGAATAATATGTTTAAGTAAATACAATTGACATACTGAGTCACTGTTCAAAAAATAAAAAATTCTTAATGTAACAGATATGTTGCAATTACAAGAATTAAAATTTTATTATAAATATGTGCACATGAAATTACCAGCATATTTACAAAACTTACCATTTTTTTCTAAATAGAAATGTTCACAACATCAATACACGAATACAGGATAATATCCACACAAATAGGGCAAAACATGATTTTGCTAAACGATGTTGGTGTGATATTCCATCACTAATAAACAATACTTCGAAACACATAAGGAATAAAATTTTAACACAAGCTTACACGGATTTACTAGATATGCCAAAAGGTGCTTTCTACAAAACTACAGAGAACAGTGCTCTATGCCAAACTGTTACATTTGTGGACAGACTTAATAATTAAATCATAAACGCTTTCATATTTCATTACTTTTGTTAATTTAATTATAAATTGTACTGTAATTAGTATGTCAGATATAAATGTATATATTTGTCAGATTAAAAATGAAGTCAATTTATTTACTCTTTGAGATTTTGTCATCATTTAATGATGAAATAATTAATTATTTGTCAAACCTATTTTGGAAGTTATGCACTTGTGCTATTGTTATTTTTCGAGAAAGTGCTTTATTAAGTTAAATGAACTTTGTTGAAAATTACAATACTGGGAGCAACTAACAATGGCCTTAGTGACAGTCTCCCTGACCCCTTTTAAGTTTATCTACAGCAATCTGATAGTCCATGTTTAGGCTACTGTAATTACACTTCAGTTATATTATATTTGTGTTGTATATTTCAACTTACAATACATATATCACTTGTTATTTCTTAACACACGTTACTTGAGCTGTAGATTTTCACATTCTAGTTTACAATACATGTATTACTTGTTATTTATTAACATGTTATTTGAGCTGTAGATTTTCATTTTATTGACAACTGTACTGTTTAATCTGTGGGTCAAATAAACACTTCCGATTCCGAAATCTGTGTGTACCCATGTTAGTTCAAAGGCAACAAAATAAGACTCTTTCAGGGGGATTTATTAAAACTCCATCCTCAATTGATTTAGCCTATTGCAAATCCGGTTCGTTTTCAGTGCTTCCATTTTCACTTAATGGTGAAACATTAAGTAATTGAATAGTTTGTCTGAGTTCACAAAAACTACATATAAAAGTAGCACGAACGACCTGCCATGTTGCAGTGGATACTAGGTAGGTTTGATTTTTTTGCAAAATGATTTTGAATTGAGATTAGTAAAAAAATCAAATTGAGGAGGGATATTTAATTGAAATTATAACCCTTTTAGAGACCTAATTTCTTTGGAATTATACCCCTTTGTTCCATGATACAGTAGAACCCCTCTGAGGCTGTTACGCTGTTACACACACAAACACATGCACACATACACACACACACACAAACACACACAAGCACATCTATTAGTTCACTGCCCAACCACTTGGTGTCACTCACATGCAGCTCTGCAATGGTATTCTCCAATCGCTCAAATTGCTCACGGAGCTGTTGCTCTGAAGAGCTGGAGCGCTCACTGAGCGAGGCGACAGTGAGGTCACGGTCATGCAGCTCAGTGAGTACTCGCGTGGCCTCTGACCTCAACACTCTGACCTCGCTGACCCGTCTCTCTTCACTCACAGCCAGTCTCTCTTGAAGCTGGCAACAGATGATGTCAAGTGTTTACACTGGCAGTAAGTCTTAGACACTCAAGAGGATGAAAACAGATGATATTTGTGACACATGCGCATTAGCATCCTACAACTGTGGTTTCATTCTTATCCACCAGGTTTATAAATAATGTATATTGTACAACAGCAGACTTATTACACATGCATTTACTTAAGTAAAACAACCTCTTTCGAAAATTATAATTAAAAAATATAAAATATTGTTATGACCAATTTAAAAACTAAACGCTTCAGGCGTTGCAATGACATCACAAACATATCATAATTACGTCACAAAAGTATCACAATGACGTCACAAACATGACCTGCAACTGTAGTTTTATTCTTAGCTGATAGGTGTTGTAAGTGTTGCAAATATTGTCCATTGTATACATGCACTCGAGATGTGTGTATGGCGCAGAATGTTCAGGATAAGCCGGACTAACATCTGGGTCAGAGATAAAGTAAGGAAGGCTTGTGCATGCGGGTGTGTGCAATTAACTAGAAATAATAAACATTAAAAATTAGTGTTATCGCAGCTATTTGTTGATGTTCCTTATTAGAAGTTATACAAAGTTATACAAAGTCATTAAGATGTCAGTTATGAGAGGACGTGGTAGCATGACCAGACCAGTGAGGCGTGACCAGACCAATGAGGCGTGACCAGACTAGAGAGATATTAACCGTGATTCATGTACAAAGGCAAAAGGAAACGGGTCAAATAAAAACAAAAGGTTAAATAATAAAACTGTATTACCATGGCAACTTCCAGCTTAAATTTCTTTAAGTCCGTTCCCTCTAGACGTCACTTCATTCACCTATATAAAATATTATACTTCACTGAGACGGTTTTGTTTAAAAGTTAAAACCCTTATGATCTGATTTAGCAATAGTTAGAAAGTTGGTTACGAGTTTCTAGAGCAAGAGATTGTTAGTCATATAATGGTGAGTGTGTATACATGTATATATGTAAATATAGATAAACGAACAACAAATTAATCTACATGCTGGCTGTAATAACCTTTAAGATTAAAGGGGCAGACTGGTCGTGAAATGGGTTGTTTAAAATCTTTGAATTACTCATTCTATTGTGACCAAATTAACAGTGAATTATGTCTGCATGAAAAGAAGGTCACAAGTGACATAATAAGAAATGCTTAGAAATGCTAATGAGGTGGTTTTGTGGTAAGTCCCACGGAATATTGAAGTCATGAATGTCTAATTTTTTCATTTATTCTGGCAAATAATATATCAGTTTGTGCAGTGAAGTGTTTTGTCTAAACAACTATTAATATGTTTGATGAAAATTAGATCTTTAGTTTATGTGTAAAATTGCATTTTTTCCTTTATTTGCCTTTTAATCAAGAGTTAATTTACTAACCCTGGCAGTAAGCTCTTCATTCAATGTAACGTAATCTTGTCTTGCAGAGTCGAGTTCTGCCTCTAGATGACGCTTCTCTTTTTTCAGACGTTGCTCGTTTTTATGTGTTGTCCTGAAACAATCGTTTATTCTTGAAGTAGCTGGGGGCAGCTATTTTTTAATCGAGTAGTTTCAGTAGAGGTGAAACAAAAGTCAAAGTTTTGGGCCTATGCACCTAAGCGATAATAAAAATTAACCATGTGCAACTAAAATCAAGAATATCACGCCACTGGTTTACTCAGAATGTGTTCTAAAAGTTGGAGATTCTGATCAACTCTTCATTTAACTAGGCACTGACATGTTAAGGCGTCGCTTGGGTCTAAACGCGTTTTATTTTCTTATTTCATTATCACTGAACCTACAGAGCTGAAACTTTCATAGATTGCAAGTCCAGGTAAGAGTAATGCTGTGAATTTTTTTCAGAAAGTTTCATACATATTTTCCCACGGTATGCAGCCATCTTGGATTGAATGTTGCGTGTGACTTATATCAGTAACCATTGGATTTAGAGGACTCAAATTTGGTGTGTAGTTACTCCACATAATCCCAATGAAAACAGTCAGTTGACTTTCCAAGTTTTCAAAAAACTTTTGTTTTCATGATTTTTTTACATCTGAATGTATTTTTTCATCATGAAATTTTACATTGATGGTTCATTATATAAAATATAAATAATGTTTTCTAAAAAGTTACTACATAGTTTTCAAGAGCATACTATCAAGAAACACTGTAGAAAGTTTCAAGTAATTCTGTCAAACAATAGCAGAGATAAGTGACACGGGAGGCAGTAGGTGTGAGGGAAAACATGTTTTTGAGAAAATCGTGTTCAAAGTTTATGTACATTGGCACATACATTTCAACATCTGAAAAGCAACCTAGATGATTGAAACTTTGCATACATATTACTGAATGTATAATCTATCAAAAGGCAAAGTTAAGAGTCATTGGCATTGTAAAATAAATTTCACACAAGTCCCGAGTACCCGACACCCATGTCCATCGTTGCCGACACAGCTGATCTCACCACGACAAATGGGACATTCGTCGCCTGAGTCCCATCGATACAGTCTGATGACAGAGTTGCATTGATGACCTTGTCGCAACTGGTGCAGAAAGTCTCGAGGCCACACACCATGCCGAGGGTGCGGTGCGGTCTGGGGTGGAGAGTGTATGCTTCCTACACAACGTGCATAGCAGGTTCGCAACAAGTGATGGCAACACGGCACAGCGTACAAGTACTGTTGAAAGATCTCCATCAGCATCTGTCTCATCCTCAACCAGGAATCGCGGGACACCTATCTCCTCCAGAAGATCTGCATAACCAAACTTCCGTTCAGTGACAGACAGTCTCCGAGACGGATCAGCTGGTACTGTTGATGACCGCCTTGATGCCTGGAAAAAATACACAATATAAATGTATTTCATGAACAAAAAGTATCCAAGACATGTTCAACAACAAAAGCCCCCCCTTACTACGTATGCAGGGGTATGGCATTGAATGCAATTTATTTTATTGGCATTGCCATATTATACACACACACCCGCGCGCGTGTGTGTATATAGGCTATGTATACAATAATTACCAGGGCAAATTGTAGTAATATAATAAACCATAGTTACAACTCTGCTTCTGATGTGCCTGGATGGCCCCTGGGCCTGAATGTCAACACAACCACGAACATCAACAGCATGAACTAGATCAGCGTCAAATTGTTTATACAGTAATAGTTATGCCACAAAGGCGATGTTTGGATAAAACGCAAGTGAACATATGAAATATCAGAATTAAACTTACACTGCGTGCCATTCTCGCTGGCACCACGGACGGTGATGGTCGAAGAAGACGAAGTTGTCGCCGCAGGTTCATTGGCGAATTCAACCCTCGATGCCTTCGCATCACGCGCTAACTGCAACGATGCAAACTTTCGCTGCCTCCCAGTACCGTAACCGCCCACTCGCTTTCGACCAAACGGCATAATGTCGTTTTACAAAGCGATATAAATGAACGAAACTCATGGGATAAAAAAGTCGATCGAATCGAACGTAGCGGGTATTTCAAGCTGACGTCAGAGGATGGAAATTAGTATTACAACCAATTAGAGCGCTTGATTTGAGGGAATCCGACATCACGTGGTGATGTCCGGCGAATCGTCGTGGCATTCCCCATTCCTTTATCACCGAGATGGTTCAGAGGCAGTCATTTATAGTCGGAATTACTCGGATACCTCCGGGCACATTTTAAAACTGTTTGTACCATCATACAGAGCGAAAATGGGGCTTTCCCGTGATATGCGCCATGTTGGAATGGCAGCGTTTTCCGGCATGCAATGGCTCGCGGAAAATCACCTAAAGTCCCATTAGTCTCGGTTCATTTGACATAAACAAAGACTTAGCAATGATAGGCATCATACAAAAGACACGTTTTATGACAGAAACGTGTTTATTTCGACAGTGCAACTTACATGAATGGCAAGTTGAATAATATTTATACACGGAAATAGCAACAACTCGAAATTCATTTTATTGTCAAAAAGCCGTCAAATCCGACCCGAGTCTCCCGTTAAACAGTGCGACTGATAAGTCAGAAAAGGACTAGTTTAGTAGACAAAAGCCAAAATATGCTACATAAGTTGATCTTGGATTCAAACAGCATGGCCACACCCTATTGGCAAACATATAACTAGGTGTTTACAAATAGATTTTCTCTTGGTCAGTGAATTATACCAGACTACCGCAGGACAACTACTGGGTTTCAACATTACGTCACAAAATTTGCAATTTTTTGCCGATCTGATTATGGTACAGTGTGACTCACACCACAATCAGATCACCATAGATGGTCATCCAATGTAGTTTCCTACCGTGAAGATAATTCTGTAGCGACGAATTGCAAGAAACATCCACATATCCACAATTATTTGGAAAATATAAGAATTTTGTGAAAATATAGGAAAATAAAAGAAATATAGGAATTGTAAAGTATAGGAATGTTGGACATCCTGAGGCAGTTTTAATCTTACTTGTCATTTCACAGTGAATACTATTCGTACTTCAAGTCTGCTCTCAGCTCATGTGTCTCTTCTCTGAGCCGTCGGATGACGTCAGCATTTTCAAGTTTATGTGACTTCTGCAAGTTCCTGTCATATGCCATACAATGACACGTGACATGACATTACAAAACATGACATTATATGACAAAATATGACACATCTCGACACCATATGACAAGATTACAATCAAAATGACAGCTAAAAATTAGCAGATGATGTAGCACAATGGGTTATGAAACATCAAATTGCATGACACAATTTCGTACTCCATCATCAAAATACATAACATAATATAATTTATATACTATATATGACAATGATAACTCATGTGTGTCATAGTCAAACCACAAAATGATGACGTGACACAAAATGACACTGATGTGGACGACATGAATTAAGACTAAATTAACATCAATCGAGAACATTTTAAACTTCTAATCAGTTCAAAACACACCCGAAGAATTCAAATATCTTAGCTATGCGTAGCAAGCTGTATTAAAGTTTCACGAAGTTCAATCAATATATCTCAGTTTGCAAGTGTAAATTTAATTATAGATTTAATGCAAGTATAGACAAATTGTTTGCACAATAATCAATTTAAAAAAACACTTGTTATGATGCACCAGTCTCAAGATCAAACATGAGGGTGCAGTAAAGTGATGGACTGAGAAAGTGAAAGTAGAAAGAAGACCTACTGGACCAGGCGTTCTCTGTCAGCGAGGGAATGCTGTAGTTCTGAGATCTGTTGCACAAGGAGCTCCTGTTCAGACTTCCACGCCTGCAAATGTTCATCTTTTATCGCTGCCACCGTGCACACGTCACCTTTCTCATTCTCCAGTCTCTGCCAGTAAGACAAGACAAATCATGTCATAAATAAATTTTTTAAGATTTCCTGATGCCTTAATTAAAAATGCAAGAATCAATTTAAAACCTTTTAGGGCTTTTAGAGACAATTTAAGCTCCACACACCTCAGGGGTCTGTGTGAGATACCTGCAGCCCCCCAACATATCCCTCGGGTTTGTGAGATTCCCGCAGCCCCCCAACATATTGCAGGGGTTTGTGCGAGATTCTCATGGCCCCAACTTATCTCAGGGGTCTGTGTTACATTCCTGTGGCCCCCAACATATCTCAGGGGTCTGTGTGAGATTCCCACGACCCCCACAATATATCCCAGGGGTCTGTGTGAGATTCCCACGGCCCCCACAATATATCTCAGGGGTCTGTGTGAGATTCCCACGACCCCCACAATATATCTCAGGAGTCTGTGCGAGATTCCCACGGCCCCCACGATATATCTCAGGGGGTCTGTGTGAGATTCCCACGGCCCCCACAATATATCCCAGGAGTCTTTGTGAGATTCCCACGGTCCCCACAATATATCTCAGGAGTCTGTGTGAGATTCCCACGGCCCCCACAATATATCTCATGGATTTGTGTGAGATTCCCACAGCCCATTGTTCAAAGTTACGTAATTTTCGTCAAACACTTGTGAAAGGTCGCCTCTGGGGAGATATCGCCCGGCCAATTTCACAAAATGACAACCGAATTAAAAGAACCAGCTGTAAGACTGCTGAGAATAATTACATTTAGTGATGAATATATCATCTGTATGTGCAAAGTTGTGGATTATATTACAGTGAACGTATTTGAGTTCAATAAAAGTTGTTGGTGTTTGAAAAAGAATTAGAACTTGCAGCACCTGCATCATAGGCATTTTATCATAGATCAGAGCAGTCACTATGAAAAAGCGCTTGTCAAACTTCAAATCATCTGTCATCTTGTTAACTGAGCTACTTCACATGGCGCACAAGTGTATGTAGTCATAACCAGATGGCAGCACTTGACAGCTGACATACAGAGGTGGGCCGTATGACCCTGTGGGCCTTTTTACCCCACCTTCCCCATCACCTGATTTTCCTACGTTTATCCCGTGTGTGCAAACTGTTAAAAGTAATAACTATTAGAAACTGTTTAAATAATACTTCTCTTTTTTTTACGATTACAACTGCTACTGAATCACATTGTTTGTGCAGTTATGATGGAATGTGCTTGTTAGGCAGAATCAAAACACGACACGTTGGAGCACACACCGAAGATAGGAACAATAAGACTGAACATTCCTAGCGTATCACGACTGAATACAGAAGTTTTGTAACGTAAGCAGCGGACGCTGATGGGTGCCAGGTCTGCGTGCCTACATTACAATTGGCAGTGTAAAAATAACGCGTGTACTCATGAGAAAACTACATTGATAACATGAAGTGACAAAATGGTGACTCCGATATCATCAGTCTGGGAATTCTGTCATTTTTCTGCTGATATTAATTGTTTTGCGTGATTGTGTCCCATAATAAACAGAAATGGTGCCTTGTTTTTTCTTCTGGGTAGCCTTCAAAAGTCTTGAAATGGCCTTGAATTTGATATCTCCCTTAGCGCACAGACCCTGCAGTTATGGCAATGACTGCTCCCTTGATTCACATTGCTGGAGTCATCTCCAGGTCGGAATATCTTGGGCTTGGAGACTATACCTTTTTCTTTAAATTTCGCTTTACGATAATCTTTGTATATAAGTTTGGCATGGCCTTCCATTGGTTAGGGGTAGAGAATTTGTTTAGGAAGCACGTTGCCATCCACACGAGCCACTGTCCGTCTGATCTATTTGTATAAGAAGCTGTTCCATGCTTTGCATATTTGAAAAAAAATGTCAAGGAATTTGTTCTTAAAAGCGAACACCAACATTTGTTTCTCTAGACAATAAGGTAACTGTTTAACACTAGTGGTGTCATCTGGTGACCAGTGTAGAACAACTGAAAAGTGGTGCCAGCTGCTTAACACCAGATGGCGACACCTTTCAGTTGTTCCACACTAATCAAATTATAATAATTGTGCACCCTGCTGATTAAAAAAGGGGTGTATGCCAATTAGGGCATGTATGCTTAATAGGTTGAATATGGTATGTCCTTGTTGGTTATGCGATGCTTCAATGTTATACTCATCAGTGTCGTGTTAACAATGTGGGGGCTGGTACAAACTTTTGTGTGGGGGCCTTACTGAGTGCGTGAAAGAAGATTGAGATGCATGGTATTAACTATGGAGGTAACCTTAACGATTGATGATTGATATTGTGCAGTAAGAGTGTACCAGGTGTGAGTGTACCAGGTACGAGTGTGCCAGGTGTGAGTGTGCCTGGTATGAGTGAGCCAGGTGTGGGCATACCAGGTGTGAGTGTACCAGGTACGAGTGTGCCAGGTGTGAGTGTGCCTGGTATGAGTGAGCCAGGTGTTGGCGTACCAGGTGTGAGTGTACCAGGTACGAGTGTGCCAGGTGTGAGTGTGCCTGGTATGAGTGAGCCAGGTGTGGGCGTACCAGGTGTGAGTGTACCAGGTACGAGTGTGCCAGGTATGAGTGTGCCTGGTATGAGTGAGCCAGGTGTGGGCGTGCCAGGTGTGAGTGTACCAGGTACGAGTGTGCCAGGTGTGAGTGTGCCTGGTATGAGTGAGCCAGGTGTGGGCGTACCAGGTGTGAGTGTACCAGGTACGAGTGTGCCAGGTGTGAGTGTGCCTGGTATGAGTGTGCCAGGTGTGGGCGTACCAGGTGTGAGTGTACCAGTTGTGAGTGAGCCAGTATTAAAACATTAACATTGTCGCCCAGGGGAAAATAAAATGTGTTTACGTTTACTTATAATAAAAATGTGTGTGTGTGTCATTGGAGGCGAGCTTTAGGAAATTGTGTCAGTTTAACATGTAATGAAATGTTTGTGATTGCAGTCGAATAACCACCAACTGCCACCGCTCCCATAGTGATCCTAAATGTTGGGACACAAACGGCTGATGTCACAGACCAAAACTGCCATAACACGCCATCATGAGAGAGTTCGACTTGTACCAGCATGGATGTGATGTCACAGATCCATTTCAACCATGGATATGATGTCACAGACCCATTTCAACCACGGATGTGATGTCACAGACCCATTTCAACCATGGATGTGATGTCACAGATCCATTTCAACCACGAATGTGATGTCACAGACCCATTTCAACTCATCTCATAGGCAGACTGTTCAACATCCTGTAGGAATTGTCATAAGCAACAACGAAGTGCTGACAAACTGTTTTCTACCCATAAGGCACAATCCTGGGCAACTAGCAGGATTCTCACTCTATTCATACTGTACTTCCCAGTATTATGTCACAATTTCGAGAGTTGTAATCCAAGAAGCCATCCATATACTGACTGGCAGTACCAAGTACCAAGGCATGGATGGATGTTTCTGTGATAATGTTGTGTATCCTGACATTTTACAGTCATATATGAACTATCAAGTTATCCTGTCCACAGGATTGCGATTTTTGTTAGTTACTGATAATTATAATTTGGCCCAATAACAACGATAATAACTCCGATTTAAAAGAGTCACTGCTGAGATTCCTACACGATCTGTCACCAGATGTCTCTGCATTCTAGGTCAGATTCAAGAATATAAATTAATCAACATTAGTTTATTTACCATTTTTCTTCTTTTTTAAGTTACATAATTATTATTTGTTTGACAAAAGGTGGTTCCCATGTTAGCGACATGTTTGTCTTAATGGGAGTCTCCTTGACCTTTATATTTGTGATTTGTATTAGTTATTTCAACTTGTACAAACGGTCAAAATAAATATGTCTGTTTGTCCATGGGACTTGTCTTCATTGCATTTTTTTCATCCATGGTTATGTTTCGTGGTTTTTTTCTCTGGGTTTATGTCCTTGATTGTTTTGTCCATGGGGGGTTTGTGCACGGGGGTTTGTCCATGGAGGTTTTGTGCATAGGGGATTTGTCCATGGGGGATATGTACATGGGGGTTTTGTCCATCAGGGCTATATTTCGTGGGAAATTCACTCTGGGTTTTGTCCCATAAGTTATGTCTATGCACCTGATAAAGTATAAACCTCACCTGTCATACTGCATGAAGACTATGTTCCACAGTTCTGTCACCTGCGGACTGTCAGCGTTCTGTGGCTGTGGTCGTAGTGTAGTTCACGGACCACACGGCCCACTCTTTCCCATCTCACACAACTTGTCCCACATCCCGAAGGGAAGAACCCTCTCTGGAGGCAGACTGCAGGGAGAGGGAAGCAAAAATGTTGTTATTTGTTGGCCATTTTTCATTCATAGCAAATACATTTTAAAACTCATTTTAATAGCCCTGGGTTGCACCTGGATATCAAGGTTCTGAGAAATTAGAAATAAAGGAACATATCAAAACTGCAGTGGGGGAACATATCAAAAATGCAGTGGAGATAAAGTGGTCTTTAATTAAATGAAGGCAGATTCCTTCACAAAATGCCACTACTGTTTATAGCCAGGCAATCATTTATACTGCTGAGTGAACTCAATGAAAACGTGGTTCTGAGAAATGAGGGAACATATCAAAACTGCAGTGGGGGAACATATAAAAAATGCAATCATTTATACTGCTGAGTGAACTCAATGACAATGTGGAGTGAAAAAAATTGCCACTGGAAGCTTATAACGTCAGTACTTTTGGTTGAGAGTCCAACATTCATACCACTAGGCTACCACAGCCCACAAATGTTACATGGAAATAATGCACCTAATATCAATACTTCTCACACACAAAGAAAGATTAACCCCATGCACCTGTATGTACATGGTAAATATTTTCCCAATGTGTTCGCTGTTGTAAATGGATGTACAAGTGGTGTCAGCTTCTGGATAGACGTGAAACTAAAACGAACTGTTCTTCCATATCTTCGCTCAAACTCCCCACCAGTGGCGCCACTTGTATATATGTATATTATGCTACTCCTCCTAGACGTTTTGCATCTTGGGTGCCAAACTTTCAGGAGTTCATCTATGACCCCACAGTCAGTTTTATTTTTCTAAATTCACCCCACTATTACCCTTTTTGTGTCCACAATGCCATGATACCACTTGTGTGCAACTGTTGACAACCTCATGCGACTTTTCTACAATTGTCCCAAGTTACATAATACAAGGGAGAAACATTGCTAGACATTACTGTACTTGCCAGAATTACGTCGCAATTTTGAGTTGTAATCCAAGAAGCCATCCATATATTGACTGGCAGCACCAAGTACCAAGACATGGATGGATATTTCTGTGATAATGTTGTGTATCCTGAAATTTTACAGTTGTGTATGAACTACCAAGTTATCCTGTCCGATTGTGTCAGTAACTGATATTTACAATTTGATCCAATCACAACGATAACAACTCAGATTTAAAAGAAAGTCACTGCTGAGATTCCTACCCGATCTGCCACCAGATGTCTCTGCATTCTAGGTCAGATTCAAGACTGGCCTCTTCGTTTCTGCCAAAGTAGGTCACACACAGGTGGCACTAGCGTAGTCCATAAATGTCAGTGAGTCGATTCCATGCATTGTACAGGCTTCTTTCTGAATGCGAATGTGTTTTACAATATAATTTATTTCTTCCAAGAAACAAAGCTTGGGACAAAAGAATACTGTTTTGTCACCAGGTGTCACTAGCTGATGGGTGTTAGGATACATAATTTGATAGACCTCAATTTTGGGTTCAAGCATATGATGGAAAGACTCTTAATTGGATTTAGTACGGGGTTCAAGCATTTGAAAATAAACCTCATAATTAAAGTTTCACAGTTGGGTGTTCGACAAAGTTCATACACTTGAAAAAAAAACCTCATAACTGGACACTTTATAGGCAGTGTGATTTTAAAGTTCATACAGACAAAAACTAAATAAAATGTTGTTAAAGCGTAACAGAAGTCATGGTTTTGGGGATATGCACCTAAAAGAGAAAATAAAACTAACCTCGTGCAACTAAAATCAAGAATATCACGCCAGTGGTTTACTTAGAATGTGTCTAAAAGTTGGAGAATTCGGTCATTTCTCCAAATTACCAAGGGCTGACATGTTCATCAGCGCGACCGATAAGGGCATGCGTAGTTCTATTAAATCGGGATGTTCTAGACTAAAGTGAGCAATAACAATTGACATATTAAGGGAGGCCGACAAACACAGGACCAATACAAAGTCTCAAACAAACATGTTATTTTGCTAGAAAGTAGACTAGTTTAGTAAACAAAGGCCAAAAATATGTTACTTAAGTTGAGTTTGGATGTAAATAGCTTGGCAATATCCTATTGGCAAGAATGGGAATATATGTATACGAATATATTTTCATTTGTTGAGCGAATATTGCCTGAATACCGCACTCATGACGTAGTGTTATCTAAAAGTATGGCGTGACCCATGAAATTAAGATTTTGTGTTCAACAAGGTATTCCTAGTAAACCACTGGCATGATATTCTTAAGGCGTCGCTTGGGTCTAAACACATTTTATTTTCTTATTTCATTATCACTGAACCTACAGAGCTGAAACTTTCAGAGATTGCAAGTGCAGGTAACAGTAATGCTGTGAATTTTTTTCAGAAAGTTTCGTACAGATTTTCCCACGGTAGGCAGCCATCTTGGATTAAATGTTGCGTGTGACTTATATCAGTAACCATTGGGTTTAGAGGGCTCAAATTTTTTGTGTAGTTACTCCACATAACCCTAATGAAAACAGTCTATTGACTTTCTTAGTTTTCAAAAAACTTTTTTTTAAGGATTTTTTTTACATCTGAATGTATTTTTTCATCATGAAATTTTACATTGATGGTTCATTATATAAAATATAGGTAATGTTTTCTAAAAAGTTACTAGATAGTTTTCAAGAGTATACTATCAAGAAACACTGTGGAAAGTTTCAGGCAATTCTGTCAAACAATAGCCGAGATAAGTGACACGGGAGGCAGTAGGTGTGAGGCAAAACATGTTTTTGAGAAAATCGCGTTCAAAGTTTATGTACATTGGCACATACATTTCAACATCTGAAAAGCAACCTAGATGATTGAAACTTTGCACACACATTACTGAATGTATAATTTATCAAAAGGCAAAGTTCAGAGTCATTGGCATTGTAAAATAATAAAAATATATCACAAACTAAGCAACTTATCACAATAAATGTACCAAACAGAAAAACGTCTGGAAAATAGCACACCAGTCCATAGTTCATACAGATAAAGTTTACTGGAGCATATGTAAAGTTCACTGGAGCATATGAAAAGTTCACTGGAGCATATGTAAAGGTCACTGGAGCACAGCAAATTACCTAAAACATGTTTTTGAGAAAATCGCGTTCAAAGTTTATGTACATTGGCACATACATTTCAACATCTGAAAAGCAACCTAGATGATTGAAACTTTGCACACACATTACTGAATGTATAATTTATCAAAAGGCAAAGTTCAGAGTCATTGGCATTGTAAAATAATAAAAATATATCACAAACTAAGCAACTTATCACAATAAATGTACCAAACAGAAAAACGTCTGGAAAATAGCACACCAGTCCATAGTTCATACAGATAAAGTTTACTGGAGCATATGTAAAGTTCACTGGAGCATATGTAAAGTTCACTGGAGCATATGTAAAGGTCACTGGAGCACAGCAAATTCCCTAAAACGCCCCAGGTGCATAGGTGGAGGCATCTCGAGCCATTGTTCGAGCAACCTTTCGTGCCCGACGGGCCTCCATCGTGCTGGCCTGCACTTGCCGCACAGACTCTCGCAACCGACGACTGTCTGCCTCTGCAGCTGACGCTTTCAGTCGACTGCCACACTGCAGCCCCATTATTGCATAGCTGCGCGTCACCGTCGAACCAATCCCTGATTGAATTCCGCAATCGCCAAACAGGTTGCAGCACAAACACGCATCAGGCCAACGAAGCCTGTCTTTGGACATTTGAGCCACACCTTCGAGTGCAGGCTCTCGTTAGCGTTCTGCGTCTTGCCCTGCAAGCAGCGATCCAGCAGGTCAGGATGGCCGAGACGGACGTACACCTCCTTGACCTTCTCTGCAACGTCCTTTGCTAAGGGTGTGCCAACTTTGTCCCGGTGGTAGCCTGGCTCCTCTCCCTTTGCCAGTGCCCGCTGGAAGAAGCACCAGCTGTTGCGGCCAATGGGGCAGTGGTTGTGGTGGGGTTCCTCATCGGTGGACGCCGCATGGAAGAAAGACGCGAAGACTGCACTCCGCATCGCGTCCTTGTCACCCGTGCAGCTCCGAATTGCCTTTCCATAATACAATGTCAGCTTGTTGATGGCTGCCAGGGTGAGCTTTCCGTGCCGCGTCCACCGAGAGTCACTCCAGTCTTCTTGGTGTCCTTGGTGAGGTTACGCAGTGCCGTCCCCATTCGCTTTGCAACATGGTTGATGCACTCCTCCTTGCGGATGTCCACACCTGCGCCATACACCTTCAAGTCACACACATGTTTGTAGGTGCTAGAGTCTCCATCTGACAACATTGTCGTGTAGCGGAAGTTGTGCTTCCCGAGAGAGTTGTTCCACAGAATCTCTGCAGCCGTTTTCTCCATTGCGTTGGAGGACCCGGTGTAGTTGGCTGTACCGTTGTCATGCGCCTTGTACCACTTCTTGAAGTCGTCAGTGTCCCGGCCTCCATAGCGTGACGCTGCGCATGCACAGCGCTGGCAGTAGAGCGACAGGATGGTGAAGTCGATCACCAGTCCTGTCACCACCTCCACGACGCATCCGATGCCATACATAGACCTGTGGCCCCGGGTCATCCAGGAACCATCGAAACTGACCATGAGGTCCATGACACCAGATTCGTCAATGGAGGGGTCAAGTTCTTTGTACACTCTGCGCACGATTTGGGCAGACTCGCACATAACATCGTTCGCAACACGCATACTTGCATTGGTAATTGCTGTCTCATGTGTGATGTAGGTCGTGTGGTTCATCACTGGCATGTCGAGGTAGCGGCAGAATTTCACAAGTCCCGAGTACCCGACACCCATGTCCATCGTTGCAGACACAGCTGATCTCACCACGACAAACGGGGCATTCGTCGCCTGAGTCCCATCGGTACGGTCTGATGACAGAGTTGCATTGATGACCTTGTCGCAACTGGTGCAGACAGTCTCGAGGCGACACACCATGCCAAGGGTGCGGTCGACAGCTCGGATGGAGAGTGTACGCTTCCTACACAACGTGCATGGCAGGTTCGCGACAAGTGATGGCAACACGGCACAGCGTACAAGTACTGTTGAAAGATCAGCATCTGTCTCATCCTCAACCAGGAAGCGCGGGACACCTATCTCCTCCAGAAGATCTGCATAACCAAACTTCTGTTCAGTGGCAGACAGTCTCCGAGATGTTGATGGCCGCCTTGAAGCCTGGAAAAAAATACACAATCTAAATGTATTTCATGAACAAAAAAGTATCCGAGACATGTTCAACAACATGCGCGTGTGTGTATATAGGCTATGTATACGATAATTATCAATGCAAGTTGAGGCAATATAATAAACCATAGTCACAACTCTGCCTGGTGTGCCTGGATGGCCCCTAGGCCTGAATGTCAACACAGCCACGAACATCAACAGCATGAACTAGATCAGCGTCAAATCGTTTATACAGCAATAGTTATGCCACAAAGGCTAACGGTGTTTGGATAAAACACAAATGTATATAAATCTTAATCATATGCACTATCATAATGAATATATGAAATATAAGAAATTAAACTTACACTGCGTTCCATTCTCGCTGGCACCATGGACATGGTCGAAGACGAAGTTGTCGCTGTAGGTTCATTAGCGTATTCAACCCTCGATACCTTCGCACAGCGCGCTGACTGCATCGATGCAAGCTTTCGCTTCCTCCCAGTACCGTAACCGCCCACTCGCTTTCGACAAAACGGCATAATGTCGTTTCACAAAGCGATATAAATGAACGAAACGCAGAGGATAAAAAATTCGATCGAATCGAACGTAGCTGGTATTTCAAGCTGACGTCAGATGATGGAAATTAATATTACAACCAATTAGAGCGCTTGATTTGAGGGAATCCGACATCACGTGATGCTGCCCGGCGAATCGTCGAGGGATTCCCCATTCCTTTGTCACCGAGATGGTTGAAAGGCAGTCGTTTATAGTCGGGATTACACGGATACCCGCCGCGCAAATTTTTAAACTGTTTGTACCATCATGCAGAGCGAATATGGGGCTTTCCCGTGATATGCGCCATGTTGGAATGGCAGCGTTTTCTGGCATGCAATCGCTGGCGGAAAATCACCTAATGTTCTATTAGTCTCGGTTCATTTGACAAAAACAAAGACTTCGCAATGATAGGTATCATACAAAAGACATGTTTTATGACAGAAACGTGTTTATTTCGACAGTGCAACTTACATGAATGGCAAGTTGAATAATATTTATACACGGAAATGGCAACAACTCGAAATTCATTTTATTGTCAAAAATCCGTCAAATCTGACCCGAGTCTCTCGTTAATTGTAGTTACAAATGGTTATATTTTAGTGACTCTTACAGGTGCATAGGCCGAAAACCATGACTTTTATTTCGCTTTAAGGAAAATCTCACGGAAGAGAAAATAATTGTGGCGCCACCTAGCAGGCAACTCTGACAGTGCGAAGTAAAGTTTTCATGATATGGCAAATACAAATGAACTGCACCAACCTTGAAATGGTCTCCCAGTTTCCTAGCATCTCAACGGAAGTGCGACGGTAGAGATGTTGTCAAGGTTGTCATGTTTGCCTCCGACACAGATACACTTCCGACTGTCGACGACGCGTCGGTATGACGCTGTGTCACTTTGTGGGTCGACAGTGCCCAGAAACAGGGGCTTGAGCTACAAGGTTCAACAACAAAGTGCACCACACAAACATTGGTGATGCGGCAAATCACCGTTAGATCTGGTAACTTATGAAAGTGTGAACAACCTTATGTCATAGTATATTAGGGTGGAGCTACTTTTGCCCTTTTTTGTCGAATTTTTAGTTTGTCTGATGGTTTCATCAAAACTAAATAACCCATTTGCACAAATATAACAAGATTGTCATCCAAGGCAAAGGCCCAGATGGCAAGTGGACAAGGAAGCCATTGGCTTATCGAGAGTCCAAAATGTGTCATCTATGTGTAACCCGCCCTCCTGAGATGTGTCAACCTTGTTTTTAAACATATTCACGCTGCTAGCAGTTATATAATCTGTAGATAATTTGTTCAATTCATTTATTATCCTCTGTGAGAATGAGTACTTCCTGATGTCCAATCTACACTGATCCTTCACTAATGTTACTTCATGTCCTCTAGTTCTACTATCTTTCTTGAGTGAGAAAAAAATATTTCTATCGGTATTTTCATACCCATTTAATATCTTAAAAACTTCAATTTGATCTCCTCTTAACCTCCTTGTCTTTAGGGTTGTTAAACCATTCTTTTAGGCGTTCTTCATAACTAAAGTCTCTCAGTTCTGGAATCATTTTAGTGCTCTCCTCTGTATTCGTTCAAGCGTATCTATATCCTTCTTATGATATGGTCTCCACGCTTGTGTACAGTACTCTAAATGAGGCCTAACTATTGCTTTATAAAGAGGTATAATTAGCTTTTTTCCTTGTAAGTTATATTTCTCTTAATCAACCCAATAATTTGATTACCCTTTGAAACTGCAATACCACACTGCTCTGAAACTTTCATATCAGCACTTATTGTTACTACTAAGTCCTTTTCTTTTACAGTAGTAACTAGAACAGTATCTCCCATTTTATAGTTTACATCCAAGTTCCCGTGTCTTGTATGTAGGCATATACATTTCCCCAAATTGAATATCTGCCATTTTTAGACCATTTAACTAATTTGTCTAGATCATTTTATAAATGTTGTTTATCACCATCATTGTTAACATTTCTAAACACTTTTGTGTCATCCACAAATGAGCTAGCATGTCATAGTGGACACTAGGTAGGTTTGATTGTTCACAAAATGATTCTAAAATGAGCTTTAAGGAGCTTTAAAAAGTGATTTTTTTAAGCATAAACATCCCCGATTGATTAAAAAAATTTACCACAGAAATATATAATAAAATCAAAATATATTTATGCATTACAAGCATAACATTAAAATATGATTGTGGGGTACTGACAAAGTTGCCTTGATAAGACAATTATAATTTTCACTATGGTAAAAACAAGTTTTGGATATGTTAAAATAATTAATTCAATGTTGTGCAATTTTTATTTTTGAGAGTTGAACTACAATAGAATATGTTGTGGACAAAGACACAATTTGCAACAATTATTGTTTGATTGCCTACAGTGTATGGGTTCTTACAAGTTTTAGGAGTACTTATCACAAAATCTAAATCATTCATATTCTTACGCAGCAAATTATAAATTATTTATTATATGCTGGTTAATTTCTAAAACATTAAAAAGAAAGTGGGGTGGGCAGACAGTTTCACTTTCACGTTCATCCCTTGACCAGGATGGTCGCAGGGGTGCCATTTCACTGTCTTCGCCGGCTTGGTCCATTCCCGTATGTTAACCAGCCAGTTTTTCCTCTGGCAGCCCCATCTTCTCTTGCCCTCCGGGGTGCCTTGCAGGATGACTTTTAAAATGGTGTTTGTCAGGGCAAGAGGCCGTCAGAAAAAAAATTGGCTACACAACATACAAGAGTGGACACATCGAGACCTACCGACCCTGCTACTGCCTGTCCACAGTCCCACAGCAGAGGACAGGCAGTGGACTGTGTGCGAATGGAATGGCACCCCTCTCTCTCTGCCTGTGCTGTCCAACTCTTGCATTCATAGTTTGCTGCCACATGAATATTTAACCGTCACTATATTTTATTCCCTGGTTCTACTTTCTGCACAATAATCCAGTTTCACTTGCAATATGTGAGACATAATTTATGCGTCAGTGGACCTTGGATGTAAAACTATTGGTGCTAAGTATTTATTATTACCATAAACTAAAGTAATAGTAATGAAGTAAAAATTGTCTTCTAATCATAACTATTGAGATTTACTTACTCAATGTTTCCGCTACTGTCAGTAGCCTTCACAGTCATCACAACTAGATGGTTTACCTAATAACAAGAGAGAGTCAGTGACGGTAGAGCACAATTCTGCAATCACAGACCATGCAGAAATTGCTTCATTGACTGGGAGGGAGCAAAGGCGATGGATAGAGAGAGCAACAGAAACGCAAGATGGATTAAAGAGGCTATGTGGATCAGAAAGACGACTCCAATCATGAATCAGGACGAGGCAGGATACCTACTCAGCCATGAATGGGATGGCCTGCTTGCCCTGCCAACTGGCGAGCCAAAGAAGAACTAGTCATCCAAGAATTCAGTTCCTGATGAAGGCTACCGACAATAGCAGAAACGTTGAGTAAGTAAATCTCAATAGTTGTGATTAGAAAAAAATCATTACTTCATTATTCTGCACCAACTTCATGAATATTTTCAAGAATAAAGTAATATGTAGTGTTTCAAAGGTAGCCCTACAAAACGTAAGCTGGATTTACCTGAAATCATCCCAAATGCAGGTGCTTCTCCACCTGATTCATTCCAGCATTGATGGAGTAAGACAGAAGAAGACGGCACAGAAACGTGATGGCGACACTTGAAGAAATTGACGAACACTTCCCGAATCTTCTGTGACGTCCATGTCTGATTGGCCGCGAGAACATGGATGGTGTTCAGTAAAACAATACTTAAACCACAATGAAAACATTCTTATAATTAAAAACAAACACTGTGTTTGATTTTTCCAAAATTAATCAGACGTGATACGTATTATTAAGTCAGCATCATAACTTTATGCAAAATTAAATGACAATGCGAATTCTGACGAAACCTAATTTATAATATGTAAAGAAACCATATCAGTCCATATGCAAACAATCCTAATATTTGAAAGATTGCCTTATAAAGTATCAAGAACAACAACTACCCGGAAACAAGTGTAGCAGGGTGATACCATGTTAATCGCTAGGCGTCACCACCAGCTAATTAGTATTTTTATTTTGAACAGCTGACGTACCAGCCTCGTCCTGGGGGAACGCGAACGCCGATTTCGACAAATGCGTAGCCTAAATTGAGGTCGAAAATGATATAAAGCGGCGTGCTACATTTTGATGTATTTTACTATCAACTGATAGGTGTGTATTTTATGAAGTTGTACTGCATGTCCTTATTCAATATAAGGTTAGGTATTATTTAGATTTAGTTCGAAATATGTAGTTTGCTGTTTCCTAATTTGTGCACGTAGGCCTACATCCTTGCTGGCATGGAAAGCCATTACAAATATTATTATAATTAACTCGCGCAAGTGCGCGTAATGCTATTTACATAGTGTAGTATTAGTGTACGATCGTTAGGATCAATGCTGTCTACGAATACCGTCCTATATGATTTGCTTAGCATAAATTGTAGTTCAGAAATGTTTATAGCATATGTTGTTAGTGCTTTATAAGGATAGTTAGCTAGTGCCTGTTGGCCTTAGTTATTACGTAATTTCGCGTGCTGCCTATGGCTACAGCGCAAACTATAGCTCACGACAGCCAGTCGTCTGTGCTATTGTTTAGAATAACAAACATGTTATTATAATATTATACTTTATATAATTATGTGACGTCAGTTCATAGTAATTATGGGGTATTAGCGATATGTCACTGGTAGCATTTATAACTATAATTATCTACTGTCGTGACTGTATTAGTCGTTAACTATTGGTTGTATTGTGTGTTGGCAGACGTTCGACACTCTGCCGCCTCGCCTTTAGCCTCGCTTTCCGCTTTTCGCCTTATAGGCGTATTAGTCTCCGTTCTTCGTATTTGTAATAAAATATTACAACCGTACCCAAATCGTGTGGTGTAACTGATTGATGTTAGACGCCCTACCACACAAGATTATTAGTTTTTGGAGGTTCCAGATTTTTTGTAAATTTCTTTACATGACTGTATGCCAGAAATATATAGCACCTTCAATGTTTCAACTTATTGAGAATCCTTGTTATTCAAAATACCCCATTTACCACTCACCGCCTTTGAACTTACTGTGTATAGTTTCCAGTCATTCCGGGGCCACCAATGACAGTTTGGGTGTGATTGTCGCCATAGCAACCTCAGCATCAATCCCCTTCTCGCTACTGTCATTGTAAGTCTACCTGGAATTGATTCAAATAGTGTCAAAATTAAACATACAGTGATTACATATACTTAGTAATGCAGATCATACAATCTTACACAAAACAGAGGACAAACACAGGACTGTCAACCAAGAGGACCGGGGTTCACTGTGGCTCAGAGGTTAGAACACAGAAAAAAAGGACTGTCAACCAAGAGGACCGGGGTTCACTGTGGCTCAGAGGTTAGAACACAGAAAAAAAGGACTGTCAACCAAGAGGACCGGGGTTCACTGTGGCTCAGAGGTTAGAACACAAAAAAAAGGACTGTCAACCAAGAGGACCAGGGTTCACTGTGGCTCAGAGGTTAGAACACAGAAAAAAAGGACTGTCAACCAAGAGGACCGGGGTTCACTGTGGCTCAGAGGTTATAACACAGAAAAAAAGGACTGTCAACCAAGAGGACCAGGGTTCACTGTGGCTCAGAGGTTAGAACACAGAAAAAAAGGACTGTCAACCAAGAGGACCGGGGTTCACTGTGGCTCAGAGGTTAGAACACAGAAAAAAAGGACTGTCAACCAAGAGGACCGGGGTTCACTGTGGCTCAGAGGTTAGAACACAGAAAAAAGGACTGTCAACCAAGAGGACCGGGGTTCACCATGACTCGGAGGTTAGAACACAGGACTGTCAACCAAGAGGACAGGGGTTCACTGTGACTCAGAGGTTAGAACACAGGACTGTCAACCAAGAGAACCGGGGTTCACTATGGCTCGGAGGTTAGAACACAGGACTGTCAACCAAGAGGACAGAGGTTTGAGTCCACCTGCCGCCATTTCCAAAATGTTGGGCAATGTCTGTCACCCGCAGGACCTACCCGTACCCACAGCAGTTAATTCGAACCCACCGCCTCTCTGTCTCTGAACTATTTTCGCTGAGTCACTCTGTAGTCTGTACTATACCAGAGCAAAAGTAAAACAATAAAACAATACTGCCATCATCATGCGCTGGCTACCGTAAAATCGAACATGATGCCGAGGCTTCACACGATGACATTAGCCCCACTGAGAGCTACGGGGTCGTTGATGAGATGTGCGGGTAAATAGTAAGTAGAGCCAGTGCCAGTGGCAGTGAGAAGGGAGCGTGTCCGAATTTAAAGCTCGTGCCCGGAATCTAGCTCCCCTGAAAGCAATGCGCTTGACACGATACATGGGTTGGATGCCGGGTGGCCCGAAGAGCTGACAAGTGGGTTTACAACGCCTATGGTTATGCTTACCTTGGATCTGACTAGTCCGAGTCTTGGCTCTTGGGTTGCTGCCTTCAGACACGCGCTGTCTGGGCGATAAAAGGGACACTTATCGTTTTTAGACTTTGTAATGCGCTGTAAATCGCCTTTCAGGCGACGCACCTACCACCGAACACCACATACCCGTCGCCAGTGTAATGTTATATTAGTTATCATAACGTATATACTGGTTAAAGACGGTGTTTATTGTATCAGCGTACACTTGCGGCGTGAGGGTTGATGTAGTGTCTCTCGCATCCGCTCCTCGGCGCCACTGCCCTTAACGTGTCTGGATAACTTGGATCTGGATCTCCGGGTTCTCAATAAGCTAGGCTTTTAGCCTTGTGATACCATCTATTATTCTTCATAATTTGTTTTGTGATAACGTGGCTTGTGCGTATCAATTGTGGATTTTTTATTTTATTTGTCCATCTTCCAGGCATCGTCTTGTCTTTTTTGAAGGCGAGGATTCTTTCCGCTTCCAATGTCACGTGTGGCTGTGGAAGGTTGTTCCAGTCGTGGAAGACGCGTTGTTTCTTGTAAGAAATGTCTCGTTGTGTCTCTGCGTGCTTTCAGTGCTAGTGGTAAAAAAATCACCTTTGCTGATGGCATCGACGCTATATAGCTCTCTGCTAAGTTTTTACCACGTTTACGGACGCACGCATGCATACATGCGCACGCCTGTCGAAGTAATAATCAGGTTCAAATGGTATTTTGATTTGTATTTTTGTAAATAAAACATGCAAAAATGTATTTGATTGAAAATACTCTTTTTCAAAAATACTTTTTTCCTGGCCTTTCAAAAACGATGCCAAATTTGATCTGTTCTATTCTAAAGTTATTTGAACTTCTCAACTTAGAGGCACCTGGAAACAAATCAAAATAACGTGAGCTCTTTTGAGAGCTATAACAATTAAACGATCATTTGACATAGAAGCGATTACGGGTTGAAGCTCAAATTTGACACAGATGTCATCTGACCGAGATGTCATCTGACGCACTAGGTTAGGGCACCCCACAAAACGTTTGTACTCGGCCCCCACCATTGTTAATCCAACAGTGCTTCTACTCGAGGCCATGTCTCGCAGCCGTCACACGACTTTGCTCCCTCATCCAACATTCAACAGCTTCTGATGCATGTGCAAATACTTAGAAGTTAGCATGTTGCTGATTGACATACAAAGCCAAATATTTCAAATGTTCCATTGACTGTTAATACGTTGAGTGATCGAATTGTGAAATTATTCTGTAAAATTAATTAGTAGTGTAACATGGGGCAACACGGCACCTGGGGGTAAGACGCCCCCCCCCACAATCACGTACGCAAAAATGAAGCTAACGTATCTGTTTGTTTATTTTACATGGACTATTGTATGCACAGATCTAATATTTTGTCAATAGTAAAATGCCGAAACTCACTATTTTACAGTATAAATCATGGACTTAATTGGTGACATGATAATATTATTAATTAGTTGACAGGTCGCCTTGCCCCAGGGAAGGGGCAAGACGGCTTTTTTGGGTACTGTTGAACTCAGCTAGGTTGTTTACTTACCGAAAATAGTTTCCCAATGGGTAACACACATATCTGTCCATAACGTGCGTGCGTGCGTGCGTGCGTGCGTGCGTGCGTGCGTGCGTGTAAGTTTTGTAAGTTTACCCGTGTGTACTTATGTAGGTGTTCGTGTGCGCGCGCGTGCGTGCGTGCGTGCGTGCCTCACCAATGCCCAATACGTGTCCCTTTTGTGTATGCTTTTGCGTGTGTATGTTTTGTAAGTTTACCCGTGTGTACTTGTGTAGATGTTCGTGTACGTTTGAGCTTCAAGATTATAGAGAAGGTCCTAATCACAGTGGGACTGTACGGTAGCCAAGGGAAACTGAAACAATAGAAGTGACTGAACAGAACATACAAATATGATTGTAATAATGGTGTAGATGTCTCGATTGCGGGCGATATATGAAAAAAAAATCAAATAAAATTGTTTTAAAGGCACATCTCTGGGCGTTTTGCCACGTGGAGGGGCCTCATGCCCTACAGCTGGACCGCCGTGTACATGGCAAAAAAAATTTTCAGAGACTAAATACTTTGAAATGTCAACACAATGAATGTACCTGAGATCATGAACTAGATTATTCATGACACATAGACGATGTATACCCAAATGATTCTCTCTCTCTCTTTCTCTCTTTCTCTCTTTCTCTCTTTCTCTCTTTCTCTCTTTCTCTCTCTCTCTCTCTCTCTCTCCCTCTCCCTCTCCCCCTCTCTCCCTCTCTCCCTCTCCCGCTCTCTCCCGCCCGCTCTCGCTCTTTCTCTCTGTCTCCCTCTCTCTCCCCTTCCGCTCTCTCCCGCTCTCTCCCACTCTCTCCCTCTGTCTCCCCCTGTCTCTCTCTCTGTCTGTCTCTGTCTTCTCCCTCTGTCTCCCTCTGTTTCCCTCTCTCTCCCTCTCCCTCTCCCTCTCCCTCTCCTACTCTCCATCTCCCTCTCTCTGCCTAGGTGACACAGTCTCTACTAACGACAACGATGGAGTAAATAGCCCCGTCCTTCACTTTGATACGTCAGTGTTCTATCCCTGTGACATTGTCTCCCATAACGACACCGACGGAGTATATTGCCCTGTCATTCACTGTGAGACGTCAGTGTTATATCTCTATGACACAATCTCCTCTAACGACAAAGAGGGAGCAGTTAGCTTCGTCCATTATTGTGAGACGTCAGTGTTCTAGTTATCCCTGTTTTACAGCCTCCTTTAACGACAACGAGGCAGTAGTTAGCTCCGTCCATTAGTGAGAGACGTTAGTGTTCCATCTCTATGACACAGTCTCCTCTAACGACAACGAGGGAGCAGTTAGCTCCGTCCATTAGTGTGAGACGTCAGTGTTCTAGTTATCTCTGTTTTACAGCCTCCTTTAACGACAACGAGGCAGTAGTTAGCTCCGTCCATTAGTGAGAGACGTTAGTGTTCCATCTCTATGACACAGTCTCCTCTAACGACAACGAGGGAGCAGTTAGCTCCGTCCATTAGTGTGAGACGTTGGTGTTCCATCTCTATGACACAGTCTCCTCTAACGACAACGAGGGAGCAGTTAGCTCCGCCCATTAGTGTGAGACGTTGGTGTTCCATCTCTATGACACAGTCTCCTCTAACGACAACGAGGGAGCAGTTAGCTCCGTCCATTAGTGTGAGACGTTGGTGTTCCATCTCTATGACACAGTCTCTTCTAACGACAACGAGGGAGCAGTTAGCTCCGTCCATTAGTGTGAGACGTTGGTGTTCCATCTCTATGACACAGTCTCTTCTAACGACAACGAGGGAGCAGTTAGCTCCGTCCATTAGTGTGAGACGTTAGTGTTCCATCTCTATGACACAGTCTCCTCTAACGACAACGAGGGAGCAGTTAGCTCCGTCCATTAGTGTGAGACGTTGGTGTTCCATCTCTATGACACAGTCTTCTCTAACGACAACGAGGGAATAAACAGCCCCATTCTTCAGAGTGAGACATCAGTGTTCTTTCTCTGCGACACGGTCTACTCTAACGACAACGAGAGAGAGTATATAGCTATGTCCTTTAGTGTGAAATGTCAATGTTCTATCTTTGGAAAACAGTCTCATTAAACAACAACGAGGGAGTATATTGCCCTGACCTTCACTGTGAAATGTCAGTGCTATATCTCTGTGACACGATATCCTCCAACGACAAAGAGGAAGTATAATTATTGCCTCGTCCTTCACTGTGAGACAACGAGTGAGTATTACTGCCCCATCATTCACTGCGAGACGTTAGTGTTCTAGCTACCTCTCTTTTACAGCCTCCTTTAACGACAATGAGGTAGTAGTTAGTTCTATCCATTAGTGTGAGGCGTCAGTGTTCTATCTCTGTGACAGCTAACGACAACGATAGCGCAGATAGCCCAGTCTTTCAATGTGACACGTCAGTGTTCTGTCTGGGTGACACAGTCTCCACCAACGACAACGAGAGGGTATATAACTATGTCCTTTAGTGTGAAATGTCAATGTTCTATTTTTGGAAAACAGTCTCCTCAAACGACAAAGAGGGAGTATATTGCCATGTCCTTCACTGTGAGACGTCAGCGTTCTATCTCTGTGACACAGTCTCCTCTAACGACAATAAAGAAGAAGATAGCCCCTTCTTTTAGTGTGACCCCTTTGTCAATGTACTGTAATTTATGTATAATTTCTCGGAATGTTGATACAAATAAAAGTAATCTACCCGTCATGTGGCCCATATAACTAGGACTGACACATTTGCTACACACTCAGCACACGGCTAGGTTGTACTAGGTTACGGGTATGTGGTACGCAGGCTAGAACATAAAAACACGCTCTCTCACATACGCACGTACGCACGCACGCACGCACACACGTACACACTCTCACCCACATGCATAGTTACACGCCCGGTGATATGTCCTCGATACGTTCTCTAATTTGACGCTGCATGTTTCACAAATCATGTCAACAAACAAGACGACACGCATGACCGCCGGCTGACTGTAACCGACGCGCGCTCATGGAATGACTAGACCGTCACGCGTGGCTGACTTCTGACGACGGTCGTTTACGGCGAGATTAGATCAGAGAATGTGTGACACAGAGTGTCAAAACATCGTCACACATCAGTTAATGTGAGCAATGTAAACGTTACAGGGACAGTTATGACAGCCAATATCGCTCCAAGTACATCAATGCCTATGACAAAATAAAGATGTGCGCTCATTTCAGAGGACTGGTTTAGGAGAATAATCAAGGAAGCAATTAACAGTCATCGAACAAAACCTGCCGTGAACCTACCGGGGACAGGGCGATGTTACGTGTGATGACATGATGTTACTTGTGATGATAAGATGTTACGTGTGATTACATGATGTTACGCGTGATGACATGTTGTTACGCGTGATGACATGATGATACGTGTGATGACATGATGTTACGCGTGATGACATGATGTTACGTGTGATGACATGATGTGGAGCGTGATGACATGATGTTACGTGTGATGACATGATGTTACGTGTGATGACATGATGTTACGTGTGATGACATGATGTTACGTGTGATGACATAATGTGGAGCATGATGACATGATGTTACGTGTGATGACATGATGTTACGTGTGATGACATGATGTTACGTGTGATGACATAATGTGGAGCGTGATGACATGATGTTACGTGTGATGACATGATGTTACGTGTGATGATATGATGTGGAGCGTGATGAAATGATGTTACGTGTGATGACATGATGCTACGTGTGATGACATAATGTGGAGCGTGATGACATGATGTTACGTGTGATGACATGATGTTACGTGTGATGACATGATGTTACGTGTGATGACATGATGTGGAGCGTGATGACATGATGTTACGTGTGATGACATGATGTTACTTGTGATGACATGATGTTACGTGTGATGACATAATGTGGAGCATGATGACATGATGTTACGTGTGATGACATGATGTTACGTGTGATGACATGATGTTACCTGTGATGACATGATGTTACGTGTGATGACATGATGTTACCTGTGATGACATGATGTTACGTGTGATGACATGATGTTACGTGTGATGACATGATGTTACGTGTGATGACATGATGTTACGTGTGATGACATGATGTTACCTGTGATGACATGATGTTACGTGTGATGACATGATGTTACGTGTGCTGACATGATGTGGAGCGTGATGACATGATGTTACGTGTGATGACATGATGTTACGTGTGATGACATGATGTTACCTGTGATGACATGATGTGGAGCGTGATGACATGATGTGGAGCGTGATGACATGATGTTACGTGTGATGACATGATGTGGAGCGTGATGACATGATGTTACGTGTGATGACATGATGTTACGTGTGATGACATGATGTTACGTGTGATGACATGATGTTACGTGTGATGACATGATGCTACGTGTGATGACATGATGTTACGTGTGATGACACGATGTTACGTGTGATGACATGATGTTACGTGTGATGACATGATGCTACGTGTGATGACATAATGTGGAGCGTGATGACATGATGTGGAGCGTGATGACATGATGTGGAGCGTGATCACATGATGCTACGTGTGATGACATGATGTGGAGCATGATCACATGATGTTACGTGTGATGACATGATGTGGAGCGTGATGACATGATGTTACGTGTGATGACATGATGTTACGTGTGATGACATGATGTTACGTGTGATGACATGATGTTACGTGTGATGACATGATGTTACGTGTGATGACATGATGCTACGTGTGATGACATGATGTTACCTGTGATGACATGGTGTTACGTGTGATTACATGATGTTACGTGTGATGACATGATGCTACGTGTGATGACATAATGTGGAGCGTGATGACATGATGTTACGTGTGATGACATGATGTTACGCACGCATGTATATCATGTTTGACAAGGCGTACCCGAGGCGCTATTCGGAGACCAACAATATGGCCATTGTGGTCGTGTGTATGACGTTCATCGCTCTCTTTATCGTCACCACTGTCTTTCTCACATTCTACTTCGTCAAATGGTACCGCAAGTCACACGCCAAAACGCAAATCTCGGTGGGTGTCCATTAAGCAGGGTTGTATGGTTTACCCCACATGGCGGTAAATACTGGTATAAACCGCGATATATCCGGTTACGGCGAAAACAGTTTTATGACACCAAAATCGGCAGAAACTGTTAGAAACTGCGATATATCAACAAATACCAGAAAAGTTCAATGTAACATAGAAATTGTAATTAGTACTGATTCCAAATTCGTTGTATTGAAAGGTGTGAAACAGAAACCTTCGAGGCAGATCATATATAATCACAATAAAGTGTAATAATTTTTAAAACGCTCAAAGCATTTTATATAATTAATTTACAAATTAATTTCTCTTTCATTCATAAGTGTAGCTGTACAGCTATGTTTTTTTGTCACACATTTGGAGTTGTGTCTTCACAGTTTGTGAGAATAAATGCAGAAATTTTAAATTAACCTCATGTATTTCTCCATAGCTCAACTAGGCCTTGATCTTTCATTGAAATGCATTGTTTCATATTCATGTGGTTTGTGTGAGAAAGCTTTTGGAGGTTTCTGCCAGTTTCCGCCGACGAAAAGTATCAGAAACTGGTGACGGTTTCCGCCACTGTCTCTGCAAAAACCGGTTTACGCCGGCGGGAATGCAACCCTGGTGTTAAGAGAGATCTCAAAAGGGCAGAGGTTTTAACAAGATTTAACAAGATTGCCATCCCAAACAACAAGTTCCAGATGGCAAGTGGACAAGGAAGCCATTGGTTTATCGAGAGTCGAACAATTGTCTCATCTATGTGTAGCCCGCCCTTATCAAATATCTGTCAATCCTATTTTTAACCATATTCACACTATTAGCATTAACACAATCATTTGGCAGTTTGGTCCATTTATTCAGTGAACATACAAGAGTGTGAGAGAATGACAGAAGATCGCGATGGATGCAGACGACTCTGTAATATCCTCGGATGACACATTCTCGGATGTTCTTCAATGCATAGTTGTAAACACACAAACAAACTCTAAGATCTAAATCGACTGTTACTTTATCGGCTACACCTATACTAGTGCCCTGCGCGGGCCGGGCTTTTGGTCCAAGCCCGGCCCGGCCCGGCCCGCAGCCCGCGGGCCGGGCCGGGCCGGGCCTCTACATAATTTCGCGGGCCGGGCCGGGCCGGGCCGGGCCTGGGCCTACATACTGCGGGCCCGGGCCGGGCCTGGGCTGAAAACAATTTAAACATATCGGGCTTGGGCCGGGCCTGGGCCTAGTGTGAGCGGGCCGGGCCGGGCCTGGGCTGGGCCTGGACATAATACAAATATTCATACAAAACACCGATTATTACTTTATTTGTTTAAATAAAAACTGATTATAAATTGTAATTCCGTGTAATGAATGCTTAAAATTATTTCTTTAGTATTATATAGTTGCAAATTGAGACCTTGCATGGAATCTAATGACCCCATAAGTTCACTTGGCTGGAAGTAGCCAGCCCCAAATGTTTACTTTAGAAATATTTGCAGAGGCAATCAAGCCATGATTAACCATCAACTTATCACCCTTTACCCTACCAGTTGACATTCTTTTGTCTAGGTCTTCCCTCCAAACATTGCCCACCTGAAAGACCTGCCCACTGCCAAGTGCCCACTAGCCCACTACCCAGTACCCAACCCAGTTAGTAATTGGTATTTCTCCCCAGTCCTAATTCATTCACACTTGTACTAATTCACACATGTCTGAACCTGTCTGTCTCAGGCTAGTGACTGCAGGCCTGCTGGAAATGCCACTGGGTGTCAGTGCCAGTGGGTGACATTTAATTGAAATATCATATTAAATTATGTTAACTTAGTTGAGCTGATTCAATTAACAATATAAATTGGGATTATGGCTTGCATATGGGTTAAGTCAGGGTTAGATAAACAAATCTCCTACCCTAACAATAAATCAATACATTAACGCCAAATATAACAAATGTTACCATATTTAATAGTAATGACACTAAGAAGTTTTTCTTGATTTTTCTTCAGGATATTCGTAAGTTTGAAGAAGTTGGTGGTGCTGAATTTTTAGAACTCATCCAGCACACTAAGGACCTTTTTTATTTAATAAAACAATAAGTCTGTTTTACAGTTTATTTGTTTTTCGTCTTTGTTATAAGATTATAGGTTTATCTTCTCTAAACTTAGCGGGCCGCGGGCTTGCGGGCCGCGAGCTTACCCATCTTTGGCCCGCGGGTATGGGCCGGGCCTGGGCCTGAAACTTGCGGGCCGGGCCGGGCCTGGGCCAAACATTCACGGTCTGGGTCGGGCCTGGGCCGGGCCTGGGCCTAAATTCTAGTTTGCGGGCCTGGGCCGGGCCGGGCTTGAAAAATTATTGCGGGCCTGGACCGGGCCTGGACTGTAACTGCTAATTGCGGGCCGGGCTTGGGATCAAATTCTAGGCCCGCGCAGGGCACTAACCTATACACGTCTGTCCTCTGTCCAAGATCCTTCACTATCGAACGTTTGTTCTGCTCCGTGTCAGATGCTTCGCTATGGAACACTACGGACTCGACTGATATTTTGTAAAGTACATTGCACTCATCCCTGGTTCCATTTACTGCTAGTTTCTAACATAACATTTACTAGTGTAGTATGTGTGTTGTGACATACAACAATTAATTTTTCTTTTATTTTCAATTTATTACATGCTTATTACACATCATACCTCACAATTTCTGACATGTCTTCAATCTCCGTCTACGTTATCGCAGGCTGCTGGAGCAGAAACTGGTCGGAAGAAAACTGGTCGGCAGGAGAGTGGTCAGAATGTGGCCGATGGGAAGAAGAATGGTCAGGAGAAGGATGATGGCGACCAGATGGCTGATGATAAGGAAATCAGCCCCGAGACGACAAGTGGAAAGGAGAATGATGAACAGAAGGCTGCTGTAGAGAAAACTGGTCAAAATACGGATATTGAAATCGAATCCCTGTGAGTTGCTAATCCAGCTGGCTGATGTTGCACTTACAGACACTGCAGAATGACGGAGTCATGCCTTTTGTGTAACCAACGCTGGTAACGTTAGTTGCTTGTTAGATGTTCCTTAGGGAATCACAACATGGCACGAGTGTGACTACGTGTGTCAAGCTCATAAAAGTCAACAATTGATGTGCTCAGCATTGAGAGCTAGCAGATATTCAAAACAATAAAACTGTCCTCATTTTGATTATGTTTGTGTGATTATATGCACATTAGTTAAAGTTACACACACACAAACGCACGCACGTACGCACGCACACAGACACACACACGCACACATTAGCATATTGCTATTTTGTGACATAATTATATTAACAGCATTATACTTATTATTAGAAGTATTTTAATATGTATTTGTTTATTTAATAATAATTTTTTATATAGAACTGATATGGATATTTGTTTAGTGTGCTGTGAAGCTACATGGACAAACTTGGATCTGCGCAATATTAAATAAAATACATATTATTATTATTACACAGCCGGCATCGCTACAAATTGTCTCTGTAGTTATAAATGTGTTCACAGGTGTCGACATTTGCCAATTCCTACAAAGCGTACTAAAGGGGAGAGGTCAAGGCCCGCATACAAAATTTTAAATGTCGGTCGCATACGAAATATGACCATCGTTGTGTTATGCAGCGCCACGCGGTGAGCTGCTACAGAACTACTATTGTTTTAAATCGTGTAGCCGTTGACGTTGTAATACAGTCTAACACCTTGGAAATTCACAACTTCATGCAAAACAATTATCAATATGGCAACATCACGCCAACGTGAAGTAGAAAAACACAAAGCATTAACATAATTATTGGAGATAAATGTTTGTGAACATATTCTGATGGTTATTGTTGTCGTATATACAAGGCACTGTGTCGTAACATTGTTACATTGATATATTTTTCAATCTGGAAAATTATCAACGTTTTAATAATTAGTACTAATTCAAGTAGGTGTATGAGAATTAGTATGCTTTAGGTGAATGTCGACAATTGTGTACGAATAGGTGAATGTCGACAATTGTGTACGAATAGGTGAATGTCGACAATTGTGTACGAATAGGTGAATGTCGACAATTGTGTAAGAATAGGTGAATGTCTACAATTGTGTACGATTAGGTGAATGTCGACAATTGTTTACGAATAGGTGAATGTCGACAATTGTGTACGAATAGGTGAATGTCGACAATTGTGTACGAATAGGTGAATGTCGACAATTGTGTACGAATAGGTGAATGTCGACAATTGTGTACGAATAGGTGAATGTCGACAATTGTGTACGAATAGGTGAATGTCTACAATTGTGTACGATTAGGTGAATGTCGACAATTGTGTACGAATAGGTGAATGTCGACAATTGTGTACGAATAGGTGAATGTCTACAATTGTGTACGATTAGGTGAATGTCGACAATTGTGTACGATTAGGTGAATGTCGACAATTGTGTACGAATAGGTGAATGTCGACAATTGTGTACGAATAGGTGAATGTCGACAATTGTGTACGAATAGGTGAATGTCGACAATTGTGTACGAATAGGTGAATGTCGACAATTGTGTACGAATAGGTGAATGTCGACAATTGTGTGTACGTATAGGTGAATGTCGACAATTGTGAACGGACCCTTGGTTTGTCATTTTTACGCATCGTTGCATCACCACACATAACAGTTATTTTAGAATATTCTATCGGATTTTTGCGGAGACAGTTGTGCTGAATTCAGAAAACATTCTATATAATTTTTATAGAATGTTCTATGTATTTTTTCATAGAATATTCTGTAGGATTTTTGCGGATATTTCTATACCATTGGTAGTTTTCTATGGTGTTCTATTCACTATTCTACTACATTCTGTATGATTCTATAAAATTCGATGCAAATCAGCAGAAAATTGAAGTAAACGTAAACTAAGTCTGTAGAATATTTAGCATGCTATAATTTCTCAATTCTATACCTATTCTACTATAGTCTGTAGAAATGTATAGATTTCTATAGATTTGTAATATAATTCTATAGATTTTTTGCTAAAGGCACATTCTTCCTCTGCATGACGTTGACCTCCTTCACTGTTGCCTGTTGTTGTCATTCCCATAGGTGACAACCCTGAGTGGTGCGCACCGTTAAGACCATTAAGACTGAAATCCGTAAGATCGCAAAAGAATGTATATACTTCTCTACATCCGCTTATTTGCCACGCATGCTCAAAAAGAGATAGCCGTGCAAACAGGGATACATTGATTGGATCTCGCGAGACTTTTGCGCAGCTGTCCGCGCACGGCTGAATATTCACGCCAGTCGCACTTCGGACGTAGTTTGAACCGATAGTCTGTTATTCGCAAGCCATTTGACAAAACGCGGGCCATATCCCTTTAATTAATAAAAAAAAGCATTGTACAAAATGGACAAAAGCGTATGGAATGTCTCCTACGCCGTGACATTTCCGAAAATCGGCGAGACTCACTGGTAAACCGTAAGAGTTGGTAACTTTCATATTCGTTCCACAGTTTCCTGCAAATCATCTTCTGGTACTTGATCACTGTTATTTCCGTTCTTTTGAACACCAGACAGCAACTCGTGTTCACCAGACTATTCGTTCACTTTCAGCAAACATACTTCATATATTGCTTGAAAACACCTTCCTTCCTTCCTTCCTTCATTCATTCCTTCAATCCTTCCTTCCTTCACCCTTTGACCGGGACGGACGTTGGGGTGACAGTTCCACAAATTCTTCTTAGGTGTAGGCCTAGTAGACGTAGCTTTCTCCGGTCCAACTTTGCTTTGTTTAGCTAGTTTCTTTCTTCGGTGGGCATAAATCTGGTACAGCTTCCATGTCAACAGCTGTCAGTGCTGGAGCTGCAACAACTGGTGTCAGACATGGAGTAGGATTGTGCTCTTGTGCAGTCACCGTGGCAACAGCTGTCAGTGCTGGAGCTGCAGCAGCTGGGGTCAGAGGTGACATAGGGTTGTACTCTTGTGCTGTCACCATGGCAACAGCAGTCATTGCTGGAGCTGCAACAGCTGGGCTAGCCACATTAAGGATTTCGGCGACTTGCCGTGTTGTCACTGGTCTGTCTACATGTTCTTTCATCCACATCCTCAATGCATCATCCCAAACGGTCCGAAAAAGGCCATATCCAAAGGCTGGAGTCGGTGAGTCGTGTGTGGCGGAAGTGAGACCATGACCACTCCAACTTCCCGAGACATCTCAGTTGCAGCCAAATTTGCAAATTTGCAGCCAAACAAAATCTACGAAATGCCACAGCCAAGGAACAAACCCCTCGTTGGACATCCAGCCTTTTCCCCCGGGAGTCCACCCTTTGTCAGTTCTATTTTCATCCTCTTCCGTTTATATATGACAATTGGCACTAAATTTATGTAAACCCTAATAAAGTCTTTGGTAGTCCGAAACAATGTATATTTACCTGTGACCAAATGTGTTCTGTTACAAGTTCCCTCGATTGGACCACTTAGCAACTTCCTTTATTTGTATTATTATAATTGCTCCCTTGCCTAATATTACTTTTTGGTAATCAATAAACTATGTTGGAATAATTACACACATCTAATGGTGTCATCCGAAATGCCACTGATGAATGACATAATCGATAGATGATGCCACTAGATACAGTAATGTGGAATATACAGCACTGGTCCGATCGAGGAACTGGTCGAATCCCGGCAACTCTCCCCTATTCGTTCGTTTTGTGTTCAGTGTAAGAAATGCGGAGTGCGTGCGTGCGTGCGTGCGTGCGTGCGTGCGTGCGTGCGTGCGTGCGTGCGTGCGTGCGTGCCTGTAGTCCGGGGTGAGGCTAGCACCGATACCGGTCTTCGATTTATGTTTCCCCTTCTTCTTCATTACTGGTTCCGTTTTACTATCATCTCCACTCCCCTCTATCCCTCGCCCTCATATATCTATATATATATATATATATATATATATATATATATATATATATATATATATATATATATATATATATATATATATATATATATATATATATATATATATATATATATATATATATGTGTTTTCCCATATCGACTTGTGCGGGTGAAATCTTGGCAGTTTTTTCGCGCTCGAGTAATACAAGCTCTACTTAATAGTGTTCCGTATAGTCGTGAGGTGTCGCTAGTGCCTGGTTTGGAGGAACAGTATGGATGAGCGATGGAAGTTGTTGCTCTCCTCTTTATCCCTGATTTTTGTGTTCGTCGATTGTTGTGTTCCTTCTTCCGTCACCGATACTGTTTCACTGCCGTCTCCACTGCCCATCTCTACCCCCTCCCCATCTCGCTCTCGTTTTCCACTCCCGCCATATCTCCTGTGAAGGCGAGTAGCGAAAAAAAAATACATATTCTATTTTAACATATCTTTGTGTATAATGTTTTGAATAATAATAATTGCATACAACATTTTTAGTGAGTAAAACTGACGAGTTGACAACGAGATAATTCAACATGGACGAAAACTGGGTGATGTAATTTTGAACGTTTAAACAAAAACATGAAAAACTTTCACATGCCAAATTCTAGCTAAAAATTAATTGATATACTTGTGTGCTACCTGTTTCTACCGATATATATATATATATATATATATATATATATATATATATATATATTGCTATTTGTATACACCAGGATTTGTAATTTAATTGTACCTGGGTGGCTCCTGTGAGAGTGGCTAATTGTTAGCCTTAATAGGAAATTCCCGGGCCCTTACTAATTATTTGAAATAAATGTAGAATTTGTCGTTGTTGCATACTCACTTGTTGAGTGATATGCATATGGGCCACATAAAGGATACCTGCCTGTACGTCTGTACGTCTGTCTGTACGTCTGTACGTCTGTTTGTACGTCTGTCTGTACGTCTGTCTGTACGTCTGTCTGTACGTCTGTCTGTACGTCTGTCTGTACGTCTGTCTGTACGTCTGTCTGTACGTCTGTCTGTACGTCTGTACGTCTGTCTGTACGTCTGTACGTCTGTCTGTACGTATGTACGTATGTACGTCTGTACGTCTGTCTGTGCATCTGTCTGTACGTCTGTACGTCTGTTTGCCTATAGATCAGGAAAATCACGACGTCTCTCTATGGATCCGGAAACCTAACTGTGGTCAGGCCACAGTTGCCTAAAATATACAATTTACCCGATTCTAGTGATTTTATTTGCCAAGAAGCAACTGTATTTAGCCAGCAAGGTCGGAATGTTCGAGCATATTGGTGTGGCAGTGAGCTATGACACTTTACAAAATAAATTTACAAAAACTCAAATGCCTATCTACTCTAAAATATGTTCTCCCGGGGAAATATTAAAAGAAAGCAAACCTGTCCTACCAATTTACCTGCCCTAAAATGTGAGAGTTTATAACAGCAAACACACACGCATGCACGCACACTGCATGAGATTGAGAGGAGAGACAGAGGAGAGAGGGGAGATAGGAGATATGAGGGTGAGAGGGGGAGAGCAGAGAAGGGAGAGAGGAGAGAGGGAGTAGAAGGAATAGAATATAGATATGAGTGAGATTGGAGAAAAGGGAGAAAGGGGGGAGAGAGAGAGAGAAGCGAGAGAGACGGGGTGTGAAGAACAGAGAGGTATAGTGACATGGTGGAGCATAAATAGTGGGGATACATTTAGGGGGAGAAATAGGGAAATATAGATAGCGGGGATGAGAGAGGGAGAGACAAAGGGAGATAAGGACAAGGAGAGAGGAAAATGACGAGAGAAAGAGAGAGAGAGAGAGAGAGAGGGAGAGAGAGAGAGACATACAGAGACATACAGACAGAGACGGAGACCTTGGATATAGTACTGAACATTAAAACAAGACGAAAATGTAATTTGATCGTCAAGACACTACTCCCCTAATTACTATGAAAATGCCTGCAATCCGGCTAAGAGACAGTCACTCACATCACGTTCTCTCCACAACACTACCTCAATGAGCAAATGTCACTGTTAAGTCATACTAGCCAAATACACATTACCCTAGCGTGTCTGTAAACCCTAGGTTTACCCTCCTTGATGTAAATCTCTATACCTGATTAGTTTGCCCATTACCTTATCCGACAGCGACATCAGGAAACATGGCTGCATGCTGACGTCAATGAATAGGTATCTATTCATAATACTTATCTTTATATCCGTGCACAAAACCATGTTATACGGCCACACAAAGACATCACTGGCAACGCTTGAGGCAATATTTCACAATCCCTTCACCACACAATCAAACCACACACAACAGCCTAAGGAAAGGGTTAGTTTTACAAATGGAATTAAGCATATTAAGCTGTAGTTTTATATGTTAAATTCAACAACGAATAAGTCATGACCACCCTTGATGTAGATCCATATACCTGATTAGTTTACCCTTTACTTTATCGGGCAGCGACATCAGGAAACATGGCTGCACGCACGCAGACGTCAATGAAAAGATAAATATTCATAGTACATATATTTATATCGATGCACAGAACCACGTTACAAGGCCACACAAATGCCTCACTGGGTACACTTGAGGCAATGTTTCACAATCCCTTCACCACACAATCATGCCACGTACTACAACCTAGAGAAATCTTCTTCACACCAATCCACCTCACACCAATACTCCTCACATCAATCCACCTAACACCAATCTTCTCACAAATCCACCTCATACCAACCTTCATCACACCAATCTTCCTCACACCAATCCTCCCTATATCAATTGTTTTCACATCAATACTCCTCACACCAATCCTCCTCAAACCAATCCTCTTCACACCAATCCACCTCACACCAATCCTCCTTATACCAACTGTCTTTACACCAATCCACCTCACACTAATCCTCCTCAAACCAATCCTGTTCACACTAATCCTCCTCACACCAATCCTCCTCAAACCAATCTTCTTCATACCAATCCACCTCACAACAATCCTCTTCACACCAATCCACCTCACACCAATCGACCTCACACTAATCTTATTTACACCAATCCCCCTCACACCAATCCTCATATCTTTCTTCACAACAACCGTCCAGCAAGAGAGGAAGGTCTATTAAATTGAGGGAACGAGACAGGGGGAGCATGTCATGGATGAGACAGTCTTTGGTGTCCATGTTATGTCCAACATACATTTTCTCATACATGTTAATGAGTATTCATTATGATAGTTCAAAGGTGTGCAATTTGAGTGTTCAAATGTAAGTCACATGTGATGGCAGTTAAAATATAATGTCACATGGCAGTTCAAATATGTCACATGGGAGCTATCATTGATGTCCAATAGAAAGTGATGGCTATATTATATTACAGAATATCCCATGCATAAACTTACATGATATTATATTCACCTTATGCAAATGTTTTCCATACGCAAACATATCCTCTAAGAAACAGTACAATACCTATTTTAGTTCAATGTTTATGTTTGGTTGTAGAAGTCAAAGCGGCTTGTCATTGCCAAAGACTAGGAGCCATTCTCCATCGTACGTAGCTCAGTCCTATTCCGACAACACTAGTACCCATTGAACACACCCCCTTAAAAAGATCCCCTCAAAAGTAGCGTCCCAACAGGTGTTGAATGGTCCGAAGGGCTGACCGGTGGGTTTACGACATCTATGCCTGGGTGGCTGCTGTTAGAGAGGGCAAGTTGTTAATCTTAATATGTATCTCCCAGGCCCTTATTTAATATTAATTTGTATGATAATTTTTTTTATTTATACTGTTGCGTACTCACTCGTTGAATGATATGCATATGGGTCAAATAAAGAATACATGTCTGTCTGTCTGTCTGTCTATAATGTGATGTATATTAGGACCCTACAATCATGACACTATTCCATATAGAACTATGTGCATGGTCATGCTGTGCACGTGCATATTGATGTGGCAGCGAGCTACGACACTCTAGAAACAGAATCAATACTCAGTTGTCTACCTATTCTAAAATATGTTTCCACGGGATAATATTAAAACTCTCTAAAAATGTGAGAGCTCAAAAGAGCAAACATTATTCTGATAGGCCTGCTTACTATTAATGTGAGGATGTGTTTGTTTGTCATGTATTGCTCATTTGAGATACATTATGATAAGAGTTAATGTTCAATTAAATGTATTTCCAGAACTGTGGATTGTGTTTTGATTGTGTAGCAGCACTCCCAGCATTAACATGTCACATTTCAATAATATCGCTGTCATTCTGCTCAAATTTTAATAAAATTATTAATATTGGATATAGTACTCCACATTAGAATAGGATAATTTTGTCATCAATATTAAAAAAAGTACGTTCTTACAGAGCGCGGCCTCCAGTCCTTGGGACTGCTCAAGGCGCTTTACACTTCACCCCCTGGCAGACCTGTTCATTCCAACGCCATCTCGACTTCTCTGGGAAATATTTGACCCTCCTGAGACTGCTCCTCTAGTGGACACTACCATCACCTGGTGTTGCCACCTACTGCTTTGATATACAGCCATTGAGAGCAAGGATAATAAAGCTAATAAAACTAGTTCTGCAACATGTCGTGCTAACCATTTTATATTTGGCGACGAGTTTTTAAAGAAAACGAAAGGAGAAATGGGGAAACATACATCAAAATGACGGTAGGAATCAAGCGTATGACGTCAGGCATCCACCGGAGCGGTAGTGGAATGCTGTCAATGCAGAACCACGAAGAATTTGTCAAATCTGTGTGAACATTTTCGTGAGAACCGGGACCATGTGCCGTGGGCGCCGGGCGCCTGCCGCCTGACCACGTGACTGATTGTGACGTCGACGTTGCGTTGTAGTGTCGGGCAAATGCCCAAGTTGAAAGTTTGACGTTGATGTTTGTTGCATTATCTCAATGGAGATTAGTGTGTACTACGAGCGTGAAAGACTAGCGGACAATTTACCGATTGTAAATACAAGAAAACTTCCTTATCAGTGAAGTCCGGTGTTGGCATTGGTGACAGTAAACAAGTCTCACATTTAGTCCAGCATTGCCATTGGTGTGAGGCTGTATAGGAGCCAGTCAGCACTGTCAGTGTCAAGTCCGGTGTTGGTATTGTCACTGGTGTACCCCAGTGTCAGTGACAGTAAGCAAGTCTGTCATTTAGTCCAGCATTGATGTTAGTCTGTGGCGTGAAAGTCGACAAGTCAAAAATTGTGAATTATTGAGTCATGGCAGCACTGATCGAATGAGCCCCGTTTCCAGACATTTGACGCTGAGATAAGTCACAGTGAATCATCAGTAGGCCCTAAGTGGGATAAATAACTGTTATGTTTTGAGAACTATGGGTCTGCAGTTGCTGTTACCGATGAAGGACAGAAGAAAGCACTGTTGTTGCATGCAGTTGGTGTCAATACATTTGACATTTTCGTGAAACAGAATCAATACTCAGTTGTCTACCTATTCTAAAATATGTTTCCACGGGATAATATTAAAACTCTCTAAAAATGTGAGAGCTCAAAAGAGCAAACATTATTCTGATAGGCCTGCTTACTATTAATGTGAGGATGTGTTTGTTTGTCATGTATTGCTCATTTGAGATACATTATGATAAGAGTTAATGTTCAATTAAATGTATTTCCAGAACTGTGGATTGTGTTTTGATTGTGTAGCAGCACTCCCAGCATTAACATGTCACATTTCAATAATATCGCTGTCATTCTGCTCAAATTTTAATAAAATTATTAATATTGGATATAGTACTCCACATTAGAATAGGATAATTTTGTCATCAATATTAAAAAAAGTACGTTCTTACAGAGCGCGGCCTCCAGTCCTTGGGACTGCTCAAGGCGCTTTACACTTCACCCCCTGGCAGACCTGTTCATTCCAACGCCATCTCGACTTCTCTGGGAAATATTTGACCCTCCTGAGACTGCTCCTCTAGTGGACACTACCATCACCTGGTGTTGCCACCTACTGCTTTGATATACAGCCATTGAGAGCAAGGATAATAAAGCTAATAAAACTAGTTCTGCAACATGTCGTGCTAACCATTTTATATTTGGCGACGAGTTTTTAAAGAAAACGAAAGGAGAAATGGGGAAACATACATCAAAATGACGGTAGGAATCAAGCGTATGACGTCAGGCATCCACCGGAGCGGTAGTGGAATGCTGTCAATGCAGAACCACGAAGAATTTGTCAAATCTGTGTGAACATTTTCGTGAGAACCGGGACCATGTGCCGTGGGCGCCGGGCGCCTGCCGCCTGACCACGTGACTGATTGTGACGTCGACGTTGCGTTGTAGTGTCGGGCAAATGCCCAAGTTGAAAGTTTGACGTTGATGTTTGTTGCATTATCTCAATGGAGATTAGTGTGTACTACGAGCGTGAAAGACTAGCGGACAATTTACCGATTGTAAATACAAGAAAACTTCCTTATCAGTGAAGTCCGGTGTTGGCATTGGTGACAGTAAACAAGTCTCACATTTAGTCCAGCATTGCCATTGGTGTGAGGCTGTATAGGAGCCAGTCAGCACTGTCAGTGTCAAGTCCGGTGTTGGTATTGTCACTGGTGTACCCCAGTGTCAGTGACAGTAAGCAAGTCTGTCATTTAGTCCAGCATTGATGTTAGTCTGTGGCGTGAAAGTCGACAAGTCAAAAATTGTGAATTATTGAGTCATGGCAGCACTGATCGAATGAGCCCCGTTTCCAGACATTTGACGCTGAGATAAGTCACAGTGAATCATCAGTAGGCCCTAAGTGGGATAAATAACTGTTATGTTTTGAGAACTATGGGTCTGCAGTTGCTGTTACCGATGAAGGACAGAAGAAAGCACTGTTGTTGCATGCAGTTGGTGTCAATACATTTGACATTTTCGTGAATCTACCAGACAAAGGTACAATTACAATCATGCAAAAGCTCAGGAACTGCTTCAAATAAAAGGCAAACAAAGAGTATGAGCGTGCTTATTTCGGCGAATACGTCAGGAACCTGGTGAGAAAATTTACGCTTATCACACTCGCTTACGTCAGGCAGCGTCAAATTGTGGGTTTTCCGATCTCGATGGAGAACTGAAGTCCCATGTCATCCAGACGACTATCGATTCCAAGCTTCGTGATGCACTTACGTTAAAAGACATTATTAAAGCAGGTCGAAATAATGAACTTGCTCAATCGCAAAACATTGAGATGGAAAGAAACTTGACAGGTGTCAGACAAGATGTCAATAGATACATCGCAAGTCAGAACACTCGCAGCAATGAAAACCACTAACACATGGTGGGAAGAGATGTTTGAACTGTGGGAAAAGTTTCAACTGTGTGTAATGGTTGTGTAAGTAGTGTAGAAGGTGCTAACTGTACCTTTGTGGCAAAACTGCCAAAGTCCAAAATTGAGCTTGAACAGTGTTCAAGCTCAATCGTACCTTTGTGTTTGACTTTTACACTGAGCAAACAACCAGTTTCCATTTACAACATAGAAAACATAACTAGCACTCTTTTGACCACACATAATGGTGCTGCGAAATCTTCCAATGGTTACGGTAAGGGTACTACCATACGCATCAATGATGCCAGTTGATAGTGGCGCATCGTGTAGTCTAATCGATGAAGGAACATATGCGAACAAATTCAAGGGCGTTAAACTTGAAAATGTCATGACAAACCGATTGCGTATGGTAGTACCCTTACCGTAACCATTGGAAGATTTCGCAGCACCATTATGTGTGGTCAAAAGAGTGCTAGTTATGTTTTCTATGTTGTGAATGGAAACTGGTTGTTTGCTCAGTGTAAAAGTCAAACACTCGGACTCATGAAGGTTGCGGATCTTGTGGTACATAATGTTGTACTGAGTACTGAGCGTCTTGAAGTGAAGGTATATCCTAAGGTATTTGATGATATTGGAAAGTTTGAGGTAAACCTTCAAATCAGTGTAGCCCAACGCCATAGACGAATCCCATTCCATGAGCGTCAAAAGGTTACAAAGGAACTACTTAAGTTGAAAGAAAAGGACAGGCAAACAGGACGATTATGCGTGAGCCACATTCATCGCCGACGGTTGATGATATTGTTCAAAAGTTGAACAATGCACGTGTATTCAGCAAAATAGATCTAAAATCAGGCTACCATCAGATGGTGCTTGGCAAAGGATCTCGCTATATCGCCACATTCTCCACTCATGATGGTTTGTGGCGGTACAAACGTCTTAAATTCGGTATCTCGAGTGCGAGCAAAGTGTTCCAGAATGTTGTTGCAAATGTCATTCCAGGAATTAATGGTTCTTTCAACATGTCAGATGACATATTTGTGTTCGGGAAAAGCGAAGCCAAAGGGTATGTCGAACATGATAAATACTTGGATCAAGTGCTGAAGAGACTCGAAGAGATCGGACTCACAGCACATTTAGCCAAGTGTGAGTTCAGAAAGCCAAAGATGGAGTTCTATGGTATTCTTAAAGAACGGGATCAAAACAGATCCGAAGAAAGTAGAAGCTCTCCTAGAAATGGAACCGCCTACAAATATGGGTAAGTCCAAAGTTTGTTGGGAATGACAAACTACCTCGCAAGGTTTATTCCCAACTACTCAACAGTAAGAGCTCATCTGAATAAGCCTACATGCAATGAGCAAGAGTTCAAGCGGAACTCGAAAGTCAGCATTTGAGACGCTAAAGACTGTTCTGTGTACGTCCCCAGTTGTGTTCTGTGTACGTTCCCAGTTGTGTTCTGTGTACGTCCCCAGTTGTGTTCTGTGTACGTCCCCTGTAGTTGTCTATTTTAACATGGAGCAGGAGACATAAACCATAGTAGATGCATCTCCTGTAGGACTAGGTGCGATGTTAGTACAGTAGAAGAAGCTCCAAGTGGTTGCTTACGGGAGCAGAGCAGCGACATAAGAGTCAGAAAGGGAAGCGTTGGCAGTCGTCTGGGCCTGTGAATATTTTCACGTGTATGTTTGCGGGGCGCCAGCTAAAGTGGTCACCGACCACAAACCGTTAGTTACGTTGTATGGAAACTCAGGCGCCAAGCTGCCCCTGCGGTTGGAGAGATGAGGTTGCTGCCCTACTAACCAGTTGTCGAGTACCGCAAGGGTGAAGATAACCCTTCACTACCTATCTCGCCACAAACAAGTGTCGGATAAGAGTCATCGAGACGAGCTCGTAGCAGAGGAGTATGTGAATTTTATCACACACACACACGCACGCACGCACGCACGCACGCACGCACGCACGCACACACACACGCACGCACGCACGCACGCACGCACACAAACAAACAAACACACACACACACACACACACACACACACACACACACACACACACACACACACACACACACATATATATATATATATATATTTGAGTGGCGTCAGTGGTTATGATATTGCACAAGTGTGCACTTTGAAACGATGCAACAGAGTTGGAAATGAACTGACTGTAACACAAAATGGACTAGTCCTAGAGGAACCGGTATAGCAGTGCCAAAGTTCCAGCATCAGCGTTTTGAAGTCATAGACAGAAAGGGTGCAATGATAACAGCACAAAGAGGCCAGGAGGTCAAAGCGCGAAACGCAAGTCATTTCCGAAAGGTCAACACTGACACTGAACCGTTGATATGTCGGCCAGACGAACCTGACCCCGCTCCATGGTCTACCCCTCCTACTCTACCATCTCCAGTAGTTCTAGCAAGTAATCCAGTAGGATCTCCATCCTCAGCCAAGACTTCTAATACAAGTCTTACACCTTCTGTATCCGCTCCTCCCATTCGTCCACAAAGGGTTAAGAAATCAAATCGATTTTAAGGTTTTTACATAAAACTACCTAGCTTCGACAGACAGTGATGTTGCACTGTAGTTTTATTTCAACATATCGAATGCTTATTTTTTTTAGAAACAAAGTGTATTTTTTATAAAGTTCGGGGATATATAATGGACATTACTACCGTCTGGTGCTGCCACCTACTGTTTTGATATATATATATATATATATATATATATATATATATATATATATATATATATATATATATATATATATATATATATATATATATATATATATATATATATATATATATATATATATATAGATAGATAGATAGATAGATAGTGAGAGCTCTCCTGTAGCAAGAATAATAAAGCTAGTTCTGCAAACTGGCCCTGCCTTATCTTGTTAACTATTTTATACTCTCCGATTACTATGAAAATGCCCGTAACATGGCTAGGAGACAGTCACTAACAACACATTCTCTCCACAACACTACCTCAATTAGCGAATGTCACTGTTAAGAAATGTTGTTCTGGCCAAATACACACTTCACTACTTCTGAACACCCTAGTCACGCAACAACGAATGATTCATGACCACTCCTTGATGTAGATCCCTATGTCTGATTAGTTTACCCATTGCTTTATCAGGCACCGACATCAGGAGACATGTCTGCACGCATACGTGAATGAAAAGAACTATTCATAATACGTATATTTATATCCGTACACAGAACCACGTTACACGGCGACACAAAGACATCACTGGCAACACTTGAGGCACTATTTCACAATCCCTTCACGGTTCACCACACAATCAAGCCACATACAACAGCCTAAGGAAAGAGTCAGTTTTATAACTGGGCTTAAGCATATTAAATTGTAGTTTTATATGTTAACACATACTGGTATTGCATCTGCATATGTGCCATGTTACGTATGGTTTTGTATGCCATTATAGTACATTTTTGTATCATGAATGTTACATTAATTTCAGATGTGTTGTATATTATCCTATTCTCGTTTCACACCAATCTTCGTCACACCAAACAACTTCACAGCAATCCATCCCTTCCTTCCGACACTTCCCTTTTATATGTCCTGTTTTTCAAACCTCTCTTTCCTTACCTTCTCCCTCTCAATCTCACTTCCCGCCCTCTCCCATTTCCCTTTCTTACTCTGTTTTCGTCCTTCTCATTTCTTACCTTTCCCACCTACTCCCTTCACACCTCTAATTTCCAACCACCTCCCTAATATCCCACCCTATCCCTTCCCTGTTTATTCCTGTCCGTCCTCTCCCCTCTCTTCCACTCCACCATTTCTTTGCCCCTTCTGTGTTCTTCCTCCCCATTCTCTCCCTTATCTCACTCCCCCTTTCCTTTACTTGTCTCCGCTTCTACAACTGTTTCTCCCTCCTGTTCATGCATCCATACAACCCTTCCCAAACATTCCCGCTATTCTTCTTCCCTCGGTTCCACACCCATTCTTCCATCACTTCATTATTACTGCCCCCCCCCACAACTATTATATCTCTCTTCCTTCCTACCTACTTCTATCCCCCTCCCAGTACTCAGGCTGTCGAAATATGCATATACAATGTTGCTATTGCATTTGTTGAATATAACAAAGCTTATGTATATCTTGTTACAGTTAGTCATTCATCCATCCCGAACCCATCTAGATCCTCTTTCAATATTGGGACATTGTCTCTCTCTCTCCCTCCCTCCCTCCCTCCCTCTCTCCCTCCCTCCCTCCCTCCCTCCCTCTCTCGCTCTCTCCCACCTCTCTCCTGTCATTCTCTCACTTTCTCTCACATCTCTCTCCTCTCTCTCCGTCTCTCTCTTCCTCTTTCTTTGTTCCACCTTTCTCTCCCTCCCCCTCCCTCACTCACTCTCTCCCTCCCTCTATCTCGCTGTCTCTCTCTTCCTTATCTCCCCTCTCTTTGTTCCACCCCCTCTCTCCCCCCTCTTTCTCCCTCATTCCACCACTATCGCTTCCTCCCTCCACCCTTCCTCTCTCTCCTCCATCCCCTCTTCCTCCCTCCGTCCACTTCTCTCTCTCTCTCTCTCTCTCTCTCTCTCCGTATCTATCTATCTATCTATTTATCTATCTATCTCTCCCTGTGTCTGTCTGTCTGTCTCTCCCCCCCCCTCTCTCTATCTGTATCTCCGCCTCTGACTCTCTCTGTCTCTCTCTCTCTTGCCATTTCCCTCTCTCCTTATCTCCCTCTCCCTCCCTCTTTCTCTCTGACTGTTTATCTGCCTGTTAGTCTGTCTATCTGTCTTGTCTGTCTGTCTGTCTGTCTGTCTGTCTGTGTCTCTCTGTCTCCCTCTGTTCTTTTGGGCGACCACGTCTCCTTTTACCATCTGCTGTCCAACGTGAGGCTGTCTTGGGCAGTGCGCCAGGTGACATTCGGCACACGTGTCCGAGCCATCTCCATCTTCTCTTCTTTATCTGTGTGGCCAAGGATGTTGCGTCTGTTTTGTGGAGCAGCTCTTCATTAGTGATGGTGTTGGACCAAAAATACTCCTAGGATCTTCCGTAGACACCTGGTTTGGAAGGTCTCAAGCTTGTGTGCTAGCTTGGCTGTCAGTTTCCAGCACTCGGAGCCGTAGAGAAGTACACTGAGAACATTACTATTGTACAGTCTCAGTTTTGTTTCCAATCTCAGTTGCATGGATTTCCAGATGGGCTTCAGCATAGTGAAGGTCTGACTTGCCTTTCTGATTCTAGCCATGGCATCTTTTGCAGAGTCTCCATCTGTTGTGATTTTGCTTCCCAGGTATGCAGTCCTGAACGTCTTCCAAAGCTTCACTGTTGTTTATGTTGTTTATGGTGATGGGGTTATCTGTCTTGTAGTTGATCCTCATCAGTTTGGTTTTTGCTGTGTTGAGCTTTAACCCAATCTGTGGTGCTGTTGTTGTGAGTTTGTCCATCTTTTCTTGCATGTCCTTGTGCCTGCTAGACAGCAGTCCAATGTCATCTGCATAGTCCAGGTCTTCCAAGATTGAGGTAAGTGTCCATCTGATACCTTTGTTTCCATTTTTTTTATTTCTATCATAAATTAAGCTTATTTAATTAACTTCTCACTAATGCGCTTCTCACACCTCTCTCCTCTCTCTCCGTCTCTCTCTTCCTCTTTCTTTGTTCCACCTCTCTCTCCCTCCCCATCCCTCACTCACTCTCTCCCTCCCTCTATCTCGCTGTCTCTCTCTTCATTATCTCCCCTCTCTTTGTTCCACCCCCTCTCTCCCCCTCTTTCTCCCTCATTCCACCACTATCGCTTCCTCCATCCACCCTTCCTCTCTCTCCTCCATCCCCTCTTCCTCCCTCCGTCCACTTCTCTCTCTCTCTCTCTCTCTCTCTCTCTCTCTGTATGTCTCTGTCTGTCTGTGTGTCTCTGATACTACCGCTCTGTTGGTGTTGCTACAAACATATCTCTCCCATGTCACTTTTAAAGTGCTCTTTCTAGTGGCAATAATTATCTCTCTCCTCGTTCCTCCTTTATTTCTCATTTTCTTTCTATCATTGTCAATGTCTTTCCTTCCTGCATTCATATTTTCCCTTTTATCCAAATGTGACCTTATCTAACAATACCATTCTAACAGTCGCTTACATTATCAATACTCTATAATTGTGTACTATGGAATCATAGTATGGATCAACTGTTGCTACATTGATCTACATGTGAAATCGCTGAAGCTGAAGCCTACAGACACACACAGCGGTCTTTAAATGTATGTGATTGAAGTAGATTAATGTGGAGTCTTCGTGGAGTCTTTGAGTGTAAACAGGGTGGCTTGTGACGGCGATACCACTGATGCTTAGATATTCCCTCTCATGCGTATTGCGACAAAGCAGGCATGTATGAATGAACACGCTACACATGACACGGTGTAGATAAGGAGGGCGACTCGTTGTACTTGGACGGTGCTATCAGTAATTCATATACGTTTAACAAGCCAACATATTGTATGTAAGAAGATACCATCTCATCATAATGTTACCCTTGACGTCACCACCGGGAGTCAGGTGTTAGTTGACGAAAGAGCCATGTTATATATTCACTACGTGGTCACCGGATGCATGTGTCACTTAAGCATATGTACAGTCTGATTGGCTAAGGGGTTGTCCCGAGGTCCGCCCCGTCGGTGCCTGTGACGTACATGTAGTGTAGGTTACTAGTGACTGCACTCGCTCCGCTACCAGCTGCTGGCGTCCGAGTGTAGTGTTCTCTACAATAGAGAGGAGACAAGACATCAAGGAAGAGACGGGTAGCGAAAGAAAGAAAAGGAATCTTCCCATACGGTATGTAATCACCTACGTGAATTTACACTATCATGTTTAATCTATATACAGTGTCATAGGGTGACTTTAATATGCGTCTTGCACTGGATGTATTTTATTTGAGCAGGATATTATGTGTAGCAATACCGATGGAACTGGTGACACTGGTCTCTCTCGTGGAAATAGTGATGCAAGAGGGCGCGGTTGCGATTTCGAGTCCTTTTGCTGCCGTTTCGAAACTTCGTTCACTCAACGCTGGTCCAGTTAATTAAGTTTTATAAATGACTACATGGCTACTAGTGATGGATATATAACCAAATAATATTCGAGCAGTAATTGCAACGAGGCTGAATTCTTTCCAGAGAAGTCGAGTTGGTGTTGAAATGAACAGGTCTGCCAGGGGTCAACCGCTTTAAAGTGTAAAGCGCTTTGAACAGAACTACAGAACTACATTTGGTATAATATATCTGTGCTTATTTCCCTCGCTTGTCATCACCCACACTTTCCCCTTTGTCTCCCTCTCCCCCTCTCCCCTTCCCGCCTTCCCTCCCTCTCCCTCGCTGCCGCTCTCTCTCTCTCTCTCATTCTGTATTTCTCTCCCTCCCTCTTTCTCTCTAACTGTTTATCTGCCTGTTAGTCTGTCTATCTGTCTTGTCTGTCTGTCTGTCTCTCTGTGTCTCTCTGTCTCCATCTGTTTCCTCTCTCTCTCTCTCTCTCTCTCTCTCTCTCTCTCCCTCTCTCTCTCTCTCTCTCTCTCTCCCTCTCTCTCTCCCTCTCTCTCTCTCTCTCTCTCTCTCTCTCTCTCCGTATCTATCTATCTATCTCTCCCTGTGTCTGTCTGTCTGTCTGTCTCTCTTCCCCCTCTCTCTCTATCTGTATCTCCGCCTCTGACTCTCTCTGTCTCTCTCTGTCTCTCTCTCTTGCCATTTCCCTCTCTCCTTATCTCCCTCTCCCTCCCTCTTTCTCTCTGACTGTTTATCTGCCTGTTAGTCTGTCTATCTCTCTTGTCTGTCTGTCTGTGTCTCTCTGTCTCACTCTGTTCTTTTGGGCGACCACGTCTCCTTTTACCATCTTCTGTCCAGCGTGAGGCTGTCTTGGGCAGTGCGCCAGGTGACATTCGGCACACGTGTCCGAGCCATCTCCATCTTCTCTTCTTTATCTGTGTGGCCAAGGATGTTGCGTCTGTTTTGTGGAGCAGCTCTTCATTAGTGATGGTGTTGGACCAAAAATACACCTAGGATCTTCCGTAGACACCTGGTTTGGAAGGTCTCAAGCTTGTGTGCTAGCTTGGCTGTCAGTTTCCAGCACTCGGAGCCGTAGAGAAGTACACTGAGAACATTACTATTGTACAGTCTCAGTTTTGTTTCCAATCTCAGTTGCTTGGATTTCCAGATGGGCTTCAGCAGAGCGAAGGTCTGATTTGCCTTTCTGATTCTAGCCATGGCATCTTTTGCAGAGTCTCAATCTGTTGTGATTTTGCTTCCCAGGTATGCAGTCCTGAACGTCTTCCAAAGCATCACTGTTGTTTATGTTGTTTATGGTGATGAGGTTATCTGTCTTGTAGTTGATCCTCATCAGTTTGGTTTTTGCTGTGTTGAGCTTTAACCCAATATCTGCCGCCTTTGATACCATAGATCACAGCATCCTTATTAAACGTTTATCATTGTGGTATGGCATATCTGGCACAGCTCTGAACTGGTTTTTATCATACCTAACTGGTAGACACCAAACCATAAAGATTGCAAACTGTTTCTCGGCCGCACTCCCCACTTCGTGTGGTGTCCCCCAGGGTTCTGTTCTGGGGCCTTTGCTGTTCACTCTTTACACTACGCCACTCAGCTCTGTTATCCAAAATCATAACTTGGACCACCACCTTTACGCAGATGATACACAGATGTACATTTCTTTGGCTACCTCGGATACAAATCGCTCCCTAAATCAGCTCAGCGATTGTCTCCAGGATATCTCCCTCTGGATGACTGACAGCAAATTAAAGTTAAACGCAGACAAAACTGAATTTCTCATCATTGGTACTCCAAAGCAGTGTGGCAAACTTGATGTTTTTTTCCCGACATGTATCCTGAATCAAACTATCATACCAGCAGCCTCAGCGAAGAATTTGGGAGTCACCTTTGATAAGAATTTCAACTTTAGACAACATATTTCTCAAATGTGTCGTTGCTGTTTTTATCATATCCGTGATCTTCGCCGTATTCGCCGGTATATGTCACTTTCTGTCGCAAAAACTATTGCAACAGCTCTTGTTAGTAGCAGACTTGATTACTGCAATTCCCTCCTTCATAATATTGCTATCAAGGATATTACAAAACTTCAACGTGTTCAAAATTGTCTGGCTAGGGTAGTTACACGATCTCCTCGTTTCTCTCGCTCAGTGCCACTTCTAAAATCATTGCATTGGCTCCCTGTGCGATATCGCATTATTTTTAAGATCTGTACAATTACCTATCAAGCCCTTTCAACCAAACAACCTGCATATTTACATTCAATGCTCACTCCAGCAAGAGAGCCCAGACAGCTTCGGTCGACTGGTTCTGGTTTACTTTCTGTTCCCAGAGTTAAGACAAACGCTGGAACTCGAGCTTTCTCGGTTGCCGCACCAGCTCTGTGGAATTCACTCCCCGACAGCGTAAAATCAGCAAGATATATATCGTCATTTCGCCGTAATCTTAAAACCTATCTTTTCAAAATGGCCTATCCTCCTTAGCTTCTTGGCACCTCCATCCATCGGTTGACGACTTTTTGCATTGTATATGGTCACGAGAATGCCTAATCCTTTGGTTTTGTTGCGCCACTGAGCTCGGATTTTCCGAGGATATTGGCGCTAAAGAAGTCCTTTTATTATTATTATTAATATGTGGTGCTGTTGTTGTGAGTTTGTCCATCTTTTCTTGCATGTCCTTGTGCCTGCTAGACAGCAGTCCAATGTCATCTGCATAGTCCAGGTTTTCCAAGATTGAGGTAAGTGTCCATCTGATACCTTTGTTTCCATTTTTTAATTTCTATCATAAATTAAGCTTATTTAATTAACTTCTCACTAATGCGCGAAGTGATGTAATTAAGCTTATTTAATTAACTTCTCAATGCGCGAAGTGATGGAAATAATCTTCTTCTCTGTGCATAGCTAAACCATTTGTAAGTGCATAAACAGCAAAGTCTGGTCACGTGCATTGATAGTTTACATACCAGCAGACATTAATCACAATCACTAAAAGTTTAAAAAAACATAAAAAAACATACTTTTAGCTCAGATGTTCTGACCGTTGTGACAAACGTAATATATCAAACGCGAATCGAGTTCTAATAACATGTTCAATCACTGGGTGGTACAATGTATTTATTTTAACATGTTGAAATTAATACAATATAGAAAACTATATATATTTTTTATGCTTTGCAAAATCAACACATTTGTTGGACTATGTGGTATTATGGTCTTCGCTAAGTCACTTAGGTATACTGAAGACATAGTCCGGAATGGAGGTATATGTTTACGTTAGAAAAGTACAGTACACATATACTCTTTGGTAAGGGTTTAATATACACTGTAGTACGGTCAGAAAGTGTTCACACAAAGACAACAAGAGATGTGTGTTTTATGCTGTGAGAGTACAATGTTGAAATATGCATTTTTGTACCTGAGTTTATTGACAGTGCAACAGCACTACTGATAAGTGCAACAGTGACTGCTGTTATTGTTTACCTGGTTGTGCTCAGTCATGCGTACTGCTTAGTGACGTAATGCTTAGTGAAGTGCTGTAGTCTTTGTCTGTTCTTACGTTGCACTTGCCATGCTGCCTTTCGTGTAGAGTAATCGTCTGTTTTATTACATTTGTTTCTATTGACATCTCGGTCTACTGTGATGTTTTACTTCTGCGTGAATGTGGTGTAAACGTCGATACTTTCAACGGTTATGGGCCCAGAAAGTTACCACTGCGCAAAGTAAGTAAACGAACTTTGTAACAATCTCCAACAGACCGTGACGGCAAGCGATTACTAGTGGCCAGTAGTTGTATGCTACAGTGTACAAGTTGACCTAGCTACGTCTGGCTAGTGAAGTGCCCGGAATTCGGTGGTTGTAATCGTACCGTAGTGAACGTCGCGCTGTTCTGGAAACGTCGGACCAGCTTTGGGCGTCATCAGTCAAGTCGAACAGCCAACTGATTGGTGCGCGCCCATGGTGGCTGTCCCAAAATCACAAGACGATGTCAGGATCTGCGTCGACCTTACAAAACTAAATGAAAGTGTACGTCGGGAACGATATGAGATGCCTTCGGTCGACTATTCTCTGGGACAGCTAGCAGGTGCCAAGATATTCTCAAAACTGGACGCAAACTCTGGGTTTTGCCAAGTCCCGTTGTCTGAAGAATCGACTCTGCTGACAACGTTTATCACACCGTTCGGTAGATTCACCTTCAGAAGGTTACCCTTCGGCATTTCGTCAGCACCAGAGCACTATCAACGACGAATGTCGGCAATCCTGGAGGGGATACCTGGCGTCCTATGTCAAATGGATGACGTACTCGTCTTCGGTGCCACTCAGCCACAACACGATCAGCGCTTACACGAGGTTCTCTCGAGGCTGCAGCAGGCCAAGGTGACACTGAACACGAAGAAGTGTCAATTCTCAATTCAACACGTGACGTTCTTGGGCCAGATGATTGACGCGTCGGGAATACACCCAGACAGAGAGAAGATCAGGGCGATTCTCGACATACCTGAACCAGTCGATGTGAGCGGAGTCCGTCGATTTCTGGGAATGGTCAACCAGCTTGGGAAGTTAACGCCACACCTAGCTGAAATCACGAAACCGATGCGCGACCTTCTGTGCAAGAAGAACGACTGGACCTGGGGCCACGATCAGCAGCGGTGCTTCAAGCATTTGAAAGAGCATTACATCAACGCCAATACTGGTTCTGTTCGACGCAAAGCAGGAAATGATACTATTTGCAGACGCGTCCTCACACGGCCTAGGAGCAGTACTTCTACAGAGATAACCAGATGGTAAACTTCAGCCAGTCGCATATGCCTCCAGATCCATGTCGAGCACGGAACAACGCTATGCCCAAATAGAAAAGGAAGCACTCGCCACGACGTGGGCTTGTGAGCGATTCAGCGACTTCCTTCTGGGCAAAACATTTCACGTCGAGACCGACCACAAGCCTCTCGTGTCACTTCTTGGACAGAAGACACTTGATCAGCTGCCGCCCAGGATTCAGCGCTTCAGAATGAGGCTGATGCGATTCAACTATAGTATCGCACATGTAGCCGGCAAGGACTTGATTACGGCTGATATGCTATCACGAGCACCCATTGTGGAGCACATACAACCGCAAGACGTAAGCTTCGAGCAGGACTGCCAAGCATACGTCAATGCAGTTTTGAAGACACTTCCCATTACCGAGAAGCGCCTACTCGAACTGAAGCAGGCCCAGGTGGACGACGCCACCTGCCAACGCATCCAGACTTACTGCCAGCAAGGATGGCCCGACAGGGCGAGACTGAGGCCGGACGAGAAGGTGTACCTGCAAGTCGCTGTGGAGCTCACTGTGCAACAAGGCTTGCTGCTGAAGGGGAGTCGCCTCGTCATTCCGCTGGCAATGCGACCATCGATACTGGAGAAGATCCACGAAGGACACCAAGGTATCACTAAATGCAGAGAACGGGCGAAGCAATCAGTTTGTTGGCCGGGTCTGAGCAAACAGATCGAAGACTTGGTGGAGAGCTGCGATAGATGCCCCAAAGAACGAGTAAATCAAGCAGAGCCGATGATACCATCTGATGTTCCAGAATGCCCATGGCAGAAGGTTGGCTCTGACCTCTTCGAACTAAACGGTTCACCATACTTACTTGTTGTCGACTATCTGTCGGCGTTCGTTGAGATCTCCAAACTGAGCAGCACGACGTTGGCTTCCATCGTGAACCACATGACATCAATGTCTGCACGTCATAGCATCCCGGAAGTTGTGGTCACAGACAATGGTCCCCAGTACGCATCAGATACATTCAGGAGGTTTGCCGCAGCGAGGGGCTTTCTACACACGACAAGCAGCCCTCGGTTCCCTCAGTCAAATGGTGAAGCTGAGCGAGCCGTGAAGACCCTAAAATGTCTACTGGCGAAGAGCGACAACCCGTACGACACACTTCTCGCGTATAGGTCGACGCCCTTGAGCAATGGTTACAGCCCAGCTGAGCTACTGATGGGGCGGAAGCTTCGCACGCCAATATCGACGATACCAGCCTTACTAGAACCACAGTGGTCGCATCTACGAGGAGCGAGGAAGTCGCGGCTTGAGATAAAGAATCGACAGAAAAAGTCATTCGACAAGCGCCATCGAGCAGTCCACTTGAGACGACTGATGCCGAGAGAGCATGTGTGGGTCACTAACATGGACGGGCGAGGCACCGTGCTAAAAGAGGTCGGCTCACAGTCGCCCCGGTCGTACATCGTGAGGACACACCAAGGCGACGTTCGACGCAATCGACGTCACCTAAATCCTACTCCGACTGCGCCGCCGTATGACACGGCAACACTGGAGGATATCGAAATCCCCGATGACGAGGACGGAGAAGATGGCGACCCGGGCGAAGCCGCAGCACAGCCAGATCGACCAGTGGCAGACGTAGCCCCGAGACGGAATCCTGCAAGAGAGAGGAAGCTGCTGTCCCACCTGAGCGATTACGATGTCGCTGTGTAACCTGGTCATGTGCTGGTAACCTCTGACCAACTATGAGAAAGGAGGATGTGGCATGATCTATTGTTGTAATAATACGGGGGAGAATATCTCGGGGGATACACCCTCAAGGCGAGGTGAATAAAGTACCGGTTGACTTACGAACGTGTATTGTATGCTGTATTGTATGCTAACCAGAAAACACTACACTAGTGACGTCTCTAACGACACAGCTGGCACAAGGCGCCCTGAATATGAAACAGCTGAGTGATTTTTTAAAAATTACCGCAAGACGTCAAAGGTAGATGCAGTGCATGAAGAAAGGGCTTACGCGGCCAGTGCAGGGGGTCGTGGCCGCAGCAAGTTTCGCGGTGGACAAATGGTCGGGGAAAATTTGGCGGCAATAGGCGCGAAGGTGCTCCAAGTGGCTCGTCTGGTTGGATGTGCTTCCGCTGTGGAGGTATAGGGCACATGATGAAGGACTGTCCGAGTCCAGGTGAGAACCAAACGAAATGGTCCCATCATGCCGCTCACTCCACGTTTCTGACATCGGCAATTCTGTGTGAGTCTTCTTACAACAAACGTAATCATGGACTCTGGTGCTACGAGTCACACGACCTACAACAAAGACTGGCTAACGAACTTTAAAGGTGTGAATCCCCCTGAAGTTGTTGTTCTCAGAGATGGACACAGAGTGTTTGCACACGGAATTGGAACACTTGCGGTGAAATTGCAGTTTGACGATGAAATGATCCACACCGCGGACATGCGTAGCTGCCTGTTCGTTCCTGATTTGTCGTGCTCTTTGTTGTCAGTCAAAACTGTCACTGCTGACGGAACGAAGTCGGTGACTTTCGGGCGCAATGGCGCCAAAATTATCGACTGTGAGAGCAGACTACTTGGTATGGGCTCCCTCAAAGACGGCGTCTATACTCTCAACTGCACTGTACAGACACCGTGTGGCAGTCAGCCTGTCGAGTTCACAGAAGGAAACTTGTTCACAACTTCCAGCACCCAGAATTGTGTGGTTGCGGGTATCTCAGCTGACACGTGGCATTGTCGATTTGGCCACTTGGGCAAGTAGAACATGACGAAGCTGATGAACTCTGACCTTGTCAAGGACATGGCTGTTTCAACTCAGACGTTGATCTTTTGTGAACCGTGTGCTCAAGTCAATGCACACCAACATTCGTATCCGAAGATATCTGACACTCGTTCGGCTGACATCTTGGATTTAATACACGCAGACGTTTGTGGCCCAATCAACCCGGTTTCGTTAGGCGGCAAATATTATTTCGTAACTTTTATGGATGATTGTTCAAGATTTGTCTGAGTGCGCTTCACCCGTCACAAGACTGAGGTGCTCCAGAAGTTTCGCGATCTCATCAAGGAACTTGAGAAAGGCACAGGGCGCAAGCTTAAGGCGCTCAGATCGGATCGCGGTGGTGAATTCCTCTCCAACGAGTTCCAGCAGTACTTGAAGCGTCGCGGAATTCATCATCAGTTCACTACCGCCGACTCTCCACAGCAAAATGGTGTCGCTGAACGCATGAACAGGACTCTAATCGAGAAGGCCCATGCGATGATTGCTGCGGCCAATGTTTCAAAGACGTTCTGGGCTGAAGCCATTGCGAATGCAGCTTACGTCCGGAACCGCAGTCCAACGTCCTCTCTGCGAAACATGACACCGTTCGAGGCCTGGTGGGGACACAAGCCCTCAGTGAAGCATTTGCGCACGTTTGGATGTCCTGCCTATGCATATATTTCCAAGATAAAACGGCACAAGCTGGACAGCAAGATCGAAAAGTGCATATTTCTCGGCTACAGCACGTGCTAGAAACCATATCGTATCTACAACAACGCTCAGAAGAAGATGTTAGTTCGACGTAATGTCACCTTCAACGAGTCTGCTCTTGGTCGAGAAGGAGAATTTCAGTTACAGCGACCAACATAGACTGTAGAGCTGGAGCTGGGCGATGGCGCAGTCGTTGATGAAGCAGTCGTTGATGAAGCAGAGGAGAATCTGCCTAACAAAACGTATAACTCAGCCACAAACAGTGAAGCTAGCGACGCATCAGGCGCCGAGGATACAGAAGGAGACGCAGTTGCACTTCGCAGAACGACTAGAGCAAATGCAGGTGTTCATCCCCTAAGATACAGTGACGCGGGACTTTTGGCTCAAGCTCTAGAGGCAGACGTTCAAGTTCAAGAGCCTAGCAGCTGGACAGAGGCAATGAAGTCGCAGGAAGCAAACGAGTGGAAGGCGGCTGCATAGATTGAGTACAAGTCACTCATGGATCACGGCACCTGGGAGTTAGTGCCACTCCCTCCGGATAAGAAGCTGGTTGGAAGCCGGTGGGTGTTCAAAGCAAAGCACGACGAATCGGGCGCAGTCGAGAGGTACAAGGCGCGGTTCGTGGCTCAAGGCTTCACACAAGTCTTTGGTGAGGATTATAACCAAACATTCTCGCCAGTCGTCCGATGGGAATCAGTCCGCACTATCATCAGTCTGGCTGCGCAATACGACACGGAAATCCACCAAATGGACGTCGAGACCGCATTCCTCAATGGCTGGCTGGATGAGGAAATATACATGAAGCAGCCAGAAGGCTTCTCGCTCTCTGTACGGCCTGAGCCTGAAACAAGGAAAACCCGAGACAATGGTCATATACGAGGACAACTAATCGGCCATCCAGATTTCCCAGAATGCAGTGCATCATCCGAGGACAAAACACATCGGAGTCAAGTACCACTTCACGCGAGAGAAAGTACTCAACGGCGTCATCAAGTTGGAGTATTGTAACACTGCTGACATGGTGGATGACATTCTAACTAAACCATTCGCTCGCAACCGATTTGAACTGTTACTTGTTAAAATGGGACTTGACACTCAGCCACAAAATTGAGAAGGAGTGTTGAAATATGCATTTTTGTACCTGAGTTTAGTCATGCTCAGTCATGCGTACTGCTTAGTGACGTAATGCTTAGTGAAGTGCTGTGGTCATTGTATGTTCTTACGTTGCACTTGCCATACTGCCTTTCGTGTAGAGCAGTCGCCTGTTCTACTACATTTGTTTCTATTGACATCTCGATCTACTGTGATGTTTTATTTCTGTGTGAATGTGGTGTAAACGTCGATACTTTCAACATACAGCACACATATACTATATGGTAAGGGTTTAATATATAATATAGAAAGGTCAGAAAGTGTATACACAAAAACAACAAAAGATAATCATGACAAACGTTAGAAGTACTTATATTCCAGTATTGAATTGTTGACATAAACGGAGGGATCCTTCGTCACCAACATGTCGCAGAACAATTGGGTAACAAAGGGTACGTTGTTATGGCGCAATATCCAGTCTTTGGGACTGATCAAAGTGCTTTATGCTTCACCCCCCCCCCCCCGCAGACATGTCCATTCCAACGCCTTATTTTGGAAACATTCAGCCACGCTGCAATTACTGCGTGAAGACTATTTGTTCAGATATCCACCACTGTCTGTAGCGAAGTACTCATTTACAGCTGAGTGGACTGTGGCAACGTGGAGTGGGAGTCCGACGTTCTAACCTCTATGCCACGGCGCCATATATTAGTGTGTTTTTACACCGCATGAGTCATACGCTGCATTCAGAGAACGAGCTGTACAGGGCAACTGAACACAAGTGTCTTCTACTACGCGGCTTTGATACAAAAGCAAGATTACAGCAACCTCCACAGTTATTGAACTGATTACGGTCGCATAGCTTATATAAATAATGTCGTGCGTGCCGATGTAATCGTAGTCGACGTCAACAACGTGTCCTTGGGGACAACCGTGTCACATTATTAATGCTGCCACAGAGTTCCAGCATAATATGTTATCGTTACTGGCTGGCCCGCATTTATCTGTCGAACTACATTTTCCGTCTTGTTTGTTTTGTTTGTGGTTTGTCATTAAAAAATAATCTTGTTTTAAACAAATTAAATGTCTTTGTTGTCGTTCAACCGCTTTCATTTGCACAAAAATACTAATTAAAAGTTAGCCTCAACAGCTAAGATTTACGCAACTAGTCGCAATAGTCATCCACAACAGTTATGACATAATCAACAAACGGCAGAGTGACGTTTATGCATTTATTTCGTTTATTGTCCATATGGCTTACTATAGATATAGCTTGCATTTAACCGGTTTCCTTGTCTCATAACATGGTTCGGACGTTCAACATTTGTAAGTTTTTCACTCAAAACAACTTTTCTAATAATTTGTTTGCATTGAAGTGATAAAGTGACTGTTAGTGAACTGTTTTATCGATCTCTTGCACAAAATATTTCTTCAGATTTTGTTTACTATTAAGTAGCTTGAATTTGACGCCGACCAGTAGACAAAGCAAATGGTAGTCTTACGCGAAAAAGTTCTCATCCACATAACCATAGGCAAAGCCACTGCGACATAGCATAGCCATTGCGACATAGCCTCTGCGACATAGCCACTGTGACATAGCCACTGCCACATAGCCACTTCGACATACCATCCATAGCCACTGCGACACAGCCACTTTGACATACCATCCATAGCCACTGCGGCGTAGCATAACCACTTCGACATAGCATAGCCACTGCGACATAGCCACTGTGACATAGTATAGCCACTTCAACATAGCCACTGTGACATAGTATAGCCACTTCAACATAGCCACTGCCACATAGCCACTGCGACATAGTATAGCCACTTCAACATAGCCAATGCCACATAGCCACTGCGACATAGATTCTACTCATCTTTTGTTTGGATGCCATCCTATTTTACCGAAAGATAAAATAAAAAAGTAAGAAAATAATAAATTATTTAACAAAAAGAAGAAAATGGGTAACAAAGGGATTCGTGTAAAATGAGATCAGATACAACATTAGTTAATGATCCCCAAATTAATATAAAGCTCCACATGTACATAGTTAATCTCCAGTCAATTTCAAGTTATAAAAGTTAAAGTTGAATTATTACATGTCCCATCTTGGAAACTCAGTCATTTACCATCTTAGGAAACACGTGAGTGCGTGATAATTCACCATCCCACTTTTTATTATTGAACTTTATTAGCCAAATGTCCATTCAATGGCACATCTATGAGGTAATCAGTAATCATCATTTCAGAAAGTCCTCTAAGTTTACTTATTGCTGTAGGTGACAATAAATAATACGATACTTACATTAAGTATAAGTTATTATACAATGTTTATAAATCAAAAAATTATGTACAAGTGGGCCCAGAATTGTGAATTAATCAAGCACACTGGCAAACTACGAGGATTGTTCATTGGCAACCTTCCCCTACGCACAGTTCATATAATTTGACTAATAAAGCAAAGCAACGCTCGGAAAGTCATCGAAACTGAATTGACCATAATAAAACAGCTTTAGTACTGAGTTAGCAACGTCAGACATGTCATAGATTTTAAAAGTTACTGGCCCCCCACAAAAGTTACTGGCTCCCAACAAAAGTTACTGGCCCCCCACACAAGTTACTGGCCCCCAACAGAAGTTACTGCCCCCACAAAAGTTACTGGCCACCCACAAAAGTTACTGGCCTCACCACAAAAGTTACTGGCCCAGGTTTGTTCTCGGATATAAAACATATAATGTGTGCAATCCATCGCTTTAGTTTCGTGAATGCAGGGCCTACATTTGAAATTAGCTAATTCTTCTAGCAACAAAACAGCTTTAGACTTATGTTCATCGAAAACTACGGATTAGTTAGGGCAGGAATAATACGCCAGTATTCCTGCATATCGCGATACATACATGATACACAATATCGTCATTGGCCATTGCGGAAACGCTACGCCAACGCCGGCTACGGTACGCAAATGCGGTACAGGTAGACACAAATAAATGAATTGCTACACCACTGCGAAACAACAGAGTGTCCGTGTGAATGACTTCTGCCTGTGTATCAGTAAGAAGTGAAATATAACAATGTCTATTATGGATAAAGAGGAGAACAACAAGCAATGTTTACTCCAATCATTATCAAATTAATTTGTTTTCATCGCCAATGCAAAGTGTGACGTATGCTGTTGTGGTCACGTGGGCCTCGACCCGCTCACATTCACCAATTAATGTTCAGGTAAGCTGCACGTTTGCTTCCGAAAGTGGTAGCAAGACGCTGGGAAATAGGTTGGGTTTTCTGGAGGCGTCAGCAAACTATGTTAATGAACTACAATATAAATTAAATAGTGCACTAAAAAAAATTATCTGAGCTAAACCACTATTTTTCATGGCTCAAATGAGTTAAAAAAAAAACAGTTAAAATCTGCATGGGAACAAGCTATGGAAATCAAGTAGCATCGCTGATAGTGCTTTTGCCAGCACTAAACTAAAATAATCTCAGCTAAAACCATTATTTTGCATGGCTCAAATGAGTTAAACAGTAGTTAAAATCTGCGTGAGAACAGCTACGAAAATCATGATCGCCTACAGTGCCTTGGCCAGCGTGGTCGTAAGCGAAACTGAACTGAGCAAAAATTATGTTTGCGTCGTTGCTTGTGATCTGCAGGGGCACTGCTTATTGGCTGTTTACGTAGAAATAGCTGTCGTTGAATTCTATGTTACGTCATCATCAAGGAGGAAGTCCAACCACTTGTCCAACGCAATATAGTAGCAAAAATTATTCGAACCAGCGGTGGCACGTCAAGCCAGCAAAACTTGTGGCCCGAAATGGCCCGATAGTCTTATAAAGGGCACCGGGCCTGTGTTATGTCGTGGCCTGGTTGAGTGCAGTATCTACGTCTGAACAGCCGTACTGAGAACACTTGTAATCATTCATCTATACGGCTCCTGGCAATGACTTGTCAGTGCTTCTCCTGTCTGATCAACAGTTGTTCTGTAGAATACACCCATATAGCAACACAGACCAATGTGAGTCAACAACTTACAAAGGACAATTTGGGGGTAGATAAGGAGGGGACACTTGGCAAGTGTCCAAGTGTTTGTACGTGGATGACGCTGGATCAGTATGTCACCCCTATTCAAACATCTAGGCCAGCAGGTGTGCTATGATGCATATATGGAATTTTCCATGACGTCACCATAAATCAGGTGATACAAGAACCCTGTTTCCTTATATGGTCATACAGTACGTATCTTATTTTATTTTAAGCATGTACAGTTTGATTCGCTAAGGGAAGTCCCGGGATTTCCCCTTTCTGATATGTGGGGTATTTATGTGGAAGTAGCTCTGATGATCCACACTGGTTGGGGTACCAACCCTTATATTCAAGTTTGAATGTTTTCTCTCTGGTGTTCTCAACAAGCTGAATGACTGAAGTCTGGTGATCATCGCAGTAGACCAGTTTGAAGTCTGGCGTTCACCGCTGGTGTTCAACAAAGGACAGAGATATCCTGACAAAGTATGTAGACACATCAAGTTACATCGCAAGTTGACTACATTGATGTGAACTAGTAGTCACATGATGCGTGAGCCTACATGATAACTGTTGATTGTTATCAACACTTGACAGTGAGGGTGGCAGGGTGGCTGGGTGGCAGGGTGGGTATGTGGCTGGGTGGCAGGGTGGCTGGGTGGCATGAATGCTGGCAGGCTGGCAGGCACTAAGGCATGCAGGCCGAAGGCTGGCACCCTGGCAGGCTGACAGGCAAGCATGAAGGCAGGCAGGCAGGCAGGCAGGCAGGCAGGCTGGCACCATGGCAAGCAGGCAGGCATGAGGCTGGCAGGCAGGCATGAAGGCTAGCAACCTGGTAAGCAGGCAGGCATGAGGCTGACAGGCAGGTAGGCAGGCAGGCATGAAGGCTGGCACCCTGGCTGGCAGGCAGGAAGGCATGAAGGCTGGCACCAGGGCTGGAAGGCAGGCAAGCATGAAGGCTGGGAGCCAGGCAGGAAGGGAGTGATGCATTCAAACAAGAATGAAGCAAGGAAGGCTTGCAGGCAGGGAGGTAGGCAGGCAGGCAGGCAGGCAGGTAGGCAGGTAGGCAGGCATCCAGGTAGGCAGCAGGATGTCAATGATACATGCAGGCAGGCAGGAAGGGAGGCTAGGATGCAGGCAGAGATGCATACAGGCTGGCAGGGAGGGAGGCAATGGGGCATGCATGTAGTGATGATAGGAAGGCAGTCTTTCTTAAGGGGCCCTGTTTTAATGTTGTTCCCCTATACTAAGGTCTTCGTGACGTGACTTAGGTAACAGACATGGGGATAATTCCATTTTGGAATTGGAATTGACCCCTTGATTCCAAATCCAATTCTGGAATTGGAATTGATTTTCGAAAGTCAGTTAGGAATTATTGACTTAATACTGTTAATCTTTACACATTAAATTGACTAATAAGATCATATTTGTCTGCTATTAGTATGTCACCCTGAATCTGGTAACAGCCAGGAAGCTGTCAACAGTACAGCATATACACTGTTTATTCTGTTATTGAAACGTGAACAAGAACAATATAATCATGCATTTGCATCAAAAACAAATACTAAGTTATTGTAACAGACAGTAAAACCAAAGTCAGACCATTCAAGTCTTATGTCATTTTCTTTCTCAGTGGATAAGGTTTATTTCTCCATGGAGAATACATGTTGGTGATTAGGATGTTGAAAACTCAAAGTTTACAGTAAATTTGATGAAATATCAATTATACCACAACTGATATAAACAGGGGGAAACTGTTCAAAACTGAGATTAATGACCCATCTGTCCTGCCCAAAATGTTTGGTTAGCAAAATTCCAGGAGAGGTGTCACAGCAGAAAGTACACATCAAATGGCTGAATGCCATTTTAAAAGTTTTGTTATAGCAAATTTGAAATGTATTTATATATATATATATATATATATATATATATATATATATAAATATATATATATATATGTATATATATATATATATATATATATATATATATATATATATACATATATATATATATATATATATATATATATATATATATATATATATATATATATATATACATACATACATACATACATATATATATATATATATATATATATATATACATATATATATATATATATATATATATATACATATATATATATACATATTTATATATATATATATATATATATATATATATATATATATATATATATATACATATATATATACATATATATATATATATATATATATATATATATACATGTATATTGAATGAACAATAGTTAATTTGTTAATCATGTCTGATTAAATATGACTGTGCACGCATGATTTCAAGTACAAATAAAACTATATATATATATATATATATATATATATATATATATATATATATATATATATATGTATATATATGTATATATATATATATATATATATATATATATGTATATATATATATATATATATATATATATATATATATATATATATATATATATATATATATATATATATATATATATACATTTGTACTTGAAATAATGCGTGTACTGTCATATTTAATCAGACATGATTAACAAATTAACTATTGTTCATTCAATATGCATGTATATATATATATATATATATATATATATATATATATATATATATATATATATATATATATATATATATATACACATGCATATTGAATGAGCAATAGTTAATTTGTTAATCATGTCTGATTAAATATGACTGTGCATGCATGATTTCAAGTACAAATAAAACTGCGTTAAAACGAATTGGATTTGAATTTTTCCTTATCCTAGGATTTAAAAAATTTGAATTTGAATTGACAATTTGGAATTGGAATTGATTTCTGCAAGGCGGAATTGGAATTGTTTTTATTTGTAATTGACTGGAATTGGAATTGACAAAACGGAATTGACCCCCTGTCTGTTAGGTAATGTGGACACAGTTGTAAAAGAAGATGTACATTCTACTGAGGGACAGCGCGGCACAAATATATACACCCTCTTTGGTAAATATTTGATATGTTAAGGGCAGCAAGTGTTCACTCACAAAAAAGTGATAATCGGTCTTTGTTATGTCAGGTAATTGTTCACACACAAAAGTGTTAATCACACCAGACGTTGGAGGTATTTGCTTTACACTATACAATTGTTGACAATAACGAGGGGATTTCTTGCTGTCACCATATCACAGTCAACTAACTAGATTGCTTTGTCATCACATGAGTCATACACAGCATACAAAGAACTGTTCAGGTTAATTCTACAGACCCGTTTTCAATGTCGCTGTGTGGCTCTGATATAAAGACAAGATTACAGCAACAAGCACATCTATTGAAATGAGTATGTTCGTATAACTGATAGAAATCACCTGATGCGTGCAGACACCAATGTACTAGGCCGAGGTCAGTCAAGGGTCATTGGGGTGAGTAGGGGACAAACGTGCCCCATTCGTCCTGCTACTGCAGAGCTCAAGCTGGTGTTATCATCATAGGCCCGCGCTTATCTATCTACCTACAATTTCCGTCACAACTGATATGCCGGCGACATCAATTAAAGTCAAACTTTCCAATTTCTCATAGGCGTCAGTCAGTCCGTCCGCTCGTCTCAAAAGGTATTCACACCAGCAAACTGGCTGTTACAAAGACAGACTGGCACGCTACCTAGTGTGTATGTAAGAGTATTGTGATCTGTGACAATGTAGGAGTAGAGTAGGACGCCTTTCTCCAATGACGTAGCGGGCTGGACAGACTCAACAGATGTGAGGTTGTTATACAGGTATCGTCCAAGTGCAACCCGCTGTAAAAATGAGTGCATGGCAATAAGTGACGATGGAACTGAATCTCAACTGATGGGAAAATACCTTTATGCAGAATAACAATGCAAGTCCAGTGTAGTGTGAAATAGGCCAAATAATTGACATTTAATTCAGTAATCATGTGCCAGCGATTATACAAACATTCACCATCAAAACAACATACATCACCACAGCAAGCATGCTGGCCCCCAAATGGTGTGTACACGTAATATCTACAATTCACAGATGTATTACGCCAGACTAGCAAATAATTGTCTCTGGCAGCCACCCGCTACAAGTACTAACTATATCACAACTGACTAGCATTTACCATTCACACTGAATCTGTGGACGTCTCTCCGCCCACACCAATACTTAATATACTATACTGCCATCAAAACCCTGTGTACATCACTGAATATGTCATAACAGAAAAAAGCACAGGCAAAACCACGTGTACAAATCTGGAACAGGGAAAGGAAACCAAGCATTAAATGCATCACTAATCCCTGCTGTACTGCTTCTTATAACTGCTTATACGAGGCTGTCCTGCTACTGGCTGTAAGTAATAACTGCACAAGGTCACATTTCTTGCCCTATTGTGACCCAGCATAAATCCTTTATGTTGCCACTTTCACATAAATTCACTTTTTTGTGCATATATAGCAACGATGTTGAATACATATCAAATGACGATAACATTACTTTTGTAATGAGCAGGACTGATGGTGTGTGGTGTATAAATCGTTTGATGATTCCTTGAGATCGTATGCAGGAATACATGAGTCACACCTTCCTAGTTGTCTTGGGATGACGTAGTGGAAGGCTGATTGAGTTGATAAGTAGTTCTTTCGATAACTGATCGTCGTGTTGCTACCATCCTCCTCTAGTCTTGGCCAAGACAGAGAGCCACGATAACTGATCGTCGTGTTGCTACCATCCTCCTCTAGTCTCGGCCAAGACAGAGAGCCACGATAACCGATCGTCGTGTTGCTACCATTCTCCTGTAGTCTCGGCCAAGACAGACAGCCACAATAACTGATCGTCGTGTTACTACCATCTTCCTGTAGTCTCGTCCAAGACAGACAGCCACAATAACTGATCGTCGTGTTGCTACCATCTTCCTGTAGTCTCGGCCAAGACAGACAGCCACCATAACTGATCGTCATGTTGCTACAATCCTCCTCTAGTCTCAGTCAAGACAGACAGCCACAATAACTGATCGTCGTGTTGCTACAATCCTCCTCTAGTCTCAGCCAATACAGACAGCCACAATAACTGATCGTCGTGTTGCTACCATCCTCCTCTAGTCTCGGCCAAGACAGAGAGCCACGATAACTGATCGTCGTGTTGCTACCATCTTCCTGTAGTCTCGTCCAAGACAGACAGCCACAATAACTGATCGTTGTGTTGCTACCATCCTCCTCTAGTCTCGGCCAAGACAGAGAGCCACGATAACTGATCGGCGTGTTGCTACCATCCTCCTCTAGTCTCGGCCAAGACAGAGAGCCACGATAACTGATCGTCGTGTTGCTACCATCCTCCTCTAGTCTCAGTCAAGACAGAGAGCCACGATAACTGATCGTCGTGTTGCTACCATCCTCCTCTAGTCTCAGCCAAGACAGAGAGCCACGATAACTGATCGTCGTGTTGCTACCATCCTCCTCTAGTCTCGGCCAAGACAGAGAGCCACGATAACTGATCGTCGTGTTGCTACCATCCTCCTCTAGTCTCAGCTAAGACAGACAGCCACGGTAACTGATCGTCGTGTTGCTACCATCCTCCTCTAGTCTCAGCCAAGACAGAGAGCCACGATAACTGATCGTCGTGTTGCTACCATCCTCCTCTAGTCTCAGCCAAGACAGACAGCCACGATAACTGATCGTCGTGTTGCTACCATCCTCCTCTAGTCTCAGCCAAGAAAGAGAGCCACCATCCAGATTACACATATGTGACACATTAATTTTTAGCCGATTTAGAGATACACATTTGACATGTGAACCATCTTAAAAATATCTAAACAATACGCTGCTCGATACTACCCGGAGAAAGTCAACCTAGTGTTTGATTTTTGACATGTTTCATTGGGTGAATGTAGAAGGATTTGTGATAAATAAAGATGTATTTCAATTAACATGTTAACATAATAATATAATAGCAATATGTTTTATTTGGATTTCAGCTCTACTATAGGTAACAAGCAGAGCAAGTGTGTTCTGCCCAATCAGAGTCAGTCGGCCAGAGGCACCGCCCAGGTGGGAGGGGAGCAACTCACACCGTCTGGCTCCAACGTCTCACAACAGACCAGTGTCAGTGGCACGATGGTGACGCCACAACAGACCCAGGTGGGAGGGCAGCAACCCACACCGTCTGGCTCCAATGTCTCACAGCAGACCAGTGTCAGTGGCACGACAGTGACACCACAACAGACCCAGGTGGGAGTGCAGCAACCCACACCGTCTGGCTCCAAAGTCTCACAACAGACCAGTGTCAGTGGCACGACAGTGACGCCACAACAGACCCAGGTGGGAGGGCAGCAACCCACACCTTCTGGCTCCAATGTCTCACAGCAGACCACTCCGGTAAGGCAGCCGATAACTAATTATGTATTTTGTAGATACAGAAAAACAACAGTTGTTGATGACGAGATCCAGATGACTTTCTCGCTTGTCTTTGTCTGTCTTTGATCTGGTGTGAGGTAGTAATATGACATACATACATATATACACACACACCCTGTATGTATAATTTAGGGTGGGGTCAATTCAATGGGTACATTGCTATAGAAAAGTGATCCCCATAGAATGTTGACCCTGTTGCTAATTATTTATTGCTCGGACAGCAATATATAACCAGGCTTGTTCGCAAATGCAAATGCATTTGAATGTTGAGCATTTTAATGCGCATTCAAATGCCTCTGTAAAATTGTAAATTATGCATTTGAATGCATACCTTAAACATTTGTAATTGTATTTGCATTTGAATGCGACCCACAAACATTTGATTTGTCAAATGCGCAATCAGATGCATGTGTAATTCCCAAAATTGAACAACATCTGCCATTTCTCAGACCATTTCACTAATCTGTCTAGATCGTTTTGTAAATGTTGTTTATCACCATCAGTGTTAACCTTTCTAAATGCTTTTGTGCCATCCGCAAATTTCAGTACGTTACTAATACTAATCCTTGTGGTACCCCACTCAAAACTGATTTCCAGTTTGAAACTTCTCCATCTACTAAAACACACAGTCAGCCATTGTTCATTGTTCAGTCATACCATGTTCAATGAAACAATGCAGACAAATGACTCCCTTGTGTTGTGTTGGGGTGGGTTGGGGTGGCAGCTCATTAGGGGGAGTAAACTTTAGCAATTAGGAATGCCAGCCCTAAATATTTACAGCCAGAGAGAGTGACTAGTGGTCCCTGTAATTATCTACTAGGCTATCATCCCAGTGACCCCACCAGTGGACAGTCTATTGTCTTGGGTTCCCCTTCCTTTCTGGCCTACCTGAGTGATTAACCTTTCATTCCTTGCCATATTTCACAGTAAACTGTCTACTTGCTTAGGTTTACTTAGGTTCTTCCTGACCGTAGGCGGTGGCCTCGGTGGTCAGATCTTCAACTTTCTCTTGGAATGCTCTATGGCTTCTTGGCAAGGCAGCTTTGTAGTTGTAGAGAAATTCCTCAGTACTCCAATGTCCATCTCGGCGGGTTTTAAATGAGTTGACACTTGGGGCAGTTACAACTACTTCCGGTAAATCATTCCATAATCTGGTAACTCTAAGTGAGAAGCTTTCTTTTCTAACATTTGTACAAGCACATTCTATAAACAATTTCAAACTATGACCCCTTGTTCCTTCCCTTGTATCACTGTCTTTGTGCAGCTTGACAATCACTGTCATATTTCCCATGGAGCAGTTTATATACCTCAATCATAACACTATGAGTTCGTCTATATGCAAGTGTAGGAAGTTTTAATCTCTGAAGTCTTTCCTCGTAAGAAATATTCTTCATACCAGGAAGCTGTTTTGTTGCTCGTCTTTGCACGTTTTCGATGGCATCTTTGTATTTCTGCTTATAAGGGGACCATATTGATATTGCATAATCTAGATGACTCCTAACCAGGGTTGAAAAAAATCATGATTTTTATAAAAAAAATTGGATTTTTTTTATTTAAATTGGATTTTTTTTTTTTTTTTTTTTAATCTGGTATATAGATATTTGTGTAGATGTTTAAATTTGTAAACTCTTTCAAACATGTTCTATTCACATCGATTTGGATTCTTGTTCTAACAGAGGGTACATGATTTTTGCTTATATAAAGACAATGTCCACAAGGCCTCACCTCCTGTAATTGTATAATCTGTCTTGGAAAGGAAAGCATGCTGTGTGTCTGTAGCTGTGGCAGTGGTAATTATTGTTTGCCTATAGGGTGGATTAGCACCTGTTCAGGGCACTGTGTACTCTAAGGGTCTCTAACCAGAATACAAACTGATACAGTATTAAACAACTGAGTCAACATACTGAATTGGTAACAACTAGCACAAGCTACAAGTGGACTTTAACTCAGGGCTTCTGTGTTGAAAAGATACTTCCTCTGGAAGACAAGTTTGTGTGGCTTCACTGCATTCAGAAAGGGAATAGCTCAAACATACACAATGTCATAAAATATTTGACTATCAGGCTATCTGGTGACAATACAGCTACACAAGTGTGCACACAAAACTTTGTTGATCTCGATGCTTGTAAACAATTATTTGTGTTAAATTCATATAAATCAGCGATTAAAAAAAGCGGAAGTCAAAAAAATCATAAATCAATGATTTTTTTGGAGTGATTTAAATCATGATTTAAATCAATGATTTAAATCAAATGATTTAAATCAAACAACCCTGCTCCTAACTAAAGCTTTAAATAATGGCACAAAGCTTGCCTATCAATCTTTTGTGAGGGACGGTGTCAAATGCTTTCATGAAGTCAAAATATACAACGTCTACAGATTCCCCTCTATCTAAAGCTTTGGTCCATGAGTCAATAACATTTAATAATTGGAGTACCGTAGATCGACCTTTAATAAAACCAAATTGTTGCGTACTGAATAATTTATTCCTAATCATATGATTGACAATGTGATCTTTGACACATTGTTCCAAACATTTACATATTATACTTGTTAAGCTGACTGGTCTATAATTTCCTGCGTTTTTTCGATTACACTTCTTAAATATGGCTGAGATCCTTCCCTGTTTCCATTCCTTTGGTAGTTCACCCACAGCCAGTGAATTATTAAATAGCCTAGCTAGTGGTTTACATAGATGATTAGATAGCTCTTTCAACAACCTAGGATGAACACCATCTGGCCCTACTGATTTACACACATTAAGGTTATCAAGTCTTTTTTTAATCATTTCCTCATCAATAGTCAATTCTTCCATGTTGTGCCTTAACTTCACTGGTGGAATATGAGAAATATCACCATCTGGCTCTATAGTAAAAACACTTGAAAAAAAATTTCTTAAGACATCTGCCTTTTCCCTATCAGAATCTGTGAGTCTAGATTTAGGATCTTTAGGATCTGTGTTCAGATCTGAAACACCTTCCCGATTCTTGGTTTTGGAGTTCATATATTTCCATACTGCTTTAGGGTTTGTCTTAGATTCTGTTGCTAGCTTCATCTCAAATTCCTTCTGTATCCTCCTCGTTAATTTACGGACTTGATTTCTAGCCCTACAATATTCAGTATAGTATTTTCCTTCTTTTGTCTCCATATAACGTTTCCATAAAGTGTGTTTTTTCTTAATTTTCTTTACTGATTCCTTGTTTAGGGGTACTTTTCCTTTATATCTGTTAATATTACTCACAAGTCGATGAGGGATGAATTCGTCCTCTATCTTTTTAATATATTCTTTAAAACCTAACCATTGATGGTTTATAGTGCTCGTGCCAAGTATCTCGCCCCAGTCTGTGTTGTCTAGTTTCGTCTTCATACTATTATAATCCCCTTGGTTGTAATACTATTTAAGTCGTGTATGGCTTGCTATTTCTGCATAGCACTTATGATGAGGACAGAGTGATCACTCTTACCAAGTGGGCTTTCATACACTATATCATCTGTCATACATTTTTCATTGGTGAAAACTAAATCAAGAATGTTCGATTTATTTCCTAATCGCCCCCTTATGGGGAGTGTGACATGTTGGAACAGGAAATTATCTCTTATTCCTTCTTTAAATTTAGTGTCTGGGCTATTAGTATTCTCTGAGAGTGTGTAGCAGTTTTGCCAGTCTATGTTGGGGTAGTTAAAGTCTCCAAGCAAGAGAAGATGTGAGTGTTTATAGCGCATTACCTCACTAATCAGTTCATTTAATTGTTCATTATTGGTGCCAGAGCTGCCCGGGCTTTTATGTACACATCCTATCAGAAAAGTGTCTTTTTTGTTTAATTTTATCTCAACCCATATCGATTCTTGAAAGTTGGTTCCTAAAGATACGAAGGGTTTTGCGTTTAGTGTTTTGTGGGTATATATTAGTGCCCTGCGCGGGCCTAGAATTTGATCCCAAGCCCGGCCCGCAATTAGCAGTTAGAGTCCAGGCCCGCAATAATTTTTCAAGCCCGGCCCAGGCCCGCAAACTAGAATCTAGGCCCAGACCGTGAATGTTTGGCCCAGGCCCGGCCCGGCCCGCAAGTTTCAGGCCCGGCCCATACCCGCGGGCCAAAGATGGGTAAGCCCGCGGCCCGCAAGCCCGCGGCCCGCTAAGTTTAGAGAAGATAACCCTATAATCTTGTAACAAAGACGAAAAACAAATAAACTGTAAAACATACTTATTGTTTTATTAAATAAAAAAGGTCCATAGTGTGCTGGATGAGTTCTAAAAATTCAGCACCACCAACTTCTTCAAACTTACAAATATCCTGAAGAAAAATAAAGAAAAACTTCTTAGGGTCATTACTATTAAATATGGTAACATTTGTTATATTTGGTTTTAATGTATTGGTTTATTGTTAGGGTAGGATATTTGTTTATCTAACCCTGACTTAACCCAATATGCAAGCCATAATCCCAATTTATATTGTTAATTGAATTAGCTCAACTAAGTTAACATAATTTATTATGATATTTCAATTAAATGTCACCCACTGGCACTGACACCCAGTGGCATTTCCAGCAGGCCTGCAGTCACTAGCCTGAGACAGGCATGTTCAGACATGTGTGAATTAGTACAAGTGTGAATGAATTAGGACTGGGGAGAAATACCAATTACCAACTGGGTTGGGTACTGGGTAGTGGGCTAGTGGCCAAGTGTGCACTTGGCAGTGGGCAGGTCTTTCAGGTGGGCAATGTTTGGAGGGAAGACCTAGACAATAGAATGTCCACTGGTAGGGTCAAAGGGTGATAAATTGATTGTTAATCATGGCTTGATTGCCTCTGCAAATATTTCTAAAGTAAACATTTGGGGCTGGCTACTTCCAGCCAAGTGAACTTATGGTGTCATTAGATTCCATGCAAGGTCTCAATTTGCAACTATATAATACTAAAGAAATAATTTTAAGCATTCATTAAACGGAATTACAATTTATAATAAGTTTTTATAAAAAAATAAAGTAATAATCAGTGTTTTGTATGAATATTTTTATTATGTCCAGGCAGAGCCCAGGCCCGGCCCGGCCCGCCACACTAGGCCCAAGCCCGGCCCAAGCCCGATGTGTTTAAATTGTTTTCAGCCCAGGCCCGGCCCGGGCCGCAGTATGTAGGCCCAGGCCCGGCCGGCCGGGCTTGGACCAAAAGCCCGGCCCGCGCAGGGCATTAGTATATATACAAACACCTTGTCCTTGCTTATCGATGTTATGGTATAAATCATAGTCACTCAAACCCAGTTCAGCTGTGTTTAATAGAAATTTCTGGTTTTTCGGTTTAACCTCAGTGATTGCAATCACCATACACTTATGTGATTCGACTCGAGCTCTGAACTCAGTAAATTTATTGATTAGACTATCAGCGTGGGTGTAGAAACATTTTAACTGTTTATGTGTATAATTTGTATTTACAGTGTTTTTCTGGTTAGATGATCTTTCTTGTCTTACTCCTCGTCCCTTCGAGGTTTGAATCTTACAATTTTTCTGGCCCATGGTGGGCCTCTCACCCTGTACAACCATTTCCCCTCATCATTTATCTCTTTTGTCCTGGCCTCCTCTAGGAGTTTCCTTCCTTCCTCTCTTTCTTTTTTTGTTAAGTCGTGCTGGATGCTGAGACATTTATATTTGTCCTCTGCATCTCTTAAGTTTGATAGTCGTTTGAACAATTCCATCTTTTTGTTAGTGTCTTTCATTACTACCTTGAGAGGTCTGTGTTTTTGCTCAGTATCACCCATATCTCCGTCTGTTTGATTTTTACCTAGCCTGACAACTTTGGTTATCTCATCTTTTACGTCTAGGTTCAGATTGCACACCTCATTACACAACCCTTCAACAAACTCCATATCTATCCTCACCCTCTCTTCCTTTAGGTTTGTTTTTGGTTCTGGGGCATTGAATATAAAAAAAAAATTTCCCTATTTTTTCTTTCATTGATTTCTCTTACTGTTTCCTCCACAACAATTCCACTATTTTGGGTGGTTAGTAGGTTCCTGCTTTTATCATCATTTGGTCTACATGTATGTAATGCATCCATTTCCTGCCTTACGATTTCTTTACTATCGCATTTAGCATCCAGTTTTTTCTCTATGGCCTCAAATCTCGTGTTCATAGTTTTGAAATACATCTCGCATCTCTCTTCGATAACTTTCTCATTGAGAATAGCAAAACCACATGCATCCGGGTTTCCCCATTGCCTCATATTCGCCAGGTTTAAATTTCAAGCATTTAATGCAGTATCGTTTTCCGCAGTACTCGCACTCGAGCATTCTGTCTTTCTCACTTTTAAAGATTTTCTCGCAGTCTTCGCATTTTCCAAGCTTCTCTTACATCGCTTCCCGATTCAGAGTTTTTGCTACCTAGCGCTAGAAATTGCTACATTTTCGCCAGTATCTTGTTTTGGACCACTGTGTTGGTCATTTTCACTCATTTCCGTAATTCCAGAAAAACATCAAGTTCCATGTAACACTTACCATATGCGTGCTGTTGTACTAAGAGTACGTGCAGGGGCTTCCAAGGCGTTGTGACTAGTGACAGTGAGCCGTGCTCGACGAGAAACGTGATTCTGTCCCAGGTCTACTCTGGCTAAAAGACGCCTTGGTTGAAATTGCCTGTTAGTATATAGATGACTCAGGTTGGGAGTGCAGTTCTACCTACGTTATTACTCAATTTTTTCTAGCCTTAATTATCTGTGTTGTTTATATTGTGCACCTAACCAGAAGAATGAAAATTTTGGCGGGAAATTTCGAATGGGTCAATGTATAGTTTAAAATTGGATTTATATCGCATCAGTTCAGAATTTACATCTAAACATCACAGTGTGATAATCAGTATGCTACTAGAATAATATGATTAGGATGAAAAACGCCCTTCTCCACTGTAAACAGCCAAAAATTAACTAAACAGCGGAGCTCATACGTAAACAGACATCGTAACCGGAAGCTGCCTCTGTCCATCAATTCTGTCAATTGTCTGTTCCTCCCTCCCATTACCACCTGCCAAAACTTACCTTTTTTAACTAGTGACTGTTGGCCAACAAAAATCACCACTGGATGACATTATTTTTTCTAAAAAAATAAAACATTAATATAAAGCCAAAACATTTGAAATTAATTCAAATGCATTTTAAATGTGTAACCAAAACATTTGCATTTCAATGCGACCCCTAGACATTTGCATTTGTATTTGAATCAAGTGAAACATTTGCATTTGCAATCAAATGCATTGACATGCATTTGTTAACAAGCCTGAATATAACAGGTATGTATGTATGTAAGTTATATACATTATATTTATATTTTGGGTATGTATGTAGTGCTCATGTTAAATAGGTTTTATGCATGCACGAGAATGTCTCAGAGTCGTATATATAATCATAATTAATGAAACTTTATTGTACTATGTAAATATACCAGTGTAGTAGAAGTTTATGCAGGAATTTATTATATTTAACTATATTAATAAATACCAAATTATTATATTACATTGTGACTGTGGTACATATGCATGAATGGTGAATAACTTCATAACAATTATTATCTGATCATAACCATTTATGTATTATGTAGTTAGATATATATGCTAATAATGAATCACTTTTCTGTACCACACCAGCGACCACGGCTTTATTCTATAGAAATGCCTCTGTATTCTAAACAAATGCTTTGGGTTTTGACAATTACACTATTTACACTGTTCAGATAATTATGTAATCAGAAACATTACAACATTGATAACTTTAATGAAACCAGGCATCAATGAAAGGTGTGCCCGACCATTCATCTTTGAAGAAGCTGACATTGCACTATATAGCACCAGTAATTAAGTACTTTTGATGTACACATTTAAGTACACAAGAACATTTGTACTATGTGAATCCGTTTGTTTTAGTAATTAAAAAATACACAAATCATTGTTTGATGCCGTATAATAATAATAATAATGTTTTATTTGGTAGTATGTGAGTAAAACATATAAATTATAGTCTTTATATAAATTATGTTTACTACAGTACAGTATTTAAATATCTAGTATCACCATTAACAATATTATGTGTTAATTAATAACACATGTAATACCATAGTTTTGTCAATTCGGCGAGAACATTAGCTGATAATAAAAACGCTGTAATTGTTAGAGGAAATAAAAAAGGAATTTAAATTTTTTTTTCATATTTGCTAATCATTATTAATATTTAATTTATCAACAAAAGCATGGAATGTTGGCATCTTTGTAATACTGATCAGTAATAAGTTGCAGTGTTTTACACCATAAATTGATAAACAACATCACTTAACATTTGTTCGGACACACTGTCGTACATATTGACATTTTAGTCGACAAGGACATAGAGCAACATGCTTAGTAAAAAGACACTAGACGTTGATAGGTATTGGCATATTGTTATACGTCTTAAACATGACAGACAAGACCTTCATATCTACTAAGTCTCTAAGTCTTGGAGTGTTAGTACTCTACATCTATAAAATAACATGTTAGTCTGATCACCCTGTAACACAACAATGCGTTAGTAATATATGTAGTTCCCCAAATTTCACAGCAGTAACCTAGTATAGGTAAAACAGTGAATACTACAGGGTAGGTAGGCTTGTTGTTCCTGGGATATTACTTGCCCTGCACATCAACTACTCTAGATAGTTTGGATTTCACACAATTTATGATTTTTTCAATCAAGCTTTTCATCAATCAAAACTCGAAGGAACGTTGTTGTATTAACCCTGATTATTTGGCTATTGTGAATTCTAATATCTAGGTCATAATTTATTGTACGATTACCAGAGATCATATAGTTGGTTTTTGATACATTCAATGACAGCTTATTTACAGTGAACCATTAGCACAGAACCTTGTGGTGCACCACATGAAAAAAATATGTTTAAATTAGATGAACATTCATCTATTTTAACAAATTCATTTGCGTCACACAGTTAACTTTCGACCCATTTCTCTGCCATGTTTGGCTGCAGGAGCATCAAGACATTCATTATTCCTTTTACTGTTCTCAGATGTTGTGGACATTTCTCAGATGGCAAAATGTGTAGACCACGCCAATGGTTCAACTACTGTACTGAATCTAGTGTCCAGGTGGCCATCCGTAGACCACACCAGTGGTTCAACTACTGTACTGGATCTAGTGTCCATGTGGCCATCCATAGACCACGTCAATGGTTCAGCTACTGTACTGGATCTAGTGTCCAGGCGGCCATCTGTAGACCACACCAATGGTTCAGCTACTGTACTGGATCTAGTGTCCAGGTGGCCATCCATAGACCACACCAATGGTTCAGCTACTGTACTGGATCTAGTGTCCAGGCGGCCATCTGTAGACCACACCAATGGTTCAGCTACTGTACTGGATCTAGTGTCCAGGTGGCCATCCATAGACCACACCAATGGTTCAACTACTGTACTGGATCTAGTGTCCATGTGGCCATCCATAGACCACACCAATGGTTCAACTACTGTACTGGATCTAGTGTCCAGGTGGCCACCCGTAGACCACACCAATGGTTCAACTACTGTACTGGGATCTAGTGTCCAGGTGGCCATCCATAGACCACACCAATGGTTCAACTACTGTACTGGATCTAGTGTCCAGGCGGCCACCCGTAGACCACACCAATGGTTCAACTACTGTACTGGATCTAGTGTCCAGGTGGCCACCCGTAGACCACACCAATGGTTCAACTAACGTACTGGATCTAGTGTCCAGGTGGCCATCCATAGACCACACCTATGGTTCAACTACTGTACTGGATCTAGTGTCCAGGTGGCCATCCATAGACCAAACCAATGGTTCAACTACTGTACTGGATCTAGTGTCCAGGTGGCCATCCGTAGACCACACCAATGCAGCATTGTTATTTGAGCAGACATTCCTTGGTTTTTGTCCACATCGTTCCATGAACCCAACATTGGTATATAGACTGATGATCAGCAGTCTCTTAAGATTCTACAACATAAATTGCCTCTTTAGAAGTAATTTCATTGTCACAATTTGCATTACTGATGAGATCATTAGCATAATAAAATGCCAGGCATATTCAAATTTGAAACAAAATTAATGTTGTAGAATTGTAATTCAGATCATATCATTCCCAATGTTCAGTGATTAAATAAACTATAATTAAGTTTCAAAAAGGGAACTGATTACATACTAGCTGATCTCATTATACAACACTATTTAATTACACCTGTTCACAGTAACTTATTATAATCTTGTTATATATTTTTAGTCCTTTTGTCCTACAGCCAGCCAGCAGCATGATGATGACACCGAGTCAACAGACAGGAGCCACTGTCCTACAGCCAGCCAGCAGCATGACGATGACACCGAGTCAACAGACAGGAGGCAGTGTCCCACAGTCAGCCAGCAGCATGACGAAGACACCGAGTCAACAGACAGGAGGCAATGTCCCACAGTCGGCCAGCAGCATGACGATGACACTGAGTCAACAGACAGGCGCCTCTGTCTCACAGCCAGCCAACAGCATGACGATGACACCGAGTCAACAGACAGGAGCCAATGTCTCACAGCTAGCCAGCAGCATGACGATGACATTGAGTCAACAGATAGGAGCCTCTGTCTCACAGCCACAAAGCAGCAGCAACTTCTATGTAAGATTATATATATATATATATATATATATATATATATATATATATATATATATATATATATATATATATATATATATATATATATATATATAATATAATATATATATATATATATATATATATATATATATATATATATATATAACACACTTATACAATGCACCAAATCACGCACATCCATGGAGACACTTCTACCAGGTCATGTACACTGGTAACATGCAATGATAATAGTGCGCTTACTACCAATTGTCAGGGTTGTATAATACAAATATAATAGTAATGTGTGTTGTTCCCTGTAGGGCAAAACATTGTTCAAAGAGTCACGTATTTAGACATTGTATGTCTCACATGAAATGTGGTTCATATCTCCGAATATTTCGGCCGTGTCTCACAGAGCTGACGAAGGCCTTGAAACACGGCCGAAATAGTCGGATATGTGAACCAAGTTTCTTGTGATTTAAACAATATATAATTTAACAAGCAGAGAAATAAAAATTTCTATACATTCAAGTAGTCACGTGTTTGTTTACTTTCAGAGTAGCAGTAGTAGCTTGTTGGCGCTGACCCCCGAGGAAGAGAGGTATTGGCGTCTGGTGAAAGTCATTCTTGGTGATATGCCAAGAAAGCTGAGGGATCTCTTCCGGTCAGCTTTCCAGAAGACATACAGACTGGCATGGGGCGACAATTCAGTGACAGGGAACTTTTTCTTGGCAAATGTCCCAACGTCGAAGAAAAGAGATAAGCACATGATAACAACTGTCGAACAGGGCATTTCAGAGCAGTTTGACACCACTGTTTTGTTCTTCTGTTTGCTGAATTCTGGCACAAACCTGTTGCTGCCAGGCGCGAGAAAGAAGGAATTGAGAGTGTCACCTTTCTATGAAAGTGAACTCGTGGATCAGCTCCGTGAGCAAAGAAATGCCATGGCCCATGCCACTACACCAAGTCTATCTGAGGCAGACTTCCAAACAAGAATACAAGAGATTGAAGACATCTACACACAGCTTGAATGGGACCAGACACAGTTGAAGGAGGCTGCTTACGGTCGCCTTTGGCCTGTAGAATATGACAGACTGCAAGGGGAGATAGATGTGGAAAAGGCACGAATTGACGATCATGAGCAGCGACTGCAGGACCTTCAACAGAGACAGCAAGACCATGAGCAACGACTGCAGGATATAGAAAAGCAGTCACAGCCACAACAGGACCGAGAGAAGTTTGTGAAGATAGTGGAAGGTATGTCAACAATGTTACATAAAATAGCTCATGTAACATGACTAGATAAACAAAACCTAATCAGGGATCCCCTTCCTAACTATAACTGTTATTGCCCAATCCTCTTTCTGGGAATCATGGAAGCAAACTGGCAGAGGATCAACATATACATTTATGCAGAGGGAAGATTTGAAAATGTTGAGCATCCCTCTGAAGCAAGCAATTGTGCAATGGTTTGAAGAACAGATTAAGGTAGGTGTTGTGTTAAATAGTATAAATAAGCCAGTGTGAAAGTCACTCACGTTGAACTTCAACTCGTGCTTAGTATCTGCAAAGTCGTTTCAAGCATGTAAACTGCAAAACACCAGAATAAGTCAATCCTGTAACAGTCCATCCTGTAACAAACTTGTTACAGCATAGACGGTTTTTGTTACAGGACAGACTTTGTTCATTCAATGTTCTGATGTATGTGTAACGCGGTACATTTTGAACAGAATACCAGCCTGCAGTCACTGTAGTGCATAGTTTCATACATTAAAAGACACATAATGTCATATGTTCACATATATATCACATGGGTGGGAAGTTATGCCTTCCAGCCAACATATGACGAGGAAAGAGGCTGCTTTCGTGTCCTAACTAAGGAAAGCTTGCAAATAGTAACACGTCTTATTAGGTTACTCCATGTTTTAAAACTGTATTTTTTGCTTTTTAGTGGAAACCCTGTTATGCCAATAACGTTTTGGAATAATTCAAATGGACATAGTCATAGCTGAACAAAAGGCATATCATTGCTGTTAACTTCAATAGACATAGTTTAGTTATTAGGTGTACAAATACGCTTTTCAATCGTTCAGAAGATCATAATATGAAACTTTATTTCTCCGTAGCTATCAGAAATTGTAATGTAGAGTTTAAATCCCAGTACTTTTGGATATGTCATAATACTAAAGACAGTAATACTTACCCATATATTTGTATCAGTGAAAGCATAGGCAAAGATCATGAACAAGTGTATTATATAATATATAAAAATACTAATTGAAAAAATCTGTGTATCCACCGTGAACCCTTGCTTTCTATGCCATAAAAATAAACTATTGATGTTTGAAACGTATTCTTGGTCAATTTTTTCCACTTTCTTCCACACCAGTTTAGTAATCCCCAGCCTTACATTACGGTTCCCATTGCCATTCTCCGCTGCTCACGTTATATCACGACAAAAGGATTGTTTGTGTCATTGCATATAAAACAACAAACGGAAATTTTATTGTTTAACAACTACTGCAACAGCATAGAACAGTCCACAACTTTTAACTGAATTTAAGGCGTGAAATAAATTTTAAATGGCCAACCCATGAATCGTATGAGACGGTGGTACAAATAATCGGACACGGCCTACAGTCTTTGTGCTACTCCACCACCATCTCATACGATTCACGGGTTATTCACATCACAAAGGTGCCATTTAGTATTATATTTTCGTTAGTTGTGTTGATGAAATAGACGCAAATTCTAATAATGACTCATATGCATAAACAAAAACTAGGGACTATTTTAGAACATCTGTCTATACAATATTATGTTGTGCTGATAACCTAGCAGTCATTTCTGAAGCTATGCTCTTTCCTTGCCGGTTTGTCTCAGGTGGTCTCAATTGACTATGTTCTGTCTCCAGTTTGTTTGTTCCTTCGTTCATTTCTGAGCCAGATTGATACCATTGACTTTATATTCTTTCCCATGTTTGTTTATCTCAGAGCTGGCTGGATCCCATGACTCCACATTCTTTCACTTGTTTCTTTTTCTCAGAGCCAGGCGTTCACACCTGGGTATATATTCTTTATCTTATTTATTTATTTGTTTCAATGCCAGACGGTATATCTTCTACTTTCTTTCTCTTGTTTATTACTCTCAGAGCACAGCGGAATAGCAGTTAGAATCAAGATGAGGGGGTTCGATTTTTTTGCTGCCGTTTCTAAGCTTGGGAAATTTCTTTCAGTCCATTACCTGACTGTAAAGAGTTGTGGATACAAATGAAATAATACTCTTGGCGCAATAATTACAATGTGGCTGAAGTGACAGAAAGAACAAGGCTGCCACGGGATATAATGTAAAGTGGATACTGCGCAGCATAAGTTACCTTTTACTTTTTACTATTGAATATTATGTTCATTTTCCTGTATGTTTGTTAATGTGACTCAGAACCGTGCGATCATTCTCTTGTTTGTTTGTTAGTGTGATTCAGAGCCATGCGATCATTCTCTTGTTTGTTTGTCTCAGACTCAGAGACAGGCAGTCACTTTTGATCGCATGGTCTTTCACTTGTTTGTTTGTATGTTTCAGAGCCAGGCAGTCACGTTTGACTCTATGTTCTTTCTCCATTTTGTTTTTGTCTCACAACTAGGCGATCACTCTTGATTTTATGTTCTTTCGGTCTTTTGGGGTTTCATATCTGCTATGCCTTAGCTGCTGGGTAAAATTAACCAATGGTCAAAAGGTTAATGTCTCGTAATTTACTTAAATGTTTACCAATGACTAAGTGGGTATACTTGTGCACTTCTGCAAAAAAACTGAACATTTGCATGCAGACTGTGTCTGTAATGCCCTATTATGTGAACAAAGGATAAACCCCCAAAATTATACCTGTTATTTTGACCTGTTTTCAGATGCCTCTAACTCGAGAAGTTTACAAGCTACGCATTTTGCTGAATATGTAGATATATTGGAACATATTGTCAATGCAATATTCACGAATGATAGGGAAAAGGACAAAAGGACAATTGGTATACCGGGTGAACGAAAATTTAAAAAAAAACATGTTTTTAAATTTCCGAAAGTAATTTCAGCTGCCTGTATTTCATTGTTGTCTTAAAGTACAATGCCCAAATTGCTGCCTTCTATTGTCAAGGATACTGGCAATAATCTGAGTTTAGTAGGTATCTATTTAGTAAATGGTGGTAATAGGACAATATGATAAATAGTATTTGCAATATATAAATAGTATTTACCATATTGTCCTGTTACCACCATTTTTAATTATGCATAGTCATTTATTAGGTAAACAACATATTAACATTTCAGGATGGTGTTCTGCACACTGAAATATGGGAGAAAACATGTAGGACACATCTTTCTTGAGCAGGTTATGTAGTGGTTGCATGGTGTCGGTCAGACGAGGTATGAAATGTGCGAAATAATTTGCCATACTCGTAAATCAGCGTAGCTCACCAAGGTTGGTGCGCGGCTGCAACTCACTGCTGGCTCTGACCTTCGCTGGGTCCACACAACCCATCACATGTGATGCGATGACCCATTAACACTATCTCTTTCAAGACGATTTCCAGCTTGTTCTTGTTGAGCTTGATGCTGGTCTTCAAACACCGCTCAAAGAGCTGTCACAAGTTCTGATCATGTTCCTGTGTGTCCTTGCCATAGATCACATTGTTGTCAGGACCCCTAGGACGTGTTTCTGGAAGACTTCACTTCATAACATTGTGCCAAACTGCCAGCAACACCATCGGTACCTCCCAAAACACGTCTGGAACATAGTCAACATGCTGGATTCATCATCCAACTTGACGTGCCAGTAGCCAGATGACAGAGCAGCCTATGAAAATACAGTTTTGTCTCGGACAGACATGGGGTCAATTCCGTTTTGTCAATTCCAATTCCAGTCAATTAAAAAAATCTATTTCAATTCCACCTTGCGAAAAAAATCTATTCCAATTCCAAATTGTCAATTCCAACTTTTTTAATACTAGGCTAAGGAAAAATTCTAATCCAATTCGTTTTAACACAGTTTTATTTGTACTTGAAATCATGTGTGCACAATCATATTTAATCAGATATGATTAACAAATTAACTCTTGTTCATTCAATGCATCTATATATATATATATATATAATATATAATATATATATATGTCAGGTTTGCTATAAAAAAAACTTCAAAAATGGCATTCAGCCATTTGATATGTACTTTCTGCTGCGACACCTCTCCTGGATTTTTGCTAACCAGACATTTTGGACAGCCCTTGACAGTTGGGTCGTTAATCTGAGTTTTGAACAGTTTTCCCTGTTTATATCAGTTGTGGTATCATTGGTATTTCATCAAATTTACTGTAAACTTTGAGTTTTCAACATCCTAATCACCAACATGTATTCTCCATGGAGAAATAAACCTTGTCCACTGAGAAAGAAAATGAGATAAGGCCTAAATGGTCTGACTTTGGTTTTATCATCTATTACAGTAACTTAGTATTTGTTTTTCATGCAAATGCTTGATTATATTGTTCTTGTTTACAATGTTTCAATAACAGAGTAGACAGTGTATATGCTATAATGTTGACAGCTTCCTGGCTGTTACCAAATTCAGGGTGACATACTAATAGCAGACAAATACGATTTTAATAATTTCAGGGGTAAAGATTAACAGTATCAAGTCAATAATTCCAACAAAATCAATTCCAGTTCCAAAAAAATCAATTCCAATTCCAAAAAAAATTCCTATTCCAAAATGGAATTAACCCCATGTCTGGTCTCGGAGTTCATGAAGCGCATCTTCAAGCACTGGCAATGTGTAATACTCCCACTGCAGTGCTTTGTTAAGTTCGTGGAGTGCCCAATTTCTTCTTCATGACCACCAATTGACTGATCCATGGTGTCTGTTCATCAACTGGTGCGATGACACCCATGGCTGTCAGTCTCTTGAGCTCATCCTTGAGTTATAGGCATATGGCACTCTGCGGTTTCAAACAGTGAGTCAAAACGACTCATCTTGAAGTGCTGCCACATGGTGGAAGTTGTCATGTACTGTCACCAGACCCATGTGCTCGCTGGACGCCAGACCAAGGATGGGTTGACAGTCGATGTTGTCCCGAAATACGACAAATTCGACGTCGTACGAGGTATCGTTCTTTGGGTTATTCAGAAGCACCGGAGACTTCCCTCCGGTTGTATAACTGTCTTATTCCACATTGTTAGGACACCCTTGTATGGCACCATGTCCCTGGCATAACTGGCTGGCAGCATATTCACTGTGGCACCAGTGTCTATGTCTGTGTGTTGTGGGACATTCCAGACTCTGCTACCCTGCAAATGTCTAGTGTCTAATGAAAGTTTGTGCAATTTGAGTAGTTCTTGCTGCATTTCTGAGTGTTCTATGCCTAACATATACTGTTTGATCTCTTATCATTGAAAAGATGCAGCTGTCACAAAAGTTGCACGTCTTGCCAAGCACACTCAGGATGGCGTATAAGTTAGATTTTGTAATGTTCAAACTTCTCGTTGGATTCCCCGATTGCAAATTCGTCAAATGCTTGGATTATTTCTTCTGTCGTGCATTGTGCGTCAGGTGTTGGAAACTTGAATCCCTCGTACAGCTGCATGGCCTCATCTCCAAGAGAATTTTCTAGCATTGCCACCTGGTAGTTCCTGGGCCTGTCTGCAATTCACGATAGGATGCTGTTGTTGCTCCAGCACTGACGGAAGATCTTCCATGCCTTGTTAGGGCCAAATACGAGTGGCTGAGGCTGGCTAGCCTGTGTCAGTGATGGTCGATAATATATATGTGACAATATTCAAGAGTCTCTCACCAACAAAATAAGGTCACACGTTCATTGCTGCCACCATGTTTTGTGTGCCGAGCGTATATCGGTTCTCATCAATTAAAAACAAACACAATACTATCATATTTAGTAAGTAGTCAAAACATTATCACGCATGCACAATGTACCATGGGTTAACAGATCCAAAACAAAACTACGTGACTCGCCAGGTCACTGTCTAATCATCTGATAGAGGGCGATACTGTCTGTGTAGACTTGTGTGTCATTACACAGGCATGATCATGGGACACCTTTATCATATTTTCTTTTATTGGCTATCCATACCTAATTGTGTGCACAATGTGTTGCACTGGGCAGCAAGCTAATGCTTGTTTTGATCGATCTTAAGAAACCATTGCACAAGGGATTGATATTCTAAATCATTAACTCAATGGATGAAATATCATCGATTGAGGTAAAAAAAAATTCCTGTGGTAATTATTACGAATAGTTGTGCGTTTTGTGGATTTGACTCCATTGCGTATACGTGGTATGGAAAGCCAATCATGATGTTGACGATTTAATTTGTTGCCAAGGCCTAAAGATAGTTGTTACTTGATTTATAATTGAGAAATCCATAGTTAGTAAGACAGCAAAGACCCAATGTTAAATTTTAACACTGTCTGATTAAGTAAATAGATTAAAGTAATTAAACTGTTAATGAAAATATCATGGATTTAGTGCATATACACATATATTACAAAAGAGTGTGCAAGAGCCAGGCAAAATTTGACCAGTTGGTACTACTAATACGCATTTTTGTTTTGTATAATATCCCTAGATAATATTTCTGAAGGTAGACTTGCACAAGTGGTAGCTTTTAGTGTTATAACGTGTTTTTATAGGTAGGTCAATGTCGACGAGAGACAAAAACCTAGGGCGAATAACATCAGAATTAATTTTGTTAGTATGTTTTTGTTGCTCTCCCTTTTATCCCTGAAGTTGATTTTTCCCCTTCTCTTTGTCACTGATCCCGTTTCACTACCGTCTCCACTCCCCCTATCCCTCGCCCTCATTTGCCACTCCCCTCCCACTCCTGCCAAATCTCTCTATACGCAATCCTCCTTTCTCAGTTGGGGGTCTTCTCTTTCTAACCTCCACTCTAAGCGCATCTGCAATAAATGGTACTATCAAAAATCAAATGATTTAAAGAAAACTATTAATTTCCAAGCTCATCCGTGCACTATGCACTAACATATCTAGCCTAGAGCAGGGCATGTGGGTGTATTACTTTGTCTTGTTTGGAACATGAAATTGGTTAGGCGCCAATGACTATAGATTCACTTCCATTTAATTTGGCTTGCTGACAAAGGTTTGAACAATTTGTTTTTGTGATAGTCTGACCTTTGATGGTCATCAGCAGGTGTTAGTTCAACAAACAAAAGAGTTGTGTCACATCTTTAACCTGCCCCCCTGCCCTGTAAACTTGCAAGTGCCTATTTTGTAAAAATACACATTAAGATATCATTGTAACCTTGTTACCCTTTAACCAAATTAAGTTTTTTTGCTATTTGACACACATTGACATTATTCCTGGTAGTGTTGAGCCATTGTACATCTCTCTGTGGGAGCAGTTATTGATTTCCTGGCCAAACCATTCCCCCTCTATGACGTCAGCAGTGCCTTTTTTTTCAACAATTTCATATTCAGATAAAATTGTAACTCTGACCACATTAAGTTGTTTTTTTGCAATTGTGACACCCGTTGACATTACTCCTGATCATTTTGAGCCATTCAACATCCCTCTGTGGATGCAGGTATTGATTTCCTGGCCAAAACATTCCCCCACCCTGTCACGAGTCTCTTTTTTGAAAAAAAAATACACAATATAAAACAATTGTAGCACTAACCAAATTTAAATTGGAATTTTGCTATTGTGATATCCATTGAAATTAATTCTGGTCATGTTGAGCTGTTTGGCATCTTCCTAGGAGTGCAGGTGTTGATTCCCTGGCCAAAAACTCTCACCACATTCGAGAAAAAAGTACTGGCGAGATTACAAGGTAGAAGGTTTTGTTGAGGATATCAATACTTGCACCCAAAGAGAGATGCCAAATAGCTTAAGATGACGAGAAATATATAGACATTTTGTTTGACAAAATACGCATTCGCGACCTTACAGGGTGGGGTCGGGTTTTGGTTAGGAAATCAATAACTGCACCTGCAATGACCAGGAATAATGCCAGTAACAGACAACCCAATGTAGTATGGTTAATATGCTACAATGTTATTTTAACATGTATTTGTTGGACAAAATAACCACTCACAACACCTTACAGGTTGGGGTAGTGTTTATCGGAAGATAATTAATATGACACTAAACTCCATGATTCTTTTTTAATCTTTTTTAACATAGTACACTATTATACATATCATAGCATACATATTAACCAATAAATGAAACAGTAACAAATATGATGAACATACACAAACATAAATATGAACCACAAAATTGGACCAAAACACCCCAATCAAGGATTGGAGTAAAATCAAGGTTCCCCATGATTGAATTTGGTTGCATTTTTTGTTGGAACTCTGGGCACCCACCCGGTCATCTTAAAACCAAAATTTGCTTTTTAACCTAAATGTCCGGGTCAACATCAATTTCTACTGGACTATAAATTCTGAGATTTCAACCTTTTACATTTCTTGAAAATTGGTTGCTTTGACATGGAATGACCCTGCTTAAAATTCCATCAACTTATTTAGCCTATAGTGAATGCAGTTTGTTGATGTCCTAATATATTGTGTGTGAATAGTTTAAGTAATATCTGCAGTCGGTTTAATAAAAAATTGCATATTTTTGTTCAAATCATCAAAACAATTGACTTATGTCGTTAGATCTGGTAAGGTTCAAAATAGTGGATATCCAAAACGATAAACACTTTATCAAGGCTGATCATGGGCATGACTTCCATCCTCTCGCCAATCACATGACAACGTTATGAAATTTCACCAAGAGCTAAATTTGTGAGATTTCAGCATTTCCATTTTCACATCAATATTTTCTGGATCAAGCATTCAATCATTTAATAGTTTGTTTATTGATTTCACAAAAACTACATGCAAAAGTTGCACTAACGAACTAGCATGTCGTAGTGGATACTAGATAGGTTTGAATTTCCACAAAATGAATTTGAAATGAGACTAGCAAAAAGGAGGAGGAACCTTTAACAATCACGGCTTCCTTGCATTGTGAGGTTTCTGAGGAGGATCTGGCAGTACTTTCACCTTGGATCAAACAATGATCTGTCCAGCAGTCACGAGAACCTTGCATGGCTTTGGTCCCTTTGGTGAAGTGAGGTGTACAACAGCCGTGGTCTGTTCATGTTGTCATATTTTATTGTCACATGACTTGGTAGTAATGTTGATGAGAGATGATGGTCTGAGTCTGTGGATAACTTCGTAAAGATCCTGGAGAACAGTTTCGCCACATATAATTATTGCATTTTAAGGTAGCTGGGGTGGCTGTTACATGCTTGTCTTGATTAGTTTCAGTAGAAGGTTTTAAGATAAATTAACCATTTCTTCACAGATTGTAGTTGAAATACTACATAATATACCAGACAAAAATTTGAGTTTTTCATTGATGTGGTTATGCTACAAGGTTTTTAAATTTTTTTGTAAATGTGAAAAAATAGCCACTAAAAACCAAGTTTAATCATTTTGAGAAAATCCCCAAAGAAATAAGTTACATATATATAAGTATGACAGTGTAACTGATAACTTTACGGCAGGTTTTGGTTAGCATAAACCTGTCTGCTATACCACGAATGAATGAATTAAGCAAAAGTTGAGTGATAGCCTAAAGTGGCAGTGTATTTTTGACACAAACCCTTCACCAATCATAATTTACTACTGTATAATGTAGTGTGCACGTAAGACACGTTCATACGCAAAATTACAACATCGTGAGTGTTGTAGTTTTTCTCAAGCAATACTTTAAACATCATTTCCTGGTTATTAATGAAAACACAATCTCAACAAATGCTTGTTTTCACTGGCGTTTTATGTATTGTTGACAATACAAAATGACCATCTGTAATAGTAGAACAAGAGGACACAAAGCAGCATTAGGAGCAGTGTAGGTTGGACATGAGAAAGTACTCTTTCTCACAGAGGGTGATATATGAATGGAACAAACTGCCAAATGATTGTGTTAATGCTAGTACAGTGTAGTGTGAATATGTTTAAAAATAGAATTGACAGATATTTGGTAAGGGCGGGCTACACATAGATGAGAAAACTGTTGGACTCTCGATAAGCCAGTGGCTTCCTTGTCCACTTGCCATCTGGAACTTGTTGTTTGGGATGGCAATCTTGTTAAATCTTGTTAAATATTAACATGTCCCCTTAAGTTGCCGCCACAATAGCCCTTAAATCTGTACTTGTAACGTGTTGTCGTCTATTATATCAGGTTACTCCAACCATCTAAAAACACGTGGCAGGGTGTGTGTATGGTCATTTTGATTGGCCCGTTATCCTGCGGGGTCACCAGGTCACACATGCATTGGCATTTCCGTTAGTTTCAAAGGCATGATAAACTATGTTAACACTGATATTTGCTGGTTTAAGTACATGATTTAGTTAGGTAGATATAATACTGATGTGTACTAGCATTACAGTAACCAGACGATGTGGTCCGCTTTGTGGTAAAAAAGGACTGCGTTTTTGAAGGATGGATTGGCAAAATATGACGTTAGTTCCAACTGACACGCTAGCCGCCCCAGTCACCTTAAGGAGGTTTTTTTTTTTTCAAAATAAGGCTGTGAAACCAAAGAATGTGTGATGCATAGTGGATGTTTTATGAATATTATTTTAGCTGTTGTTTTTCAGAAAAAGTGAAAACAGCATTACGAAAGATGTACAATGACTACACAGTTCCGGTCCAATGGTCAGTCGACGCAGACTCGTGCAGGGACAGCTCCCTCGATGACATGTTTGTCGAACTACGACTCCAACAGTCTCGGACAACAAAGCTCCCAGAAACACTTGGCTACCGTGATGTGGTGAAGATGCAGGAAATCATGCAGTCTGTTGACCCTATCCAAACGTCACAACTCTTCGATAAGCTACATGACAGGCATGCTCCCAGAAATATCCTGATCCTAGGGAAAGCCGGCATTGGAAAGACGACACTCGTTAAGCAGCTGGCAAAACAGTGGGCTGAGAAGAAGCTGTGGAATGATGACGTGGAGTATTTGTTTGTTATCACTTTACGAGAACTGCGGCAGGAGAGGACGTTGACGCTTGGAGATATCTTGCTGGGTGGACTGGGTTTGACAGAAGAAGAAAAGTCTGAAGCACTTAAACAACTCTGTGAAAAATCAGAAAGGACCATGGTCGTTCTGGAAGGGATGGACGAGGCATCTTACTTCAAATATGAGAAGAAACTGCAACGAGACTGTACCATGGAGGTAGATGTGAACACCCTACTCTCGGGTATCATTGGCAACACCATGCTGCCTGGAGCAAAGGTCATCATCACTTCTAGGCCAAATGACAACATTCCTACAGCAATGTGTCACCGCACTGCAGAACTGTATGGATTCACTCAAGAAAGCATCAAGAAGTACATTCACAAATTCTGCGGAGAAGACACTGCAGTAGAGAAGTTCATCACGGGTTACCTTCAGAACAACGTGAACATTGGGACACTGTGCTACGTGCCAGTGCACGCCAATTTTGTATGTGCATGTCTTGTCAACATGTATTCATCCACCCACATTGAGGACACACCATCCATCATCAATACCATGTCACAGCTCTATGTTTTTGCAGTAATCAATCTTGCAAGACACCTCCACCCTTCTCTGAAAGACGTCAAAGAACAAATAGACTCGGAGACGATTTTTGCCAAGGTGGGCAACTCTTTCAAGAAACACGCGGGGTTAGCAAAGTACTGCACAATGTCTAAGCCACTACGAATCATCATTTATAAAGATGACCTAGAAGCCTATGACATATGCGACACTGACAAACACACCGGATTTCTGGCAGAATCCGCAACGAGAGACCTGATAGGAAGTGGTTTCAAAAGGAGATGCTGGACATTCCACCACTTGACTATGCAGGAAATGTTTGCAGGCATAGGGTTACTGAGAGGTTCACCTGAAGATCTCCTGGAGCTGATTGATGATGAGACTTCTGTCAGAAAACACGAGGTGTTGATCACCTTTATCACTGGCTTGTTATGCGATCCACAGAATGCACATTTCATGATGTGTCTAGAGCCAGCCAAAGATCAGTTGGAACCTCGCACCTTCATCAAGAAACTAGCAGGTGTGCTTGATACGTGGAAACTAGCGACGTACATCTATGAAAGTCAACATTCTCAACTCGTAGACCTGATTCCGGAAGAGATCACATTGTCCTCGTTATTCCCAACAGAAATGCTGTCGCTGTGCTGGATTATGAAGCAGCCACAGTGCGGGGTCATTAAACTTGAGTAAGTCATGCAAACAGTTCAGTTCCATTTAATCTGACAGATTATGACTACATTGTACATATATGCATTGTGGAATATTTAGTAAGTTCAGTAGTAGGATTATGGTTCTGAATGTTCAAACATGTTTCCTTATACTGCAAATATAAACTATGATAATGTTATAGTAAACGTGGAAGTCAACTTTTTGGAAGATACTTATCATTGATAGACTTTGCAATACATATATAAACTGCTATATGAAATATATACATACCAGTGTCAGGTCACGTACTACTCAAAATGTTATTGTTTTTTTTTTAAACTGTCTTCCAAGAACAATGTGACTGCTGTAATTTGTTTTTCATGATATAATCGTTCATAAATAGAACTCATTTTGGGAACAATTTGGTAATTGTAATCTGTTTCTTCTTCCAGGTTGAAGAACTCACGTTTAGACATCCATCTGTTCAAGCAGCTATGTGATGGGCTGGAACAAAACAGATCCATCCAGGAGTTGAAGTAAGTGGTAACTGTTCTGATAGTCTTCTGACTAGTGCATTCTGTTCAAGCTAATAGCACTTTAGGTAGTACTTTTGTCACACAACATCCAGCCTTGTGTTATTAGTGCACCTGTAGTTCCCGTTCTCTTTTAACACTCTGCATGTTTTAATTGCTGTATATATATTTTGTGATTATTAAACAATAATTAGCAGTCTCAGTTTTTTGTGTGTTAATAGTGCACTTGTAGTTCTCGTTCGCTTTTAGCACTCAGCACATATATATTGCGATTATTAATCAATAATTAGCAATTAGTAGTCTTTCAGTCGTCTGAGACACAACTACAATTTTGTGAGAAAAAAACAACAAACAAAATTAGCAACTAACAAGCGTGAAAAGTCTATGCTTTACTAAAATATAAACAATGTTGTATGAATCAGTCACAATTAACTGATACTTAGAAGGCATACAATACGTTATATTATGCAGCTATCCAAATTGTTGTGTTATCCTCTTATGAGAAATTGACCACGATATAATTGTTTTTGGGACATTTTAGGTAAAGCAAATTAAATACATGTAAGGAGCCGTCCTGTGATTTTTTGTGTACACAACCTCACACAATAACCTCACACAATTATCTAACGTGATTGAAAAATTAATTGCGCATATCATAATTACATGCATTTCCGGTCAGCGAATGGTTGACTACTTTCAGTTGGGGCATCGAAAAAATATTCGACTGAAACCACGGTACTATATGTTACAAGTACCACCAGAACAGCCATAGACAATATATAAGGAACAACACTGGTTCCTGTTGATTCTAGCACGGCCTTCAGAATGGTCAACCCTTGATTCAACGATTACGTTTGTACTTAACTAGACCAGATGATATTGTATGTTAAGGGTACAGCAAGTATTAATTGGTGGCACGTCGTTGAGTACAACTACTTTGGCTTCGGAAGTCCATACCATTAGAGCCACATCATTAGAGCGCACTAAGCTCTAATGATTGGCATTATTTTTATTAAAGCCTTGTGAGTAATGCCCTTTTGGATGTGTCCCTCAGCAGAAAATGGTGCAGCAACTGTAACTACATAACCACCAGGCTTGGTAACAAGTGAAAATGCATTTGAATATTGTGAATTTGAATACACATTCAGGGATATAATTTAGCCTAAAATTATTGGGGGCCAGCCTGATCCTACTTTGACAAAATCTAGGGGTCTGCCTCAAAAACTGGAGGCCAAAAAGGTTGCATGAAAAAATCCATAATACAAATGTTATTGAATTGTGTGTACTTGGTCTGCTGCTTCCCGTTTCAAACTGCTGTCCCCACCTATCATATACTTTAGACCTTATATGTATACACTTGAGTGAACAATTAATGCATTTAAAATTAATTTTTGACCAATCATGTGGACATGAAAACCCAGGGATGAGAATGAATTCTTTTCTGGTGAAAATTAGAGGGAGGTTCCGAAGCCCTCATGTTTTGAGCATGCACTTAAGGTCTCAAAATTGGATGTTAATAAATTATAAATAAAGTATATTATTTATATTACAAGTGAAATCCCAAATAATTATTAGTAAATTATATTATGTTAAGTGCATAAATACCCAAACGTCCTCCAGTAATATAAATGTCAAACTGCTGAACATATATTAGAATGAAAAAACTTCCTATAATTAGTACAAGTGTGTTTGTCAGAAAGTTGCCATTGTACCTAGTACAGACCAATAACCCACTTACAATGTCAGGCTAACTGAATATGCACTTATTGTTACATGTAATCAATAACTGGTAACAGTGTTTCAAACTACCTGTCAATCACTGGCTGTTATGAAGTCGCCCAAAATATCAGGTGGCCTGGACAGGATGTGATGTCTTTGATGTAGTAATTGGCTACAATTGCTTTGTCTTGTGCCACTTCAGAAGCTAGGCAGTCAGCTTATGTTCCCAGGGGCTATAATTAGAACTGCTGCCTCTGTATTATTAGGAGCCATTCAGACCCCTAAACCTGGAAGTTGGAACTATGGGGGGTCTGGTAGTCAATTTAGGGGCCTACAGGCCGGTGGAACTACGGACCATCGCTAAATTAGAACGTTGGCACTCAAATGCAGCCGTGGAATTGTCAGTGCATTTGCATTTGAATGCGTACCCTAAACATGTACAGTTGTATTTGAATCCGAACCCCAATCATTAAATTTTTAAATGCCAAGCAAATACCAATCATGCAGCAATCAATTTGGTCATATTCAAACCATAATGTGTCAAAAACACATGACATGCGAATCGAAATAAAATTGAAATTGACACAATCATGGATAATACCATATACCAGTTAGCCCAAATTGCGTGCGGCACCTGTGGCCGAGTGCAGTGCCAAACCAAAGCTTGTGTGACTACACACATGCACCAATGTAAATTGCTGGCAATTAGGACAAGGTGAAGTCCCAATCTCGTGGATTATGTTAAAAAGGGCAGACAGTCAAAGTTAAACACAATGACAGCCCGATTCACAAAAAAACACCTACAAATGGCACCTGTCATTTGGTGATATCTGTCAGTCTCCTAGCAGGTAAAAAATAGGTATACATGTTAAACAAGGATAGGTAATATATGTCCCAAGGGTGTGAGGAAACACAAACCATGAGTTGGACAGCCGATGGCAGATTTGAAACATTGGGTGAGGCTACAAATGTTGTCTAATTGAAGAATTTCTCCTCAAACGTTCCTAATTCAGATGTACCTAACGGACCATTTTGGTGCCCAATTTGTCAATTCCTCGCTGCAAAAAGAGCAGAACAGTAATATACCTGTTCAACAAAAACGTGCATCCAGCCTATTCAGGGTTACTAAATAAAGTTAGAAAGGGAAGCAAGTAAGTACACAGTTCATATACAGCTGCCTGCATGGAATGATTACTATAATTATTATTATTTACCTTTATTCATTGTTGGATGCCTCAACTAAATTCCACAGTGTTACATTTTAAATGTTTTTGTGTGTGACAGAAGCTGGATCTTTCTTTTTAGAAGTGGATTAATGCAGTAAGTACACAGTGCATATTGGAAGGATATGTTGTGTCAAACGTCTGCCTTTGTATTTATTTTTAATTATGTATTACCTTTTCAAAAGTCCTGAGCTGGTGATCTGACAATCAACACAGAAAGTCTGTCAATTACATTTGATATGGTTTAATCAGTGGACAGTGAGTGACACCGTGGTCTGTTTGTGTTGTTTTAATCCAGGAATATAATCTACTTTGTAGTTTGAGCGAGAATAAAGGATTACTGAAGACGGTCGAGGCAGCTGAAGTGTTGGGCTGGGCTCTAGCAGCAATGACACAGCTGTGTGTACTAAAGTAAGAATTAGTTAGTCAAATAGAACTTTATTTACACCTGTTTCAACCGACAACTATAATCATTCTTGTCAAGAAGCATATATAAATTTATATTTTTATTTGTTCTTGTGTTTAACTGTTGCATTCAGTTTATTGGAATATCGCGCTGTCAAGTAATGTATGTAAAACAGAAGTTTATATTTGACCTATATATATATAATTCTATTACGTATTAGAATTGTTGTATTGTTCACTTAATGTTTCACAATGATTGAGAAATTATATTTTGTTGATGAAATGTAAACACGTGTGATTGTTGTTACAGGTTGGCCGGGTGTGGTCTCTCTCGGCACGCACTGACCCAAGTCATGGCCAGACTCACTCGCGGGGGCCATCAACTAGAGGTCCTCGAGTAAGAACACATTTGTATATTCACCCCATAAATGTCAAATAGTTACCAAGACTGTCACTGTATAAGTTTTCTCAATGTGTTAATTACCCTGTCAATAAATGCACAATGTGCAGCCAGTCTGTTTGGAAAGACTATTGTTATTATGACAAGATGAACACTTTGAAATGCACATACTCTTCTATGTAAGTTAATTATCATTCACTTCACATACAGATCCAGAGTTGCTGTAGTGTAGATGATGACTCTGCGTTCACGATGTGTTGGGATATCACTGAAACTGCATTAAAATAAGATATATTATGATGTTGCTGTATTGTAATATGTGTCCATGTTAATGGTCAATACCTCAATGTGATCACCCAAAGCATATAAGTATAGCAGACAACGTCTCCTTAGTTAGATTTTATTTGTCATTTACAGTTGTGCTGGAAGCAACTTGACAGATGATGCTGAGGTGATGTTGATAGACCTGATGATACGACTGCCACAGTTAAGGATCTGGTAAATATATATTAAATATATGTTGTTCTTCACCCACACACATTCACATGCAAGCATGTGGGTGGGTGGGTGGCTGGGTAGGTGGGAGTGAGTGTGTGCGTGCATGCAAGCGAGTTTGTGTGCATGTGCGTAATATGATTACATAAACCTCTTTCTTTCAGCCTACAGGACAGTGGGGTGTCTGAGGAATGTTTCTGCAGGCTGAATGAGAGATTTGATGACAGAATTAGTGGGGTAAGATGTTTTTTCATAGTACATGTCAAACTAATGTGGTGTGCACCCTGCAGTGAAGGTGTTCATGTCATGAGCCATGTTAACTAAGAGAACATTTTAACTCTTACTGATATATACAATCTATAATAAACTCAGCTAAGTCTACACTTGGAAACTGGTGATTTACTCATTAAAATGAAGGGTTGTTCTTGCACAGTTATACAGGGACTATTCCTCCAGGATACATGTACAGGCTACTAACAACCAATTATGGATAGCAGTGATCATCTATGCCATAAAAAAGATTTTGGACCAATACAACAATTTATTGTTTGTTAAACCTGGATTTACCATCACCACAACATTAATTAATATCTCCACCACATCAAGCATCAAACATTTACAAAAGTGAGCAACACATCTATTTCTCATTGGTGACTTTAACAGCAACAACTCCAAGGGTTATTATGATGCAACTGGTGAAGATGCACATCACAAGGAGAACAATCAATGGAAATGTGGCTACATCCTCAATCTCAATCAGTAAAACATGGCAGCATTGTGTATCAAAGGAGTAATGGAATGGATCTCGCAGTCACAGCACTCGCACATCTTCATCCAGTTCTGCTTCCTGGTAACACCAAGATTCCATCATGCTGCTTCTTTAACTTGAAGGATTTTGCCAGTGACGTTGTGTTCTTGTTGGAACATTTCAAAACACCTTAACCCATTAACAGACATTAACAAGCCCATTAACAAACAGAAGCAGACCCATTCAAAGAAGTTACATGTCCCTAGCTGCTTAGAATTGTTTTGATTAGCCACAAAATAATATTATGTTAATAATTGATAGATATTGAAATTATATATTATTATTTGTATTTATTAGTTTGTTCAACTTTGTTGAGTTTTGCAACAGCTTGACAACCAACTTAATCATAAGCTGTCAATATGTGATCAGTGCTTTTATTTCAATTAGTTGGAGAAACACGTAAAGGTAAATTAACTACCTTAGTTTTCATCTGTCAATCCCTTTATTGTTATTTACCTCCAGAAGCTGCTGATTGTTGAGGCAGAAATGCGGAGATTTGGAAATATTTGATCTGCATTAAGGACATACATATGTGAATAAATCCTAGTATATTTGAAAGATTTGTACTGCATGAACATACCCACCACAGGTTGTTATAATATTTGTTGTCCCTAACATTATTATGTTTTGTGGTAGAAAAAACTAATGCTGTCAAGTGGGCTACACTAGATATGCACAGGAGACACATTTCTGAAGATAAATTGATGCATTTAAAATAATTTTTTGTCTTGCCGAAATCACATCGACATTCCATATTCAAAGATTGGTTTGTTGTTTAGTATTTAATAATTGATTGCAATTTCATGCCTAATAACATGTTATGTAAAACCACCAGATGATCAGTTACTACCCAGGATCTTGCCTTCAGCTTGTATCCAAATGTCCTCTTGTGTTCATACCTTTTAGGTTGACATGGTTGTCTAACTTCTCTAGCATGTATTTAACTGATTATAATTGATTTGATTGGTCAGGCAACCATCCATCAATAACTGATAGAAAATGCAGTTCAATACTATTATTTTGATGAATTGTTGTTGTTGTGTTTTATAACAGCTTCACAACCAACTTAGTAATAAATTCATCTCTAGTGATTTGTGCTTTTATTTCAATCAGTCGACATCCATGTTCCAACGCCTGAAACAGAAGAAGGTACCCAAGCAGCACACGGAGAAATATAAGGTAAACTGGTTACCTCAGTTTCCAACTGTCAATACCTGTAGTGTAATTTACATCCAAAAGTATTGTTTAGGTAGAAATATGCAAACTTGTCAACATTCGATCTATCCCATGGATGTATGTCTGATGAGATGGTACATTAAACGCAATTGTTCTCCTTGAACATGCTGGCAATAGGCATGTTGATATGATAATATTAAATATCTAAATAAAAAACAGTAGCAGACCCATTCAGAGAAGTTAGCGTCACTGCTGATAACCAGCAGGACAGCTAGTAACGTAATGTCATCTAGTGTCCATGCCAGGTAGATCTAACTTCTCTACCATAGAATTGGTTTGATTAGCCATGGAACAACCTTTCAATAACTGATACATAATGAAATTCCATATTATTATATTTTTTGGTGGAAGAAAGAAAAATGTTGTATAATGCAAACATAGGAACTAATGTAAAATGGCCAAATTAGTGATAGTCAGTTTACTCCACGTGAGCATAACCTAAACTAGACAACTTGACATGCTACTGATATTATATAAATTCTCTGAAAGATACATATTAACAATAAAGGTAACCATGGAGTTAATTTAGTATTGCATTGGTTCAGGTTTTACTTTTATTAAGGTGTACAATATAAATGATTCATTTTTATATGTAGTATGGTTTAATGGGCGAGACTGTCATAGATTAATGTAATTGCACTTATCTCAGCTGACAGTTAACACTTCAACGCAACTTCTGATTTATTAATAATAAAAATGTGTCAATGGTTTGTATCATGAATATGTCAAACTAGCACCCATATGGGTTCAAATGCACAACAAGTTATGGATCAGCTAATCCAAACTAGTACACATATTTATAGCTTTATTTCAAAGACATCATGAATACATGTGTACAAGTAACTAAATTTCAATCAGAGGACAATTGTGATGATACCGGTACTATTTTAGGCTATAATATATGGAACACGGACAACTAAAAAGGTAAATGCTAAAGCTGCCAGATGCAGTTAGAAGATATTAGTTCATTACCAGTTGCTGATGCTAAATTTCAGGGGGCTAAATCTGACTATTTAGGTCCGTTAGTTGTAACTCCAGAATTGGTAGCTAAGAAAATAAAGGCAATGAAGGATAACAAATCACCGGGAGTGGATGGGATTTCTCCAAAATTACTAATGGAAACAGTAGAACAAATCAGTATACCACTTGCAATAGTATTCAACTTGTCATTAAAAGAGGGAGTTGTTCCGTTTGAATGGAAAGAAGCAAACATCATACCATTATTTAAAAAGGGTTCGAGAAATAAGTGAGAGTATTACAGACCAGTGAGTTTAACGTCAGTGATTTGTAAATTATTAGAAAGGTTAATTAAAGACCATATGGTGGACTTCCTCGTTAAGCATAAATTATTGAATTCGATTCAACATGGATTCCTTAAAGCGAGGTCATGCTTAACAAATATGTTATGTTTTTTGGAAGAAATCACAAAGTGGATAGACGTGGGATCGCCAGTAGATATTATCTACTTAGATTTTCAGAAAGCTTTTGACAAAGTGCCACATCAAAGATTACTACTTAAATTAAAAGCCCATGGTATCGGGGATAGCATAACTGACTGGATAGAACAATGGCTGACTGACAGAAGACAACGAGTTGTAGTAGATGGAGAAGTTTCAAATTGGAAATCGGTTTTGAGTGGGGTACCTCAAGGATCAGTATTAGGACCTATATTATTCTTAATATATATCAATGACTTGGACGACAATATAACAAGTAACGTACTGAAATTTATACATACATACAGGACATGGGAACTTGAATGTAAACTATAAAATGGGAGATACTGTTCTGGGTACTACTGTAAAAGAAAAGTACTTAGGAGTTACAATAAGCGCTGATATGAAAGTTTCAGAGCAGTGTGGTATTGCAGCTTCAAAGGGTAATCAAATTCTTGGATTGATTAGAAGAAACATAACATACAAGGGAAAAAAGTTAATTATACCTCTTTATAAAGCAATAGTTAGACCTCATTTAGAATACTGTATACAAGCATGGAGACCATATCGTAAGAAGGATATAGATACGCTTGAACGCATACAAAGGAGAGCAACTAAAATGATTCCAGAACTGAGAGACCTTAGTTATGAAGAACGCCTGAAAGAATGTGGTTTAACAACTCTAGAGACAAGGAGGTTAAGAGGAGATCAGATTGAAGTTTTTAAGATATTGAATGGGTATAAAAATATTGATAGAAATATGTTTTTCTCACTCAAGAAGGATAGCAGAACTAGAGGACATGAGGTAAAATTAGTAAAGGATCAGTGTAGATTGGACATCAGGAAGCACTCGTTCTCACAGAGGACAATAAATGAATGGAACAAATTGTCTACAGATTGTGTAACTGCTAGCAGCGTGAATATGTTTAAAAACAAGGTTGACACATATCTCAGGAGGGCGGGTTATAAGTAGATGAACATTGTTGGACTCTCGATAAGCCAATGGCTTCCTTGTCCACTTGCCATCTGGGCCTTTTGCTTGGATGGTAAATCTTGGTTGAAGCGAGAAGTCAGATGCACAGTCAACGGACGAGCGTTCATGTAATCTCTGTTTACTATATAATAATATGAGGGGTTTATCTGTAAAAAGTGTTATCCACCAAAATCACATGCGTTTCAATTCACTACAAACTGGTTAATGTAAAAAACCAAAGGTGGAAATAAGATAGAGGTGCTGAAAGTTTGCTGAAAACAAATTAAGATTAACAAATGAAATTTCAAGTTCATTTACATAAATAGTTAATCAGTCAACATTCAGTTAAATATTGTTAGCATGACCTTTGAATGGTTAACCAAGTACAATGGCACAATATAAAGTCTTTGAGTAGTTACTCCAAGCAGAAGAAATGAGAATTTGGATTACTAAGACTGTATAAAAAATGAAAGAGTTATGAGAAGAATTAGATACATGTTATTGAGAAATCAGTTAAACTATAAATATATCCTGTCCATGTTCACTAATAGTGAATTCGCGGTGTTCTAGGTACACACAGAGCGCCTTTTGATGACATCAGACAAGTCCACAGCAGATGTAAAGTCCAAGCAAACCTGTCAAGGTTCAGTATGTTGTACTATGTTGCGTGACAGTAAATACAATGTGACTGTTCTAATGTTATGTGAAACTCGTAAGCAATTCCACCCAGTGGTTGTTCAGTCACTGACAGCTTGGGATAGCATGTCGCAAGTAACTGATGCTCACCATCCTAAGTATGATGCTTTAAGACATGAGGATATTCAGATTTGACTAAGGTGGGTTTGGATGAAATTTGGATGAAATTCCGACGTTGTTGACATTAATATTGTAATTCTGGTTCACTATTTTGGCATCTTTATTTATTGGCAATTTATTGTTTTCCGTACAGTGTTGTGACCTGCTGTACAGGTGACTTGACAGAAAGACAAGTGTAAATAACAAAAAAGGATGTCCATTTATAACAAGTTTAATTAGTAGCAACCACCAAACAGGAATTGTGAATGATTGAAAGTATATATTCCAAGGCAGTGTGTGAAACATAATCAATCATAAATAGTATTTGTGATGTGAACAAACGTTTTTATGTTGCAGAACAACAGCCTGCTGAAGAACAACAGCCTGCTGAAGAACAACAGCCAGCTGAAGAACAACAGTCTGCTGAAGAACAACAGCCAGCCGAAGAACAACAGCCTGCTGAAGAACAACAGCCAGCCGAAGAACAACAGCCCGCCGAAGAACAACAGCCCGCCGAAGAACAACAGCCCACTGAAGAACAACAGCCCACCGAAGAACAACAGCCTGCTGAAGAACAACAGCCTGCTGAACAGCAACACCTAGCTGAAGAACAACAGCCTGCTGAAGAACAACAGCCCTCTGAAGAACAACAGCCTGCTGAAGAACAACAGCCCGCTGAAGAACAACAGTCTGCTGAAGAACAACAGTCTGTGGAAGAAACAAAGGACAAGTCGACGCCAGATGTTGAAGGTGTTGTTTCATATTAGTTGTCATTGTTATTAATTTAACGCACGCTTCACAAAATGCACCAACATAGGTACACATCAAGTTCCTCAGTGCAGTATCATTTGATTTGAATAAATGTGCGTTTAATTCAGAAGCTTCAAATGGTGCAGAATTATGCGGTTTGCTTAATAATGTGACAGTGACACCTCATTGCGCATCACTGGCTGCTGGTTTGATGGCAAATCAACTACAATATTCTTTTGTTGACCTACAGCGCATTACACTACCTTGTGCTTGTGTACATTGTGGACATGATCTCACCGTATACACCAGGGTGCCATTGTCAAATGGTATTGTGACTCGCATAGTGAAAGGATCTACGGGTCAATATACCATAATGGTAAAATGACCCACCCCATGGTAAAGTGACCCACCCCTATGTTTTATTTGATGTGTTTTCTTCGCATTTTAGCTAATGATCACAACCACTATATATATATATATATATGTATATATATATATATATATTTATATATATATATATATATATATATATATATATATATATATATATTTATGCAATAACCAACACAAGTCCGATGTAGGCCAAAAGTGGGGAAAGTGGTTTCGACATCTTCCAACTTCCTATTTCATCAACGATGTACAATCGCATTTATATATATGTATATATATAGGCAATATTTATAATAAGTTCAACTTGATAATAGATTAAATTGGCAATGTTGTATAAGATGTGAATTCATTAATTTTGATTTAATTTATCTTTCTTGATTGAGAAAAAAATGTTATCACTATTTTAATACCCATTTAATATCCCAAAAACTTCAATTTGATCTCCTCTTAACCTCCTTGCCTCTAGGGACCACGTTCTTCATAACTGACCTGGGTCATGCTTCACAGATTTAACCAACCAATACATAGAAAACAAACACTTGTTATTATGATTTTTTATTTTGTCATTACTATTCTAATAATTCATACACATAGTGCATCTTTGAAATGAAAGTTAGCCTGAGGGGTGTCATATTCCCATGACATATGCTATAAAGACAAAACCTAGCAGTGTATTTTAAAAAATCAACTGTAAATCATGATTTTTTATTTCTTTCATTAATATTCTACAAAATCACATACATATTTCACATATAGCATCTTTTAAATGAAGGATAGCCTGGGGGGTCATATCACCATGTCATAGTATAGTGACCCGAGTCATGCTTCAGAGACTTTGCCTTCCGATATACAGAAACAAAACACTTGTTATCCTGATTTTTGATCTCTCATTACTATTCTAATAATTCAAACACGTAATGTGCTTTGAAATAAAGGTTAGGCTGCGGGTGGGGTCATGTCACCATGGCATACTATAGTGACCCAGGTCAATTTACTATGGCAAGGGGATATGACCCAGGTCAACTTATAAATTTGATTAAAAAAACTAGTTTTCTGTGAGTTTATAATCCTTTAGTATTTTACTAAATAATACACATACATGGAACTACACTTTAAAATAAATGCACAAACATACATCATTGTCATAACGGGTCACTTTTCCATAGGGGACAGTCTGCCGTAAAGTGACCCACGGGGCGATATAATATATGGTATTTTGACCCGTGGGTCACTTTACCCCCCCCAGGTCACAGTACCATATAAAACTGGTTTAGTTCTGCCAACAGCAATCTACTCAATGTGCCACGCCATAACATGGAACAATACAGTAGACATGGTTTCTCTGACGGCACCGCGCCTATGGAATGACCGACTGGACTCTATCTGTGTCACAGACTCACTGGAACTGTATAAGTTCCAACTAAAGACATATCTTTTTAAGAATGCATTCACTGATTACTTGTAGAACCTTTTATAGTAAATATGTTTTCACTGACATGCATTATCTATTTATTTTATTACCTGATTGATGCAGTTTTGTGTTCATATAACCAGTTTTTAAATACATCTTCTATTCAGTAGTTTTTCATATTTAGCTGCTACTTTATTTTATATAAGTTTTTTCTTTACACATTGATATTTAAATTTGGTATTCTATAACTCGTAACTATATGTATGCATCATTATTATATTGATTTATTATAATAATTTATTTTATCAATGATATATTTTAAACACATCTGAACAGATGTTATAACTTGATATATGGCGCTATATAAATAAAGGTTATTGTTATTATTGAAGGCAGTTAACTTCTGTTAGGTGTTTACAAATATTACGCTTGAAAAAGTTTCCTTTATGATTATCTATGGCCTTCATGTAGGATTATGAAGTTTCGGTTTACTTGATAATGTCAACATGGATTTGTCGTGTTTTAGCAGGCAATGATTTGATTTGTGACGATTTAAGTGTACACAAAAAGTGTACACTTCATGGTGCCTGAATTTGTTGGAGTAATCAGGTGACACATTTTGGAAGCCAGTGAAAGTTTACATATAGTTTGACAACTTATCATGTTGTGCAGATTTCAAACTGTGTGATGTAGAGTGCATTTTCACAAATAGGAATGGTGACATGTAAAATAATTCAGTTGCAGGAAAACTGTCAGATAAAGATAAGGAATCTCATAAGCTTCTCCAAGACTTGAAGCTACTGACATACAAATATGAAAAGGTTCCGTTCAAGTCTACAACACCAGGTATTGTTTATGTTTTGACATATTTTTTACTTATGTAACTGTAAGCCTTCATAAAATAAGTAGTCTGAAGACTCAGTGGTCTGAAGTTTTCAGTGACCGACGCTCAGTACTTTTCTTGATGTGCCGGTCATTCTTCAAACTGTCCATCCCTTTGAACATATTACATAATTGGGGCATTCCATCTCAGATCAACCAAAATAATGTTGCACTCATATTTTTGAATTCAATTGTAGCTTGAATAGTTTCTGAGTTATGACTGTTTCAAATTGGCAGAATCTGTCGGTTTTGCCACTGTTCGGAAATCATGAAGATTTCTTGTTCTATTTAAAATACCAATATTTACATAATTTTAGTAGAGATGGAATAGATAGTATCTACTGATTACATAAAAAAAAAAATTTTTTAAACAAATTTCTACATGAAGTCATTAGAATAGGGAATCCAAATATGGTGCATTACACAGGCGTTGTACCTGCCTTTCATATAAAAAATAAATTAGAATTTTAGTTCCATGGCCACATAGCATTTTTGGCTGCTAAGTGTAGGCCATTTTTCACTGTGTACCAACTTTGAAGATAAATATCTTAACTAATCAAGGTAGAAACTTCAAGCTTCTCATATACCTACATATGTACGTGTGTTATTGATCCAAATAAGATTCATTTGTGTTCCAACATTTCTTATTGTTGAACTATGGGTTTAAAATCACTCTATGTCTCAATTTCGCACATAAAAACACAACTTCAATGCTAGATTGTGGGAGAACTAATATACAAATGTGGAACTAGTATATCTGTTACCATCTAGATATAATGGAGAATCATCATCATCAATCCCGTAACCCGTAGTGTCGTTGGGGCACCACCGATGACCTCGCAACCAGGTGTCTCCACTTCTGCCTGTCGTCTGCCACCCTTTGTGTCTCTGAGAAGTCCAGGCCTGTCCACTCTCTGATGTTGTCCTCCCATCTCTTCCTCTGTCTTCCTCGTCTTCTTGCCCCCTAACGGTGCCTTGTAGGATGGACTTTGTCAGGTCAGATGTTCGTGAGACATGCCTGTACCATTTCAGTTTTCGTCTCTTTACCTGTATGGATTCTGTTGTGGACCTCTTCATTGGTTACATGATTCTTGTATGAGATGCTAAGGATCTTTTGATAGCACCTCATTTCCATAGCTTGTACTGTTTGTAGTTCGGCTGTTTTGTTATGTTATAATGCCCTCTTGAAGTCAATAAAGACATGGTATAGACTTTGTTGGTGCTGCATGCACTTTTCACAGGATTCTTAGGTTGAAAATTTGCTGTGTAGTACTGTGTCCTTCTCGAAAGCCAGCCTGTTCTTCAGCGATGATGTTCTCCGCTTGTGGCTTGAGCCTGTTAAGGATGACCTTCAACATGGCTTTGCTTGGGTGGCTGATGAAGCTGATTGTCCGGTGGTTTTGAAACAATTCTAGGTTGCCTTTTTTTGGAAGTGACCATTGATTGGGTCCATGGAGTAGGCCAATCTCCTGTCTGCCAGATCTTATTGCAGACTGCTGTGAGGATGTTGGTCACAGCTTCTCCCCCAGCTTGTATTAATTCAGCTGGTATGTTGTCAACTCCAGCTGATTTCCCTTTCTTTAAGGATTTAACTGCAGCCTCCACTTCTTCACGAAGAATTGGGAAGTTATCCTCTTCGGTGTTCATAGGACAATCCAGTACCGCTGTATTTCCTTTGGTCTGGCTGTTGTATAACTCAGTGTAGTCCATCGATTAATAATCTCTCTTCTGTGAGGCATTTTCCTGACTTGTCTTGGATAGTGTTTATTCGGAACATATCGTCTGGTTACTGTGATTCCAGTACACATCAGTATTATATCAACCTAACTAAATCATGTACATAAACCAGCAAATAATAATGGAAACGGCCTGCGACCCCGACCTGGATAATGAGCCAGTCAAAATGATCGTTAACACGCCTTGCCACATGTTTGTTAGATGGCTGGTGTAACCTGATCTCATAGACGACAACACATTATAAATACAGATCCAAGGGCTACTGTGGCAGCAAATTAAGGGGACATGTCAATATTACAAATGGCCATTATGTTTTGTCAACAATACGTAAAACGCCAGTTAAAAATCATCACATTTCAAGCATGATACGCGTATCTATCAACATTTCTGTTATCACTAACAATAATGAAATGTTACCTAGTAATTTTTTTATAAAAACTACAACACTTGCGATGCTGCAATTTAGCGTATAAATGCGTCTTACATCTAGGCAACTTTACACCGTTCGGTTACCCCGATTTTATAGAACTGCGCATGTGCTTATTGGTTGCACTGGTTAACATGTGAGCCCTCAGTCAACAGGAGAAATGATCGGAATCTCCCACTTTTAAAACACATTCTGAGTAAACTACTGGCGTGATATTTTTTATATCAGTTGCACATGGTTAGTTTTTATTATCTCTTAGGTGCATAGCCCCAAACCATGACTTTTGTTTCGTTTAAGTAATTAACACTTGGTAACATGTAATCCATGCTGTACTTATTATTTTGCTGTTGATGTATGTCATGACTCATCTGTTGCTGCAGTTTATATCAGTGGCTCCAGGGAAATAGGTTACATTAGCGCATGGTTTAAAGTGGCTGGTGTGGCTTATGTGGCAGTTTATATCTTCGATATCCCCCTCATAATATGTTACGAAAAAGCAGTGGGAGAATTCCATGGTAACTGTTAATGCCTAGGTAACAGTAATATGAATACACAGTAGATTCCTTAGAAACTAAGTTTTTTATTTAAGTCGAGGTAGATTTCTTGTTTCCATCACGAATTTGGAAGTCTCAATAGGCCATCTGCGAGAAACAATTATCTGCATGCTCGGTATTTGATCGTCATGTCTTAGTGTTGTGTTCGTAGCAACATTCTCTCCAGTCATAGTGGCACTGGAGTTACGTTCTTCAGCCAGATCATCTCCAATGGCTTGTGATCGCTTTCCATGGTGAACTCTGAGTTCTGTGATAGCTTTGGTACGAATGAACCCATGTATGTGACAATACTTATGAATTCCTGCAGTTCCATCATGCCTTCTGTAGTGGGAATCATCTGGATTACTTCAGCCTTCTTCGGGTTTGAGTGAACTGCCTTCTCGTTATAGATCTTGCCAAAGAAACTGATTTGCAGTGTTTTTATCGCACACTGTTTGCCGTGTTCTAGTGATACACACATTAAAATTGAGGAGATTGACATCACGCTCTGCCACTCTATGTCCAAATGCAGCAATTTCATCTGCTATACCCAGTTTGCTTAGGCAACTCTCGAGAATGGCATCCATCATTTGCTGGAAGATGTCTTGCATGACATGACTAACACGAAAGTCAGTATCTTCTGAAGGAGCTGTTGAAAGTTGTCAACAGACTGCTTTCATTGTCCAGTGCCACAGATCATTAGCCATTTTGGCGTCTAATTTCGAGAACAATGTTGACCTTGTATATTGGTGCATAATCTCTTCTAGAGTCGTTGTCTCAGCCCGCCACATACGTTGCACGTAAACAATAGACTAGAGACTCTCCAGGGATGTCCGCCTGAAAATTCTCAGCAGCATTATGTATCGACTTTGATAATTTGATGTCCAGTTTTGCGAGCATTTCACATAGAGCATCTTTTGCGCTTTTTGCTTTCTGCAACATTGACATAATTGTGATGTTATTTGATCATGTGCCATTGAATTCACTCATTCAAATGAGTGAAATATCTTGCCTTCGTGACTGTATGTCGAGCCATGGTTGTGTTTTTGCTATGATCATTCATCATAACTGCTTCTCGACCTGGATCGTGATTTCCAGTTGCCACGACCTCTCCCTTTCTGTTTCTGATTTGTGATAGTCGCTATTTCAATTGGTGATTTGACATTAATCACATCCTCATCAAATGAGTCTTCTAACTTGAATTATATTTTGGCTACAGGCAAATGTCACTGCACTATTCAGTAGGTACTTTCTACTATACAATTAGCCTAAGGCCAATTAAAATGTCACAAGAATAAGAAAACTGTTGTTTGTTTGCTTCAGATGTAGAGCATACAACCAGACAAGACAGGATTCTGGTAGGTCATTGTATTATGATTTAAAGGTCATGTAAATACCTAATGAGTTTCAACATCCACATAATGGAAATGTACATGCTGGGTAGTTCATTCGTTCATTCCTTAATTGTATTTATTTTTTAAGCTTAGCTGTATTTAAATTGATAACAATTTATCAGAAGTTCTGCAAAAGCAATGTTATTTTATGTCATCTGTCATGAAGAGTTTAAATTAGAATCATTCAATGTGGCCAAAGCTTGTTTAATGTAGGAATAAGGAAACGGTGTATACATATATAAAGGTTGGTAATAGGCATATTTATTGCCAATTGGCAATTGGTATGTATTTGGAGCAAACCAGAAATATAAAATGAACATATACAGCATTGTATACATAAGAATTTGCTAAGTTGAGGCAATGCAAAGTCATTGTACAAATGAAAATATAAATTCGTCATTTGCATATGAAACGATGAATCGATGTTAAGTGGTGCATCATAAATTTATGCTTCGGTCGAGATCGGTTGAAAGACGAAGTGAAACAATTATTAATTCTACCTATTGTCGTTTTATATGTTTAAGCAACTTACATACTATGTGTGGCAAATCATATACGTTTTCGGCTGCTCAGATCCAGGTTATTATTTTCGATGTGTAGGCCTGTTGGTCCAGTACATCATCATTGTAGCAGATCTATTCAATAACAGTATACATACATTTATTTTATTCAGTTCAATATTCAACAGGGTGTGACATTTAAAAATAATACCCGTTGATGCTAGCAGATTTGTTTAATAAGCTGTATAAACTGTGTGTTGGCATATAAGACAGTGCTGCAAGCACACACTGGCTTTGACAGCGTTCTTGGACTTGGCGCAGCGGGCAGCGATTGCTGTCATTTAGTAGCTCCCTGGTGGCAGATATGAGAACACCTAGCGTGCCTCGCGTAAAGCGCGGTCCAAAACCGTGGACCCCGACCACCACTTTATAACGAGGCTTGACTGTATACATAATATGTATACACAGGGATTGAACTTAACGCTCGCCCCCTCGCCTGAGGTGAGTAGAAATTCCTGGGGATGAGTAACCTTTGGCCTGCACTAGTCCCCCGGGTGAGTAGCTATTTTCCACTCGTTTTGTAACAATATAAATTCAAGCAATTTGAATTATTTAGAAGTATTTAAATTGGAGAGTATCAAAGCTCACAAGCCATATGAAATGGGCTTTAAGAGAGAAAGCAGAGAGCAACCCAGGGTCAAGTGTGGCGGACAAGACGATGGACCAACTGGGAAAAGCGACATTTGACAAAATGTGTAAGCTTTTCAGGAACACACATGCCATTGCCAGACACTCAAGACCATATACAGACTTCGTGTGGATGTGTACCTTGGATGACATGAAAGGGGTACAGATTGGCAACACCTACAGAAACGACAAGCAGTTTGCAACGTTTATCCATCGCATTGCCCAGGCACAAAGGGATGAAATCAAAGAGATGGTTGCCGAGGCAAAATTTGTGTCCCTGATCTGCAATGGTTCAACTGACAACACCCACACCGAGGCCGAACTGGCACATGTTCGGTACTGTCACCAAGGGTCAATCAAGGTCCACTTTTTTGGGGTGAAAATATTGAAGTGGCAATGTCAACTCTCTTCACAGATTACTTTGCTGACCCCTTGTGGGAAAAGAAGATTGTGGGAATTGGAACTGACGGCGCAAGCACCATGTTGGGGAAAAACAATGGATTTGTGGCTAGACCGACCAGAACTTGTAGCTGTTCACTGCTCTGCACACAGAAATGAACTGGCTTACAAGGATGCTGCTCGCAGGATACAGCTGTACAAGAAAGTTGATGCACTGCCCCTTTCTTCGTACTTCTTCTATCGGAACAGCCCCCCTCAACAGGAGCAGCATCAAACAAGCTTTTGATGCGCTCGGAGAGACCCTCTGTATTCCGAGTAGAGTCGGCGGGACACGTTGGGTTCCCCACGTATCAAGAGCAGTTTCCAGTGTGCTGAAGGGATACAAGGGGCTTGTGACCCATTTATTCCAGGTGATGAACCCCGATGTACCTGGAAGGACAACAGAGCAGCGCGCAAAGGCATCACCTTGTCATCAGTGATGACAAGGTGGATACCTTGGTCAAGACATTTGGACAGGTCCTCTCATCCTCTGCGCTGGATGTTTCAGAAGTGGAACCAGAGTGGACCAAGCTCAATAGTCTTCTCTACACAAGTGAAGAAGCTGTCGTGGGAGGAAGTCAACCTGTCATTTGGGACACAGTGCCCCAATGTACTGGGACTCATTGACCTAATCCTCACCCTTCCCGCCTCTTCAGCAGACGTTATTACGTGCCCCGTTATTACGCGGATTTGGATATAACGTGGTCGGTCGTGAACCCCGATTTTTTGCCGCCAATGGAAAATGCCAAATGGGCCTACTTTAGCCTACTTAGAATTGCTCTGACAATTCTCAAGAAACATTAGACAAACAGTGTCAATCAACGAGTATCAACGAGTTGTTTGTTTTGCGTTGTCGCCGACATCAATCGCTGTCGCTGGCTTCGCTTCGACGGTTTGTAAATTGCAATCGAGATTCACAAATACGCCTTGCATAAGAATCAGATAAACAGTTTTAAATGCATTTAGTATGCAATACCAACATAACACTTGGTGAAATGACATGCTTCCATTACATCGTAAATTTAATCGTTTTTGCGATGTAAAACCAACATGCCAAATTCCTAACCCAAGGCTCTGCCAATGCGCGAAAATACGAATTCGTCATCCGTATATGAAATGATGAATTGATGTTAAGTGGTGCGTAATAAATTTATGCTTCGGTCGAGATCGGTTGAAAGACGAAGTGAAACAATTATTAATTCTACCTATTGTCGTTTTCTGTGTTTTATCAGCTTACATACTACGTTTGTCAAATCATATACGTTTTCAGCTGCTCAGATCCAGGTTATTAGTTTCGATTCGTAGGCCTATTGGTCCAGTACATCATCATCGTAGACGTAGTAGATCTATTCCATAACAGTATACGTACATGTGTTTTATTAAGTTCAAGAATCAACAGGGTGTGACATTTAAAATAATACACGTTGATGCTAGGATAATAAGCGTTCACGGACTTGGTGCAGCGGGCAGCGATCGCTGTTGTTTAGTAGCTCCCTGGTGGCAGATATGTGAACACCTAACGCACCTCGTGTACAGCGCGATCTGAAGTCGTGGACCCTGACCACCGCGTTATAACGAGGCTCGACTGTATGTCAGATTAGTGTGCTAATGCTGCATTGATAAATATGATTTTTCACACCAGCGTTAGCATTATGTAAATTATGTAATGTAAAAATGCATCACATGTTGCAGTTCTTGATAAACTGGATAAATTAATACGAACAAATATTAATATAACTCCCAGTAACTGTGTCTGTCATGAGTCGAACATATTGTTGTTTGATTGGCTGCCTGGCTGGCTGGCTGACCACATCATTGTACTTTTTTTCACAGCACTGACATTGTTTTTTTTTGTGCACATTTGCATTATGTCTTTTTAGACGTGGGATCCCAACAGCGTCCGGTGGAATGAAAAGCTCAAAAAGCTAAACGTCCTCCGGGATGTAGATCCAAACAGACTGCAACGAGATCTTAGCGAAATCTGTGTCTGCATAGAAGATGATTTCTTAATAGCTGACGGGCGAGTACTTCTTTGACAATTATTTTAAAAAACCTTTGGTGGTAGAGAAATTACCTACTCGTGAACTAAGATGACATATGTAATGCAAATTAGGACTACTTGCTTATGTCAGATGCAAGCCAATGTGCTTAAATGCAGATGGTTAACATTTATGCAAATGTCTTTGACTATGCATTTACAAATGCTTTTTATTTATTTTTAAATGTTCAAGTTATTATTAAATATAAGACTAGAAGAGAAAGCTCAAAATATGGAATCGCCACATGCACGCGCACGTTTGGGTGGGTAAATAGGATCGGTATAAACATTGCATTTTCCATAAGTTATTATTCTAAAAGTTTTTTCTGAAGTTTCATATAAAAGTTTTAATTGTTCGATGACAATACTAAAGACTAGGGAAATAATATGGGATTATATCAAAGTGTAGTTTGTATAGTCCTGTATAGATAAAACTGACACTGATCGTAACTGCTGTCATCTTTCTTTTACACCATTTTGAGCTCGCTGTTTGTGATACAAAACAAAACAGACATTGTATTCCCACAAACTAAAGGAAATGTTATTTATGTTGAAGTGTTTGCCCGTTTGTACAATTTATAGTGCATGTAAATGTTAAGCAATGATTTTAACCTTTGATTGTTTGGTAAATTGTCTTTAAAAAATCTTAATTGAATGTCACAGAATATTCATTTAAATTAAATTTATTGTTACATATGTCTTCTGATATTTGTAGATGCTCTGGCACACAAGTGTATGTTGGTTTCAACAAGAAAGACTCTCGGGAAATGGCTGTTAAGAGAATGCCAAAAAGGGCCATTAAAAATGCACAACAAGAAGTGAAAACTCTGCGGAAACTGAACAACCATCGTAACATTGTTGGATACCAGGTAAAATACATTTGTTTAGCAGCTTTATATGTTTTATATATATATATATATATATATATATTTATATATATATATATATATATGTAGTGATGCGAAAGTGCGATCACACACATATATATATATTAGGATGTTAAATTTTTGTATGGGGAAAAAATTATTTCTCCAAATAACCATGCATATGGGCTAAAAATGAGAGGTTTGATCAGAAAACAATTGTATTAAAATTTCACAGCAATCCGTTGAGAGAAAGTGACCGCTCACGCAACACAAAGTTTAACATACACAAATTTAACCTTGAAATGTCAGTATTGAAATTTTGGGGTTAAATTTGTATATATGTATAATGTTAAACTTTGTGTTGTGTGAGCGGTCACTTCCTCTCAATAGATTGCGATGATATTTTTACAAAGTTGTTTTTTTCATCAAACGTCACCTTTTAGTCTATATGCATGGTTGTTTAAAGAAATATATATTTTTTTTGAACGTTGTGCGTGCGTGCGTGCGTGCGTGCGTGTGTGTGAATACTCCTAAATTAAAAAAATTTGTAAATTTGAAACCTCTATCTACAACTATCAGCCTCATAAGTCATGCAGCAAAATTTCAATGAATGTCATATTACAGTACATTACATAAGAAATTGCAGAACAGTTTGGACTGAATAGTTTAGAATTAACATCAATCGAAGGCGAAGTCGAGGGGAAGAACAAGCCAGGATGAAGGTGAACCGCATGGATTCAATTGGATTGACAATGTGAGGCAGCGAACAACCGGAGGCCTGCATATTGCATGGGAAATGACGAGGACACAGATTGACAGGAGGATTAAGTTGTCAATTGTCTATTGGGTGTGCTAGAATATGTGTGTTAATTAGGCGTCATTGGATATTCACCATGTTGAATATCACTTGTAGAATGTATACACAGATCAGGGTTTCATCTACATCGCACTGGATCTCCATGACTTCACTCTTGATGCTTGGATGAAGGAGGAAGATGTGAAAAAGATGTCTAATGAAGACTGGAGTAGAGAAGCTGCTTGTCTGGTGGAAGACTTATTGACAGGACTAGAACATCTGCACTCCAACAACATGCTGCACAGGGACTTAAAGGTTGGTGTTTGTAATGTGATAAATACTATCATAACTTTGGCAACCATCATCAGGAATTCTGGGATGACTACTTCTTCTGCTCGCCAGTTGGCTTGGCAAGCAGGCCATCCCATACGTGGCTATGTCAGTATCCGCCCTCGTCTCGATTCATGATTGGAGTCGTCGTTCTGTTCTCTTTAATCCATCTTGCGGTTATTTTGCTTTTTCTGTCTATCACCTTTGCCCCCTTCCAGTCAATGATGCAACTGTTTCTGTCTCCCGGTCTCCTGCATGGGAGAACAAATCTCCCGGATTTCCAATGAAACAAAAAGTATTTTTGTGTGGCCTCAGTTAAAAGATCATCAATCCCTCCTTTTACTCACGCTCACAACAACAGGGATTATTTCAATTAAGTTTTGTGCAGACTGGACAATTAGGCTTGACTAAACATTCTCCTTGTTGCATAGTTTATAATATGCATTAAAAGAGTGGTCCCCCATAATCACTCATCGATGTGCAATATGTTAAATATACATTCAAGTAATGCCCATCAATGCATCTTCACTTCTTGCAAGTTTTATTTAATTCATATGTTTGATAATTGTCACAATCAGAGCGCATTATGAACAAGAAGACATATTTTAAAAATAGATTTTACAAATAAAAAATTGCCTCCATCACCTAGGATCACAAATGCCTCCATGAAGTAATGCCTCCATCACCCAGGATCACAAGTTTTGAAGAAAAGAATTTTTTTCAGTTCTTGCCCTGTTAGAAATACTATGTTAGTTGCATGTGTAATAAAATATGTAAACTACTGCCAGTCAGGGAAGGTATTGTTGTACGGTAATATATTTCAGGAGTAGAACAAATTGTTTCTTTCCTAGACCACTATAGTAAACATGTTTTATAATTATACTAGTCTACAAAAATTTCTACTTCCAAAATGTTTGTATTAGCATGTCAGTGAACAATTTAATAGTACATGTGCAATGTATTTGGAACTAAAGCTGTTCTAGCAGTAATTTTTATGCATTTGCATTTCTGAAACTTAACATGTATGTAATTATATACTGCATCATATTATGACCAGCATAAGCGTAGCAATATGGTCTTGTCATTCCTAAAATGATAACAGCTGTAACAAACTGACAAATGGACAACATTATTGGGAAGCTTTGGGAGAGAAATTTTTTATATAATTTGTCGTATGCAAAAATAGTATCTCACAACAATGTTGTGTATATATGTGTTGCAGCCGCAAAATCTGTTTGTGGTGCCTTGTGAAAGTACTTCTGAGAAGGGTAAATCACATCTTCTGAAGCTGGCTGATTTTGGGCTGTGTCGTTCACTTACCCAAGATACGAGTACCCACAGGACTTCACCGTTTGGTATGTTTAATGTGTTTAGTCATGCTGATCACAGGTTTTTTGTCTTCAAAACCATAACAGAAATTCCAGTCTATATAAATTGAACAATTATAAAATACTTACTGCTGATGTAATGCATTATTTAGCTTGCCATCGTGTTTAGTATTATATAACGAGTCAGTGCGAATGTTCTGCTAGCATACAACTATTTAAGAACGTACCTCTTTTTACTCTATAAGTAATTGCTGGATAGCTATTTACTGTGTCTATCATGGTTTGTATACAGGAACAGAGAATTGGCTGGCGAAAGAGGTGCTTGATCAGCGTGATGAAGAAAAACTTGAGATCGATTACAAGAAGCCATGTGACATACAAGTGAGTGTTTTTGTTATGATGTTCTGAAATAAAAAAACAAATATTAAATATTGTATACGTTATTCAAAGATGATTTACATCATCGTTTTGGGACAGCGTTTTATTTATAACACAACATAACTCGGTCATCAACTAATACAGTTAAAGTTACTGACAGTTGACTCACTGAAACTGTTTGTCGTAGGAGTTAGTACAGGATTACGACGGTTATTCACTTTAGCATGGATTACAGTGACTGCAGGACCCAGTAACATATCTTGTCAGTGCACTCCCATGGTTAGTAAGTGCGAGGTAGTGTCCCCACAGATGGTACGTGCGCTACACTGGGACAGCGTATACACACATGTAAACCGCATGCACAGCGCATGCATGCGCATAGCGTGCTGCCACATTCTCTTCTCTCATATACTTAGCAGTGACTGAAATAAAATATCACTCTTAAAACAGTGGTCGCACGAATGTCTGGTAGCAGAAATTGCATGTGTAACCATCTTTGTTTTGTGGAGCATGTGCCAGTGTTCCCATGCTTGACATCATACCATGCGTGGTGTCGGCCAGGGGCATTCGATGACAGTGACAGTTGATTTCACCTTCTTCACTGGATTACTCAGATCTAGTGGTGTGCACCGGTGGTTTGTGTCAATACTGAAGATATCTGTATTGTCTGTGACACCTTCAAACATCCCCTAGCCCATTCAAGTGGTTGGTTATTAGAGAGTGGTGCCATAAACGAAACCTCGATATCTTGCAACACTGCATTGCCGACCGTCTGCACCATGTTTGATCATGGCTTTGGCGATGTCAACAAACCCAAAACCAGCCTCCCAATGTAGTGGCGTTCTATCAAACCCATCGTCCCAGTCATGGGAGCATCATGGGCCAGTACCACATGCATGACACACCAGCATGACCGCATTAGGCGGCACGTGTCAATGGCGGCTCATCAAACATCTCATTGCCAATCGGACATATTGCGTGACATGGCATAGTGCCATCAAACTATCAGCGTCTACTGCATTGACGTTACATCTACGTCATTGGTGCTGCTGAAAGAAAGAAATTAAAGTCAGATGAACTAAAATAACAACTGGGACTACCCGCCTGAACATTGAATTTGCACATAATCTTATTTTGCAGAATGACAACACAAGTTGAGGTATGATTGAAACATGCCAAATTCATGATGTTTAATTTATGAATTAAAGTACTGGCAATTATGCCAACATTCAACAAGGAAATGATATACATCAACACATAATCACAGCACGCATGCCGGCCCCAAATGGTATTTACACATAATACGTATCGTGCGATTTACTGACATTTTACACAGTGTAACAAACATTGCTACAGAAAATATTTAAATGTATCTGGCAGCCACCTGGTACAAGTGCTAACTATATGACTACTGGCTAATATTTACAATCACACTGTATCGGTGGGGGTCACTCCACCACCAGGTCACCATATGTGACCAACCCTCACCAAAATATTTGCACATAATCTAATATATGTTCTGTCAGACTGTAGGGCTATTGATTGGACATATCACTGCATGCATTCGCTTCTGTGCTTTGATTGTATCAGTCTACTATGAAATATTGTTTGTAGGTTGGTGGGATGGTCTGTTTTTACATCATGTCTCGAGGCAAACATCCCTATGGCAAATGCAGTAAGATAAGTGCCAATGTTGTGGATGGAAAGTATGACTTGTCAGCTGTTGATGACTCTGTGGCTTGTGACCTAGTCGAGCACATGCTGGCGAAGACACCAAGTCACCGACCATCGGCAGGAGAGCTGTTAAGGTGAGGACATTTGGACCTTTACATATATTGAAGTTTTTAAGATATTGAATGGGTATGAAAGCATTGATCGATTTCTCACACAAGAAAGATAGTAGAACTAGAGGACTTGAGGTAACATTAGTAAAGGATCAGTGTAGATTGGTTATCAGGAAGTACTTGTTCTCACAGAGGACAATAAATGAATGGAACAAATTATCTACAGATTGTGTAACTGCTAGAAGCGTGAATATGTTTAAAAACAAGGTTGACATATCTCAGGAGGACGGGTTACACATAGATGAAAAAATGTTGGACTCGATAAGCCAATGGCTTCCTTGTCAACTTGCCATTTGGGCCTTGGCCTCGGATGGCAATCTTGTTAAATATTTCTTATATTAGTCAGGTATATTAGCGATATATTTTTATGATATCGGGACAGGTTGGATAAAAGCACCAAACCTTTTCTTTGCTTTCTTAAGTTATTAGCTTTAACTAAAAAAAATTATGGGAACATCAATTCTCCATATTTCAGTACAATAGTCCAGCAGTTGTGTTTGACATGGAATTGTTGTCTGTGTGTTTTTCTGTATGTTTAAGCAAGACTAGAGTTCACTTTCAATAAATGCCAGATGACTGCCTATTTTGTCAAAATATACAATTAGATTTTTATTTCCACATCTATTTACATTGCTTCTGGTCATTTAAGCCATTTGCATCTCTCTGTGGGTGCAGGTATTGATTTCTTGGTGAAAACATTGCAATCAAAAAGTTAAATCTTATTACCCAAGGAAGCAGCACAACAAAATTGGTTCTTTTATCTGGTTTTCTTAACCAATTTGCTAACGTACCTGACTACATGGTCTTTCTGCCAGGTTAATGTCTTAGCCATAAGGATATTAAATTTCATGGGAAACATTTTTGGTTCTGTGCCCTGTGGTCATGGGAACCCATCGGAAACTGTTTTTAGGTTCCGTGAAAACATGGGAACCCATTTTTGAGACCATTGATTCATATAGGCATACTATTATTAGCAAGATCTGATTAGAACACAGAACTTTACACTTCAACAATAATATACGCATGTTACAATACACGTTTTTATCTGTCACAAGTACAACATCACCAGCATCACTTGACTTCACTTAAACCAAATTAAAATAGTGGATGTAAAACTCTTAAACAGTAGTCATTTTAACTCAGGATGATCCCAACAAATTCCCAGTTTCTGTCACTTGTCACTGTCCGACTCCATCAGACTCGGTCATCATGCAGACTTGTCACTGTCCATCTGGCATCAGACTCCTCTCCAGACTCTGACTGTCCATCAGTGACTCACAGTCACTGCTGCTAACACTTTTTAATAGCAAACGTTTCGCGAACAACCTTGACCTTCGCGATGCCGTAAAATAGCGCACATGACAACTTGTCAATGTCAGCGCTGCAAAATAGATGCTGTACACAAAAGCCATAATTGACTAACTATTCATCGCTCACATTTCGAAAACTTATTTGACTGTTAAAAACTGGATCTCTACGTAAAAGTGGAGTCAAGATAATACGCAATTATGTAAATTGGACTGTTTATGGTGGATACATTTTGCTTTATGAGCGGTCTAACCTCGTCATAAGTTAGAAGCATTTCTAAGAGCGTTTTTATTATATATTCTTAGTGAAACGCAATTTTCTGTTTTGGACATAGCTAAGGAGCGAAATAAATTTTTAAGAGCGGAATCATGCTTATGAGCTCATAAGAATGTTAGCGAAATCATAACGATGTCAAAATGTTGTCATCACACCCACTTCAAAGTCACCACTAAACGGCCATTTTGTGAATGTTTTAAAAGAAACTGATTCAGGTTTCTTCTTCTTTACCGCGCAAGCCATTATCATGTCATGTAATCTCACTTGATTCCAGATGTAAATCATGTGTGATGCATTCTGGGATGGATATCTCAGTAACAATTCAAGATGGTGGACTAGCGATATCGACTAAACTGTGGGCGCATAAATTTTGTTCACCAAGGTTCAACAAGGTTTTAGTTTTGCATAACCGGAATCATAACGAAACAACTTTCCTGCTTTTAGCAGATTGGAACAGACAAAATTTCAAATTAATTGAATGTCGATCGGAATGTTGAATATATTCGATGTGACAATGACAATGGGTTCCTTGATTTTCCTGACACGCTACTGACACGCTACTGGAAATGATCGTTTCCGTGAAATCCGATGGCCTGTATGATCACTATTTAAGAAGTGCAGTGTTGCTGTGATAAGAGACTGCCAAAGACTACTGAAATTAAGATGTTTTGTGTTTCAGTCACCCTTACATAAGGGAGGTAACGTCTTGGTAAGTTTATCAGTGAATATTACATAGTCATTTCTTCATTATTGACATTAATACAGCATTTGCAGCATTCTCTTTAATATTATGTTCAACATTAGCAGAATCAGTTTTCACATCAGTATTTTAGATGTGTTTCATAAATTGTAAGAATTGCCAGAACATTTATTCTACTGTTCAATGTTGGCAACTTCTCTCGTCATTGGCTGTAGTTGTAGCCTCACAACAATGCCAACTTCTGTTGTCATAGGCTGTAGTCGTAGCATTCATTACTAGTATGTACAGATCAAATGGTACAATGCTTGTTGATCAGACAGTTATAACATTTTACTTGTATTATGTCACGGTCAATTTTAGCTAATCAGATGAAGACAGCTGAAAACTGTCAAAACGTTACTAAGAAAACAGGTAAAATTGACTGAACAACAAGTAAAATATTACAATAACTTGTCTGATGATTATTTTCACAATTATTTCATCAGTTAGTATTTGTAAGTGTTTTACTGATGTTATTATGTATAACAAACCCACGCTACGTGGGACATCCATGTTTGCTACCATGCAGCTGCTAATATAGAAATATGACTGATTTCATCAAGTCGTCCTTGCTTTGAACATAGCTATTCATGAAATATTATGTTTTCGACTGTTAGATGATTATGTGTTTCAGGTTTAAATCTGAGTTTGAGAAGCTGCAGTGCTTGCGAAAAGGAAGAGTTGGAACTGTGTTTAAGGCATGCGACAAGTTCGATGATCAAGACTATGCTATCAAACGCATCCATCTGAACAAACGGTAAGACAAATTATGGTTGTGTCACAGGTTTGTGGCTTGGCTGGGATAATGTAGTAAGCCAATGGACATGCATGCGCATTACGGTTCAGTGTGTGTATATTCGTACAAGTACAAATAAATCAACAACAGGATTATTTGTAATAAATTTCCCGTTTAATAAAAAATAATATTATAGTAAATAATCACAAATCAAGTATGCTGAATAGAAATTACAGTCTACCAACGTCCAATATTATTCATCACTATCCAATCACAGTTTTCATAATAATTCAAAGTCTCTTACAAACTAGCTCGCATCGCTTCGTCTCTTGAATCAAGAATAATGCACCAACAATTATTGTCCTTGCACATCAAAACTCTTAACACGAGACATGGGTATAATCACATTATCTTACTCTGTGAATGTATTCTGTTCGAACGAACATTGCTTCACATTTTCATGTCATGGAGACAATATATCGATTCACAAGGTGATTCATTTCGTGAATAATCAGATGTCTAATTTATCTCAATTGACCAAAACATCCGGTATCAGCGAGTCACAAGGTGATTCACTTCGTGAATAATCAAACGTCTCAAATGTCTGATTTTTCTCAATTGACCAAAACATCCGGTATCAGCTGTTTGTTCTTCTACCACTAATAACAGTTGTCGTCTCATAATAAATTAAACAATCATTTTAGTGCATACATAACTCACGTAGATCACAGAAAGGCTGGGTTGCCTATACAACTTGCGAGTTGATTTGTGAAATGTTACGTAATAGTTGCACCAAAACACCCCAGTATCAAACATTCAAATCAAATAATATCCTACACAAAATCTACATCATAAGAATCTAAACAATACACATATTGACAGTGTACACCAAAGTGCATCTTGTACAAGATTTATAATAGAAAAAGAAAGCACTTTACAAATTTCCTTTATCTCAACCAATTGTAAAAAAGTAAGAACGTATACATATTTACTTCACCATTATGCTGTCACCGATACAGATCACACAACTGCTACTATATCTCAAGATATTTGTTCTCCACCACAATTAAATGCTAACACAAGGATAAACAATATCGGTAACAACAAGTTTTCCAATGATACCAAACATGACAACATTATGTTTATCTGTTATTTTGTTGTAAATTTTTTTTTTAAATAGGCTGTTGGTCGCTATTCAGTGCCACTAGCACGATTAACAATCGCCAAGTTCAATCACTAGGTGAATAAAGTAATTCTGTACAAACTCACGATCTCCAATCTGTGACAGGTTGGTGTGTGATAATGCTTAACATCCATTCAACAAGAACTTATGTGACATGCTTGCACATAAACGCATGCACACCCTCACGTATGCACACACGCATGCATCACCAGGAGTGTTATCTGCCTATTGCCCCTGACATGATACAATATTACAGTTTGTGTATTCATGTTATTCAACCATGTTTGTGTTCCCTCAGTCATAATTTGATATTTATTAAACAGTGTCATTTTGTGTCATACTGGTTCGTATGCTGTCCATATGGGTTTCATGTGTACTTGTTTACATTTGTTTAAGCATGTATATCAACCGGTTAGGATTCCCTAATCATAACCCAAACCATGTATCTAACTCAAACCCTATATCTAACCCAAACCCTAACGTGTAACTCTTAACTGGTTGATTGAGCTAATTTGTTAGAGAATAAACCTTGTCTGATGAATAGTTCACTGTGAAAATTAAAATTGATTCAGTAGTTTTCGAGATATTGAAAATATATTAGTGTCATCTGTGAACAGAACAAATTTGAGTATACTAAAAACATTACCCAAATAATTTATATATGTATCACAGGTCATTTTGGTCCAAGTATTAAACCTTGTGGCACACCACATACTACTGAGAGATCCAACCAATATTGGTATAGTGTTAATAAACGTCAAACCACCGTGCCAAATAGTATATTGTGTTTGCGATTGACTGGGTCTTGTTTCTTGTCTGGCATTTTATTCCATTATACAACAACCAAGATTAATTGATATACCGTGTGTTTTGTTGCAGTGATGCAGAGAAACAGAAAGCTGAGCACGAAGTTAAAACACTCGCTAAACTCTCAGGCCACCCAGGCATTGTACGCTACCACCATTCATGGATTGAGAGTCCACCACAAGTTTGGCTGAAACAGTTTGACCGCCTCATCCTTTCTAGAACCAAGAGCCAGACAACCAGTGATAAGAAGGAATCATTTGATGAACAAGAAGGGAGAAGTTTTGAATGGCTCGAACCAGGCCATTTGCTCTATGTGAAAATGGAGCTATGTCAACAAACTCTCAAAGCCTGGCTCAGTTCAAACACAGGTTGTGACCAGAAACAAGTGCAGGAGATCATCCGTCAGACAGTTGGTGCTGTTCACCATGTACATGAGCACGGTCTCATGCACGGAGACATCAAGGTATGATTGTAAAGTTAACTGTATGTGGTGATGCATGTTGGGTTTGCAATATAAACATGTAATGGTGTGTAAATATGTAAAATTGTGGGGTGCTGTGGCATGATGGTTAGAATATCTTACTCTCAATTGAGAGAATCACATTTTTGTTCAGCCAAACTACTTCATTGCACAACTTGATATATTACTTGTTAGAATAAATAAAAGAATTAGATATATAAAAATAAAATTTTCCGTGGGACATCCCACAAAACCACCTTGTCAGCATTTAAAAAAAATTATCTGGTTTCCATGGTTACCATCGTACAAATTGATATGTGTTACCTTATTTTAATGCAGACACAATACACTGTACATTTGGATAAGATAGGACAAGTACTTTATAAGATATGACATTTGTTAAAATGACATTTCATGACCAGTGGGATTCCCTCCTGGTTTTTACAGCTATACATTTATTGATAAGTTTGGTAAAATATATAATGAGAAAAGTCAAATTGAAAAAGATCATTGAAAAAAAATGAACTGCCACAAACCTGGAGGCATGCAGATATTGAAATCAGTTGATTAAATAAACTAGCAAAAATACTCATTCTCACGACAGGATAAAAATGTTTACAAAATGTCAGGATAGTGAGGATACACACCATTATAACAGAAATATCCAAACTTTATCGGTTCATCTACGAAAACAGGAAGTACGTATGTACGATTGCCATCCAAGGCAAAAAACAGTCGATGTGAAATCACCAACTGAAGTTAAATTTGCCCAAATGTCATCTGAAGATTCACACAATAAGAAACGTAGTTGATGGTTCTCACTCATTATAACAAATCAATTAAAACTAGATTGTACCTTTTGTTTTATGACACATCATTTGAACCATGTGACTTCATATTTTATGTGATTATGGTAATTTCAGCCATCCAACTTATTCGTCCAGGAGAAGGGTGAGAAAATAACAGTCAAACTGGGAGACTTTGGCCTGGTCACATCAACTACATCTGACCATCAAACCACGCTCGTTGGCACGGAACTGTACATGAGTCCAGAGCAGGTACTTGTGAAACGTACTGTAAATCAGTAGCCTGCAATCATCACTTAAATTTATAAATGACATGATCTCAGCTTTCTGACAATATATGAATGAGCATGCTAAACATATCCAAAACATCTTGTGTCTCTATTCGTGATAACAGTTCCTGAACTTAAAGAGGCTGTGCAGGACAGACACCAATGGAGACTTATGGTGAACAACTATCATATCCAGACGACTGGATGATGAGATGATATGAATGAGTGCGGAGTTGAATTATTGACTCTGTTATTTAATAATGTGCATTGTTTGCTTTAATGCCAATTAAATAGTTTAACTCTGTCAGTGTTTATCAAATATGTCATCCAACTGTTACATTGGGGACTGAAACTTAATTATTTATCATCATTCATCGGTTTGTTCACAGGACGCAGGACACAGCTACACAAACAAAGTGGACATCTACGCACTGGGAATTGTCTTCCTCGAGCTTCTCTGTGCTTTTCCTTCCGAGGAAAAAAGGGTGGACACTCTGTTCAAGTTGAAAGGTTTTTGTGATGCGTTTGCTGATGAACCTTCTTGTGATGTAAGTTGGGAACTTTGAATTGGTTGGATATATCTTCACATATCTGGGGTGCCATATCATTGGCCATCCCTCGACAGATATGTATAATTTGTTTATGCCATATACGGAAAATTGTCTGTACTATCTAGCTTCCAACAATGCCCGTAAAAGAATGTGGTTTAGCAACCCTAGAGACAAGTTTTTAAGGTATTGAATGGGTATGATAATATTGACAGAATATTTTCTTCTCACTTAACAAAGACAGTAGCACTAGAGGACATGAGGTAACATTAGTAAAAGATCAGTGTAGATTGGATATCAGGAAGTACTCGTTCTCACAGAGGACAATAAATGAATGGAACAAAATTGATCTATGTATTGTTTAAATGCTAGCAGAATGAATATGTTTAAAAACAAGGTTGACACATCTCTGGAGTGCGGGCTACACATAGATGAAAAATTGTTGGACTCTCGATAAGCCATTCGCTTCCTTATCCACTTGCCATCTGGGCCTTTGCCTTGGATGGCAATCTCTGATTTTATTTGGGAAAACGGCTGTGTTCACAATTATTACAAACGGCTATGTCCATTTTGTGTCACGGCCTCACAAAAAATATACAAGATTTATACTAACCAACACACGTTGCAAACTTTCTATCTATCTATAGTAATGGCTTGATTTTTTCCATTGGTGATTTAATCCAGGTTCTTCTTTCAGGCAACGTTGGCTGTGAAGAAAGACCATGTGGCTCATGATCTGCTGAAGGGCATGCTAAAAAGGGAACCGTCACACAGACTGGCGGCTGAGGATATCTTAAGGTGAGGGCTTTGGCACAATGACAGCCTAACCTTGCATAGATACATGATAGATAAAAGGACTAGTTAAACACGGAAGCCAATAGCAGCTTTAAAGCTGTTAAGACGACGACAGTGGTCACTGCAGTAGGTTGATGTATTGGCTCATCACTCTGGTGTGTATGTACATTGTCATTGCAGTATTTGTTGATCAATAGTATATTGAACACTAAATGTTAATATGTGCTCTTGTGATAAAACAGTACAAATTACGTTCATATAAACACCTGTTTTTGTTCTTAACTTAGACATCCATGCCAGATAGCCATCTTTATATTTATTTGTCATTTGAACTAACCTGCCGGCCTGCTTGGTACCTACTGTTTTCTTCAATGTTTCTAGAAGTCTGAAGGAGATTACCATATTGGGAATGTGATTACTACGGTAGTGTTTTAATGTGAACGATACTATCATAGACGTACTTATGACACTGGAATGTTTGTCTTCCAGCCACCCTTACCTGCAGGACGTAGTATCAAGGTAAGTTTACAATCCACTGCTGCATAATAGATAGGTTGTAACAACATCCGTTTTAAGTTCTATATATCCAAATCTAATGGAGCCATTTTTCACATTATGACTACACTGTTTAATGTTCATGGTTTACACTAATTGCCAGGATATTTACTTAGTGTTCAATGTTCTGGTATTTTCAACATTTGGTATCTACATTACATGTTGAAATGCTACAATATTTGGACAAGTTTAATAATTTATTGGCACAACATATTGGCTACTATATAACTGAAAAATAATATGTCAGCTAGTTTTACAGAAAGATAAAACAGTTGTATAACTGTTGAAAATACACTTTGTCAAGCATTCTGAATGGTTTGTTTTCACATACAAGAGTAAGGAATGTTTAATTCCTACCTAGTTGCAACCCATAAAATGCGAAATGAATTATATTACTTGTGAAAAAAACACGTAGAACAGATTCATTGTCTATTAATACGTGTGTGTGCGTGCGTGCATGCATGCGAGTGTGTGCATTTGCACAAGTACCATTGATAAGTATAAACTTTATAGGGTTATTGATCAGAAAGTTATGGTTTGCATGTATTGTTTATGATGTTTTTATATGAATTGTATTGGTAAAATTCAGACTGTCAACTGAGAGGACGTAGACCGGGATTCCAATCCACTCGCTGCCATTCCAAATTTGGGCAGTTTATTTCAGCTAACATTTCTCCAGCTAACTCAGCTATATAAATCAGTATCTGACAATAGATAGTGATAAACTATAACAACAAAGTCTTTTACACAGCAATTGCAGTATGGCTGGATGCTTCCAAGGACATTTGATATGTTTGCTTGAACAGATTTGACAGGCCAAGTGTAATGCGTTCTGTGCAGCGAATGTTGGAGCCACGAGGTATAAATTGACCAGTTTGCTTTGAGTTGGTGTTTATGACAAATATGATTAACTTCCTCAAGTTCACGAAGGTGGGTCATAAAATATCATGTATTCTGCAGTAAGATGCGTCTGTGTTTCAGGTTCAATTCTGACTTTGATGAACTGCAATGCCTGCATGAAGGGAAATTTGGGAAGGTGTTTAAGGCACACCACAAGTTGGATGGTCAAGACTATGCTATCAAACGCATCTACCTCAGCAAAAGGTCAGTCACTCTTCCAGCTTGTGTGTGAGTGTGACTACTTTCACTTTCACATATTAATAGTGAAAGGTTTCAAACAGAGTGGAGTAAATTGTAAGTGACCCAGTACCCCAAAATTATATTTAGTTAATTTCTCAATTAATTGTTTATGAATTTAATGCAGGAACTTTTATGTTAGTGGATTTTACACACATATATATATATATATATATATGTATGTATGTATGTATGTATGTATGTATATATATATATATATATATATATATACACCGCCACCTCTGTGATTATTCATTTACACATGTGTGGGGTAAATCTATAATATTTTCTATTTCCTATGTCTATTTGGTGCAAAGGAGTTGGCAGCATTATATGACTGAGAGGGATTCCCAACCGTTACCTCCTGGCTACTAAATGGGCACCAAACCAGCTGAACTGTTCCAGGTGGTCCTGTGTATTTGTAGACTACAGTGGCTTGGTTCTTGCAGTAAATTTAATTCCATAATACAACAGCCAAGTTTGACATACCATGTATGTTATTACAGTGATAAAGTGAAACAGAAGGCTGAGCTCGAGGTAAAAGCACTTGCTGGACTCACTGGCCAACCAGGCCACCCAGGCATTGTATGCTACTATGAATCGTGGACTGAGAGTCCACCACAAGTTTGGCTGAAGCAGTTTGACAGCGTCATCCCATTTAAGGACGAGATCAAACCAAGCAATGATGAACATGAACAAGAAAGGAGTAATTGTGAATGGCTTAATCCAGGTCAATTGCTCTATGTGAGAATGGAGCTCTGTCAAGAAACTCTCAAAGCTAGGCTCAGTTCAAACACAGGTCGTGACCAGAAACAAGTGCAGGACATCTTCCGTCAGACAGTTGATGCTGTTCACTATGTACATGAACACGGACTCATGCACAGAGACATCAAGGTATGATTGCAAAGTTAAATGTATGTGGTAGCATCAACTGACACTTTCTGTTGTGTGTTTTGAATACTGCAAGGAATATTTGAAATTAAATATGCATTTAACTTTTTCATATCACATTTATTGATAAGTTTGATAAAATGTATAATGAGAAAAGGTCAGAATGAAAAAAATTCATGAATGAAACAAAAAACCGTCACAAACATGGAGGCAGGCAGATATTGAAATGTATCAATAGATTAAGTAAATGGTTGGAATGCCAGGAAACTTCAGCCAGTTGCTGGTAACTTGTGAAGGAAATGTATATAGAGGACTACTATAATCAATGTTACTAGACATAAGTTAAATTTGCCCAAACATCATCTGATGTTCCACATAATAGTGAAACGTGGTTCTTGGATATCATAGTTTGTAATAACAAAACAAAACAAAATGATACCCTTAGTTTTGTAACAAATCATTTGCACCCTATGGCTCACATTTCAATTGATTGTGTTTACTTCAGCCGTCCAACTTATTCGTCCAGGAGAAGGGTGAGAAAGTAACAGTCAAACTGGGAGACTTTGGCCTGGTCACATCAACTACATCTGACCATCAAACCACGCTCGTTGGCACGGAACTGTACATGAGTCCAGAGCAGGTACTTGTGAAACGTACCGTAAATGTGCATCAGTAGCCTGCAATCATCACATTAAAGGGAATAGTCATGGTTTTGAGCTTATGCACCTGTAAGAGTTACTAAAATATAACCATTTGTAACTACAATTAAGAATATCACGCCAGTGGTTTACTAGGAAAACCTTGTTGAACACACATCATCTTCATTTCATGGGCTGTGCCACACTGTTAGATAACTCTACATTACGAGGGTCAAAGTCTAGCAAAATTCGCACGCCAAATGAAAATATATTTGTATACACGTATTCGTATATTTGCCAATACGGTATAGCTATGCTGTTTGCATTCAAACATAACTTATGTAACATATTTTGGCCTTTGTTTACTAAACTAGTCCTCTTTCTAGCAAAACAACATGTTTGTTTGAGACTGCGTTGGTTCTGTGTATGCCGGCCTCCCTTAATACGTCACAGTAGTCTAGGTTACCCGATTTTCGTAGAACTGCGCATGTGCTTATCAGTCTCGCTGGTTAACATGTCAGCCCTCAGTCAACTGGAGAAACGACCAGCGTCTCCCACTTTTAGAGCACATTCTGAGTAAACCAGTGGTGTGATATTCTTGATTTTAGTTGCACGTTGTTAGTTTTATTATCTCTTAGGTGCATGGCCCCAAAACCATGACTTTTGTTTCGCTTTAATTTAAAAATGACATAATCTCAGCTTTCTGGCAATATATGAATGAGCATGCTAAAAGTATCCAAAACAACTTGTATCTGAATTCGTGATAATAGTTCCTGAATTTGAAGAGGCTGTGCAGGACAGACACCAATGGAGACTTATGGTGAACAACTATCATATCCAGACGACTGGATGATGAGATGATATGAATGAGTGTGAAGTTGAATTATTGACTCTGTTATTTAATAATGTGCATTGTTTGTTTTTAATACCAATCAAATAGTTTAACTCTGTCAGTGTTTATCAAATATGTCATCCAACTGTTACATTGGGGACTGAAACTTAATTATTTATCATCATTCATTGGTTTGTTCACAGAACGCAGGACACAGCTACACAAACAAAGTGGACATCTACGCACTGGGAATTGTCTTCCTCGAGCTTCTCTGTGCTTTTCCTACTGAACAGGAAAGGGTGGACACTCTGAATAAGTTGAAAAGTCTCGGATTGTGTGATGAGTTTGCTGATGAACTTTCTTGTGACGTAAGTTTGGAAGGCTGAACTATCTGGAAATTTTCGCAACTGTCTTCTAGAAAATGTCTTATGTAAATGTTTCTGGAAGTAAATGTTGAATTGTAATAATGGAGATAAATGCGTTAACAAAGGGGCATTCCCATTTAACAACCACATATGTTGTTTCCTGCTTTATAAATTAAATAAAAAGCAACAGGGTGTTATAAAACCTCAACCAACTACTATTGTACTGGCATATGCCTCACTCATAATTGTATTTTTGCAACAATAGTATAATAAATATTGTTGACGTTAGATGCCCTCGTACTTACTATGTAGTCAAGTTTTATGTTTCAAAGCACCTTGTACACTTGCTATCTGTTGAAATCAAATGATGTTGCACTTTACATTGATATTGCACTTTACATTGATATTTCCAGTGATATGTTATTATTTGATCCACTTTCCTCTTTCAGGCACAATTAGCACTGAATAAAGACCCCGTGGTTAACAATCTACTGAAGGGCATGTTAGAGAAAGAACCATCACAGAGACTGTCGACCAAGGATATCTTGAGGTAAGGGCGTTGGCACAGTGACAGCCTAACCTGGCAAATTATACATGATTACTAGTTGAAATAATTAAGCAGTAGCCAGTATTCAGAAGCTGCTAAGAAAGGTGTGGACAGTAGGTGGTATATTGGATTAGCACCCTTGTGTGTATGTATTATATTAATGCAGTATTGATTGTTCCGTATACATTGTTGTTACACCTGCAACATCATAAACCATACCTATGTTAGAAACATGAAATGTTATCGGATCATCATAGTTCCACGTTCCATAGTTTTCACAACAAAGTCCATTTGCACTATTATAAAATGTTATCACCCCACCCATCATTCCAGCCAAGGGAACCATCACTAAACATAGTTACACTCTCTACAATATGATAGGCTTAGGTGACTAGAAACCACCGGACACTTAGGACGGTCCTTTTTCTTCATCATAGACGTGCTTCTGCTCCTCGTCCCACAAAGTTGTGTTTGAGAACATTAACTTTAATTGCCAACAGCTCCATAACCTTGGTGAGATGTGGGGCGTGGTGGTCGTGTGGTAGTGTGTCGGCCTGTCAGTCGAGGGGACCGGGTTTCTAATCCACCTGCTGCCATTTAAAAATGTGGGCAATTTCGTTTACTCCACTTTGGCTGTGTCTTTTGGAAGAGATCACAAAGAGACCATGGTCCCTTCTTCCTGGTGTCTATGCCAGGGGAAGTAAAAGATCCCACACAAGGAAATGGAAAAAACTGTTGTGGACTCACTGAACTGGTGATCTCAATCTCTAAGCTCTCTACTACCTCCAAGTTTAGCTGTGATCAGCTGTGTAGGGAGTGTCTCATCAAGCATCTCATCAAAGAGAGGAAAGCATGACCGCACCTTGAAACTTGGCATGATCGACGAACACTGTCTTCGAGCACTGCATCAAGATGACAGAGTGGCGCATCTCATTACTATTCTCCATCTTTTGACAAGACGCTTCAACAGATTTTGGTCTGTCACATGCTTGCAGGCAGGCATCATAGCTTTGGCGATGTCAAAGGCCAGAGGGTGTGTGACGTGTTGCTCGTGGGACAGAGACTCCACATTTTGTATTGATATGAAATGATATTCTATTGGTTTTTTGCAGACACGACTGTGAAATTCGGAAAATGTTCTATAGAATTTTCATAGAATATTCTGTAGAATTTGTATTGAATATTCTGTAGAATTTTTTTATAGAATATATGATTCTTTGCAGACATAGCTATAGAATTTCTAGTTCCTATGGTTTTCTATATAATATTCCGCTATACTCTGTAGAATTCTATAAAATTCTATCTATAGAAAATTGAAGTAGACATAAACTATTTCTATGGAATCTGTAGTATTCTATAGTTTTCTATGCAAAATTCTACTATATTCTGTAGGTTTCTATAGAATTCTGTAGAATTTTTAAAGATTTCTAAAGATTTTTTGTCAAGGAGTGGAGTGTGGGAAAACGTTAGTTGTAACTTAGAATGTAATGTGACAGAAGTTTATTGTGATGCTGACACACGTCATGTTCCAGTCACCCGTACTTGTGGGATGGGAGGAGAAGATATACCTTTCTGGCTGTTATTGGCGGTCTGGATGAAATAGAAAACAGGTAAGTTATCCTCTATCTTTGTGAGCATTTATAATGATTGTGTGTGTTTTATGTTACTGCGTCCAACAGGAATTAAACACTTCTTACATATACTGCTCTACTGAGTTCACCGTTATGCATTACTAATCAAAAATGTAAAACATGTGAATGGATTTCAAGATGTGAGGTTTGCCAAGAAATGTTTCCAAGAATGCAATTTCCACTACTTTTCCATCAGGTTTTTTCAAAATACATATTAACCATTATCACTAATTTAGCATTAATGTGTTTTACTTGGTAATACATCAAACATTGTCCGGTTAGTATGATATTGATAAATTGAAAACCCAAAGTAGACTTCTTTTAGTGACACATGATTAAGGGATTGAGGTTGTATTACTTTCAATCTTAATTTATTGATGTTGGTTTTTGTTAAATTGACAATGCAAATTCTAATTGGTTTGGAACGTAAATCAGGTTATTACTTCACATTCGGCCTGCCATGAATGGATATGAAAATTAAGTCTGATGTACTATATTTTGAAAACAATTTGTTACATGCGTACAATTTTATGCTGTATTTTATTTGTATTGAGGCAAGTAACATAAGTTTTACACTTCTTCTTGCCCCTTTTTCAACAGTTTTATAGTTACTAAATATTGTAATGAAATTGCTACTTCTATTTATGCTGTATTTTATTTGTAATAGGGCAAGTAACATAAGTATTACACTTCTTCTTGCCCCTTTTTCAACAGTTTTATTGTTACTAAATATTGTAATGAAATTGCTACTTCTATTTATGCTGTATTTTATTTGTAATAGGGCAAGTAACATAAGTTTTACACTTCTTCTTGCCCCTTTTTCAACAGTTTTATAGTTATTAAATATTGTAATGAAATTGCTACTTCTGTTCGTTTGTCTGTTGTTGTTGTTGAAAATAAAGATTAGTTCAATCATTGTGTTTACTACAACAAAGGAGTGTTTAGGCTACAAGTAAGCATATTTCTTATCTTTCTTAATTCTTTGTTTGTCACATGTTTTTTGTTTGTGCATTGCATTAAGTATTGTCTGTTTCATATTATGTTATTGATGCCTTTCTTTTCTATTCATACTAAATGCATGGTGCATATGACTTTATATTATTCTGTTTTGTAGTCATGTCTACGAGAAAGAACCCAGGCAAAAAAGCAGCAAAACAGCCTTGGTTCACTCCATTGAAGACACCAAGCCCCGTGTGCTGCCGCCGCCGCCAGATGGAGCTACGACCGCTGACAAACCACCATACTGGGATGGAGACTGGGTAAGCAGAATTTAATTCACATCCATTCAAATAAGTGTCAAATCAAATAAAAAAAATTGTTTAAATGTTCTGGACAATAGGATTTTGTATCTCAGATCACTTATCTAGTTGTTAGGCTTTTAAATATTAGTGACTGCGTACCATGAATGCTATTCAGGGGAACTGATACTAGTAGTGTACCAAGACAATTATGCAATTTTAAATGGTTTCACGTGGATCACAGTGCATGTACTGAGGTCATAGTATCAGGCTCGTGAAGAAGTATTGCAACACTTCATAAAAACTACTTCAGTCTTCTTGTGGTAAATGCTTGGTATTAAATTGTGTGACAGATGTGTGCGTGCATGTCTGCAATCAAAAGAATACTTTTAGTGGATAAATTTTTCGCTACTACAGGAAAGCCTGAGCATAGTGGACTCGCTAAGAAAAAAACATCATGAATCGAAGAAATGCAAGCACTCAACCGAGAAGCCAGGTCATACCCAGTCTCTATGCAAATTGCTGTGGCTGATAAGGAACTCTAAAGTCCATGATGATCAGTAAGTTTTACTTATTACAATTTGGTTTGGAAAGCCAAAGTTTTTTCCACATCATATCGATACCTTCCACACAAATTGTGCATTTAGTTAAATGGACAACATAAAATAGTTGATGCAGTTTTAATATCAATCACAATCTCCCGAGCGTGACATTACTACAAACATAGCAGTTTCTAATTTGCTTTAGTGAATGTATTAGTCCAGTAGAAATGAGCACATTTTTGACAAAACCTGGACATTTTGGTTAAAAAGCCAATTTGTGTCTTAATATGACTAATTGGGTTTCCTGGACTTGCAGGGAAAAGAGCAACCAAAACCAACCCTGGGGAACATCAATTAGTTTCAGGAACAAAAATACCCTGCCTTTATCATATTTTCTTTTATTGGCTATCCATACCTAATTGCGCACACAATGCATAGCACTAAACAGCAAGCTAATGCTTGGTATACTTGTTTCGATTGATCTTACGAAAACTTTGCACAAGGGATCAATATTCTAAGTCATTAATTCAATCGATGAAATATCATCGATTGAATTCAAACAAATGTCCTATTGTGATTATTGTGTGTTTAGCAGATTTATACGTGGCATGGAAAGCAAATCGTGACATTGTTAACAGTTTAATTTTGTTGTTAATTCTTAAAGATAGTTGTCACTTGATTTATTATTGAGAAATCCATAGTTAGTAAGATACAGTGTTAGTCAGTGTTAAATTTGAACTCTGTCTGATTAAATAAATATATTAAAGTAATTAAACTGTTAATGAAAATATCATGGATTTAGTGCATATATACATATATTACAAAGAGTGCACGAGCCAGGCAAACTTTGACCAATCGGTACCATTGTTGGGGGCAAATTCTAATATGCATTTTTGTTTTTTATAATATCCCTAGTTCATATTTCTGTGTGAAAAACTTGCACAAGTTGTAGCTTATGTTGTTGTAACAATGTTTATAAGGCCGAATAACATCATAATTAATTTTGTTTGTTAGCATGTTTTTGTTGCTCTCCTCTTTATCCCTGAAGTTGATTTTTTCCCTTCTTCGTCACTGATCCCGTTTAACTGCCATCTCCACTCCCTAATCCTTCGTTCTCCACTCCAGCCAAATCTCTCTTCACGCAGTCCTCCCATCTACCCTCCACTCTAAGTGCATCTGCAACAGATGGTATTATCGCACATATTTATATAAAATCAATGGATTTGAAGAGGAATATTTATTTCCAAGCTCATCAGTGCACTACGCACTAACATATCTAGCCTAGAGCAGGACATGTGGATGTATTACTTTGTCTTGTTTGGAACATTAATTGTCTAGATGCCAGTGACCACACATTCACTTCTATTTAATGTGGCTTGCTGACAAAGGTTTGACAATATGTTTTTATGATTGTCTGACCCCTGGTGGTCATCAGCAGGTTGTTAGTTCAACAATCAATAGAACTGTGCCACTTCTTTATCCCCCACCCTGTAAACTAGCAAGTGCATATTTTATATAAAAAATTGCACATTAAGATAAAATTGTAGCCCTTTAACTAAATGAAGTGTTTTATTGTGACACACATTGACATTATTCCCGGTAGTGTTGAGTCATTCTGTATCTCTCTGTGGGGACAGTTACTAATTTCCTGGCAAAACCATTCCTCCTCTATAAAGTCAACAGTGCTTTTTTGTCAACAAATACATATTCAGATAAATTACTAAATTGTAATTCTTTGACAACATAAAAAAATTGTGACACCCTGCTGATTACTACTTGTCATTTTGGAGCCATTCAACATCTCTCTGTGGATGCATGTATTGGTTGCCTAGCCAAAATAGTCAGGATATCAATTTATGCAAAATAACAACACAAATCCTAGGCCAAGGAATGACATTTAGATTTATTAATTAAGTAGCATGAAATCAGGCAAGCATACATCATCAAAATAAAATACATCAAATAATCTCAGCAAGCATAATTAGTATCTATCAGCTACCGACTACCAGTACTATCTGTACTACTACTACTGTCTTCAATACAATTCACATGATATCGGTGGGGGTCACTCCGCCCTCTGCTGTATACATTAATCAACCAATAACTACCAACACATCAGAGCGAGAGGTAAGGCGAAGAGCCACACTACATGTACTACTAAGGATATCAATATTTGCACACAAAGAGAAATGCCAAATGGCTCAAAATTACCAGAAATAATGCCAGTGGATGTCACAGTAGCAAAAACCCAAAATAATATGGTTAAATGGTTACAACGTTATGTGAACATGTATTTGTTTGACGAAATACACATTCGTGACCTAACAAGGTGGGGTAGTGTTTTGGCTAGGAAATCAATAGCTGCTCATACAGAAAGATGCCAAATGGTTCAAAATGACCAGGAATAACACCTGTAGGTATCACAGTAACAAACAACCCAATGTAATATGGTTAAAGAGCTACAATGTTATCTTAACATGTATTTGTTTGACAAAATAAGTAGTGTTTATTGAGTGATAATTAATGTGACACTAAATAAACTCCATGATTCATGTGTTGACATAGTGCACCAATTATCATATAGCAAACATATTGAACAATAAATGAAACAGTTACAAATATGTTGAATATACACAAACATAAATCGGAGCCACAAAATTAAACCAAAACATCCCAAATCAAGGATTGGGGTAAAAATAAAGGTTTCCTAGGGTTGAATTTGTGGGAACTCTAGGCACCCATCTGGTCATCTTAAAACAAAAAGTGGCTATAACGTAAATGTCCAGGTCATCGTCCATTTCTACTAGACTGTAATATGGTCTACTTATATTATAAGTAGTGATACTTTTGAAAACTGTATATTTATTTCTTGTATGATTTGTTTGTGTAATGTGGATGCCTTTTTCATCATACCTGAGATGTTATGTTTTAGGTATGATGCTGAGACAATTATTACAAACATGTTTAAATATTTAATGTTCAGTTGAGTTTACACTTATTTACACATAATATTGCAATACTGATATGTCAGCATTCTTATACTGTATTCAGCACAACTATTTCTTGCAGGTCTGAAGCATTCAAAGCAGAACTTGGAGACTGTCCCTTTGACTACTTCAATCGTAACTTCCCACAACTGCTTATGGAAGTATACAATGTGATCAAGTCTTGTGATGACTGGACTCAAAAACCAAACTTGAAAGAATTCTTTGCAGCACCTGCAAAGACAGAGGTATTACAGATATATTTCATACTTTGTTTGTATTCATAATATAGTATACAAACTAAATACCAGTTTTTACATATAACTGAAACACCTTTTTTCACATAATGTTGGAATAAACAAATATAAAATGTGTACAAGATGTTCTTCTTAACAATTAACACAATAATTTACTTAGACACTGTTTTGTGTTACTGATGCACCAAACCTTACTAACATTTCTTGGTTTTGATAGCAGAAACATAATACTCTGTCTAAGAGTTGCGAACTAGCAAACCATAAGCAAATGCTTTAGACTCATCCATATTTTGTTCAAATACTTTAGCGTTATCTTTAAATTTAAATGCATTATTTAAGAACATAGATACACAGTCTATGTAGTATACTCAATGACTGGAATTTGTCTTCATTAATGATTTTTGTACAGTTTAAAAACCAATAATTAAGTAACATGCAAAGCACAAATTCCATTTAAATGGCACAAGTGTGTTTCATTATATTCTGTCACACATTATTTTGTAGCGGTTTTAGTATTAGTAAAGCAGGCATAATGCATTAAAAGTGTTCACTGCTATGAAACTATGGTGCAGATTTCATTTAGTCTTCTATTTTACATTTAATGTTGTAAGCTACAATGAAGAGACATGTTTGCAGCCACATTTCATGCTGATTGTCATTGTTCATATAAATGTTTCATATATGAATATGTCGTTGTTTTGTTGGGAAGTCTGTATTTGTAGCCACCTGTCCATGAACTAATAACTTTAAATGTCTGTTGTTGTGAATTTTCTAGACATTCTTTTGAATACGACATCTTAATTTTCTAGCAGCAACAACAGCATCAGTAGCAGCAGCAGCAACAGCAGCAACAGCAGCAGCAACAACAACAGCAGCAACAACAGCAGCAGCAACAGCAGCAAGCAGCAGCAACAGCAGCGTTGCCAGATCCAGCAGCAACGTGATCAAACCATAGGCAAAGTCCATAGTAACATATATGTGTGTACACTGTAGCAGGGCACATTGTACACCAAAGTAGATATAATTGTGCACAGTATGAGGGATGATTGCACATTGATAGCAAAGACAATGCACACCATAGCAAGGATTGGTGTACATTATAGCAGTGTTGTGTATTTTATATACAGCTTACCAGTGGTTGGCGTCACAATGATTGATGATGGGCTGACATAATTTTTCTTTCTCTGCAGACATCACTTGTGGTCAATGCTTTAATGTAATATATTTTCAAGATAAACTGCTAAATATCTACAAAGTGCACATTTGTTAATGGCCACATCATGTGGCAAATTATTGTGAAATATGTTCCATGTAATTGGTTTTGTGATGTGTATAGCTAATTGTGATATTAGTATGTAGAGCAATTCATTGTACATATGTTGATATTTAATAATGGTTTTGTAAAGATGTATATTTTGTACTATATGTTATACTATATTTTAGTTAATAGTTATATTGAACTGACCAGGGCATACTAGATGTCACAATGTTGTTCACAGTAGTGGCTTGTATCGCTGTATTTAGTTGAAAGAATATGTAAGACACTCATAATAAGCCTGATGTATACAGAGTGCAGTCCCACGAGAGTAGTGCCATCACAAGGCAACACTGGGTCAGGCTGTAGCTCTCATTTCATGTAGTAGATTAGGCAACGTTTTGTGTATGAGCAATTCTCAAAAGGTCGTCACAAAGTTTTACACACTAGTAAAATTAAAAGATTTTTTTAAATTAGTTTTTTTTTTTTTTGATGTGTACATCCATTATTACTATACATGAAAGATAGTTGTTCAATACAGTACAAAGTTACTAGGGGACTTGTATTTCTTGAATGCGTGGTGCTTTATTACCTGTGTTATCAAATTATCAGTTACACTTTGTCACAGTTATGTGGCCACCAGGGAAAACATTTCCGTTTACTTTTCTAAATGAAATTTTTTTACAGCAAATTTTTTCCTGTGTTCAACAAATGCAAACGTGCCACAGTGAAATAGAATGTGTTGATATGATTGTACGTTTTCTGTAGAGATTACTGTTGGTCCGTGCCACAGTGAAATAGAATGTGTTGATATGATTGTACGTTTTCTGTAGAGATTACTGTTGGTCCGTGCCACAGTGAAATAGAATGTGTTGATATGATTGTACGTTTTCTGTAGAGATTACTGTTGGTCCATGCCACAGTGAAATAGAATGTGTTGATATGATTGTACGTTTTCTGTAGAGATTACTGTTGGTCCGTGCCACAGTGAAATAGAATGTGTTGATATGATTGTACGTTTTCTGTAGAGATTACTGTTGGTCCATGCCACAGTGAAATAGAATGTGTTGATATGATTGTACGTTTTCTGTAGAGATTACTGTTGGTCCGTGCCACAGTGAAATAGAATGTGTTAATATGATTGTACGTTTTCTGTAGAGATTACTGTTGGTCCGTGCCACAGTGAAATAGAATGTGTTGATATGATTGTACGTTTTCTGTAGATATTACTGTTGGTCCGTGCCACAGTGAAATAGAATGTGTTGATATGATTGTACGTTTTCTGTAGAGATTACTGTTGGTCCGTGCCACAGTGAAATAGAATGTGTTGATATGATTGTACGTTTTCTGTAGAGATTACTGTTGGTCCGTGCCACAGTGAAATAGAATGTGTTGATATGATTGTACGTTTTCTGTAGAGATTACTGTTGGTCCATGCCACAGTGAAATAGAATGTGTTGATATGATTGTACGTTTTCTGTAGAGATTACTGTTGGTCCGTGCCACAGTGAAATAGAATGTGTTGATATGATTGTACGTTTTCTGTAGAGATTACTGTTGGTCCATGCCACAGTGAAATAGAATGTGTTGATATGATTGTACGTTTTCTGTAGAGATTACTGTTGGTCCGTGCCACAGTGAAATAGAATGTGTTAATATGATTGTACGTTTTCTGTAGAGATTACTGTTGGTCCGTGCCACAGTGAAATAGAATGTGTTGATATGATTGTACGTTTTCTGTAGATATTACTGTTGGTCCGTGCCACAGTGAAATAGAATGTGTTGATATGATTGTACGTTTGTGAAATATGTTCCATGTAATTGGTTTTGTGATGTGTGTAGCTAATTGTGATATTAGTATGTAGAACAATTCATTGTACATATGTTGATATTTAATAATGCTTTTGTAAAGATCTATATTTTGTACTATATTTTATCCTATATTTTAGTTAATAGTTATATTGGACTGACCAGGGTATACTAGATGTCATAATGTTCACAGTAGTGGCTTGTATCGCTGTATATAGTTGAAAGAATATGTAAGACACTCGTAATAAGCCTGATGTATACAGAGTGCAGTCCCACGAGAGTAGTGCCATCACAAGGCAACACTGGGTCAAGCTGTAGCTCTCATTTCATGTAGTAGATTGGGCAATGTTTTATGTATGAGCAATTCTCAAAAGGTTGTCACAACAGTGTTAAACACTAGTAAAATTTTAAGATTTTTTTTAATTAGTTTTTCTATTTTGATGTGTACATCCATCATTACTATACATGGTTGTTCAATACAGTACAAAATTCCTAGGGGATTTGTATTTCTTGAATGTGTGGTGCTTTATTAGCTGTGTTATCAAATTATCAGTCACACTTTGTCATAGTAATGTGGCCACCAGGGAAAACATTTCCATTTACTTTTCTAAATGGAAATTTTTTACAGCAGTTTTTTGTCCAGTGTTCAACAAATGCAAACTAATCATTACTGTGCCTTTTTATGTTTTTCTTTAAAACTGGTGCTTTGTATACAAATGTTTCAGTTGTGCCTGGCATAGGAAAAAAACAAGTAACGTTATTTCAGAAATAAGTAAAAAATAATCTGTTGTACACATTCTGTTGATACATCACTCTGGTACAGCAGTGTATTGGCAACAATATCCATGCAGCAGCAAAACAGCAAAGCTAATTTGTTTTCCTAGTAAGCTCACAACACCTTATCGTGTAACTTTTTTGAAGGCCCAAACACTATGTTTTTTGGTTTTGAAATCATTCTCACAGCAAACAACATAAACAACAACAGTGATGTACAGTCTGTATCTGGTGCTATCTTTGTATCATAGACACAACAACAGTGATGTACAGTCTGTGTCAGGTGTCATCTTTGTATCATAGACACAACAACAGTGATGTACAGTCTGTATCTGGTGCTATCTTTGTATCATAGACACAACAACAGTGATGTACAGTCTGTGTCTGGTGCTATCTTTGTATCATAGACACAACAACAGTGATGTACAGTCTGTGTCTGGTGCTATCTTTGTATCATAGACACAACAACAGTGATGTACAGTCTGTATCTGGTCCTATCTTTGTATCACAGACACAACAACAGTGATGTACAGTCTGTATCTGGTGTTATCTTTGTATCACAGACACAACAACAGTGATGTACAGTCTGTGTCTGGTGCTATCTTTGTATCACAGACACAACAACAGTGATGTACAGTCTGTGTCTGGTGCTATCTTTGTATCATAGACACAACAACAGTGATGTACAGTCTGTGTCTGGTGCTATCTTTGTATCATAGACACAACAACAGTGATGTACAGTCTGTGTCTGGTGCTATCTTTGTATCATATACGCAACAACAGTGATGTACAGTCTGTGTCAGGTGCTATCTTTGTATCATAGACGCAACAATAGTGATGTACAGTCTGTATCTGGTGCTATCTTTGTATCATAGACGCAACAACAGTGATGTACAGTCTGTATCTGGTGCTATCTTTGTATCATAGACGCAACAACAGTGATGTACAGTCTGTATCTGGTGCTATCTTTGTATCATAGACGCAACAACAGTGATGTACAGTCTGTATCTGGTGCTATCTTTGTATCATAGATGCAACAACAGTGATGTACAGTCTGTGTCTGGTGCTATCTTTGTATCATAGACCCAACAACAGTGATGTACAGTCTGTATCTGGTGCTATCTTTGTATCATAGACACAACAACAGTGATGTACAGTCTGTATCTGGTGTTATCTTTGTATCATAGACACAACAACAGTGATGTACAGTCTGTATCTGGTGCTATCTTTGTATCATAGACGCAACAACAGTGATGTACAGTCTGTATCTGGTGCTATCTTTGTATCATAGACGCAACAACAGTGATGTACAGTCTGTGTCTGGTGCTATCTTTGTATCATAGACACAACAACAGTGATGTACAGTCTGCGTCTGGTGCTATCTTTGTATCATAGACACAACAACAGCGATGTACAGTCTGTATCTGGTCCTATCTTTGTATCATAGACACAACAACAGCGATGTACAGTCTGTATCTGGTGCTATCTTTGTATCATAGACACAACAACAGTGATGTACAGTCTGTGTCTGGTGCTATCTTTGTATCATAGACACAACAACAGTGATGTACAGTCTGTATCTGGTGCTATCTTTGTATCATAGACACAACAACAGTGATGTACAGTCTGTGTCTGGTGCTATCTTTGTATCATAGACACAACAACAGTGATGTACAGTCTGCGTCTGGTGCTATCTTTGTATCATAGACACAACAACAGCGATGTACAGTCTGTATCTGGTCCTATCTTTGTATCACAGACACAACAACAGCGATGTACAGTCTGTATCTGGTCCTATCTTTGTATCACAGACACAACAACAGTGATGTACAGTCTGTATCTGGTGCTATCTTTGTATCATAGACACAACAACAGTGATGTACAGTCTGTGTCTGGTGCTATCTTTGTATCATAGACACAACAACAGTGATGTACAGTCTGTGTCAGGTGCTATCTTTGTATCATAGACACAACAACAGTGATGTACAGTCTGTATCTGGTGCTATCTTTGTATCATAGACACAACAACAGTGATGTACAGTCTGTATCTGGTGCTATCTTTGTATCATAGACACAACAACAGTGATGTACAGTCTGTATCTGGTGCTATCTTTGTATCATAGACACAACAACAGTGATGTACAGTCTGTATATGGTGCTATCTTTGTATCATAGACACAACAACAGTGATGTACAGTCTGTATATGGTGCTATCTTTGTATTATGTTCAATCAAAGGCACATATTTTCAAAGTTATAACACTTAAAAGGGTGAGGTACCAAGTGATAATATTTTGAGAGTTGCTCATGTATCAATGGTTAAGTTCACTACTAAGTGGGCTATGCTCTGTAGAATGTAGTTTGATGCTGCGAAACAGACAGCGACAATGTAAATTGTTATCAGTTCACTTAGCTAGTACGATGGTGTAAAATGTAGTTGGATGCTACAACCCAAACGTAAACAGTGTAAACTGCTATCAGTTCACTGACTTAGATTGAAGTGTAAAATGTACTTGAATGCTACAACACAGACAACAGCAGCGTAAACAGCAGTTCATTGTGTGAGCACGTACTGCTGTGCAAAACGTACTTTGATACGAAGACACATATAACAGCAGTGTAAACTGTTACAAGTTCACCGAGTGGTCATGTTTAAGAGGTTCAAAACAAACCTCTCCATTCCGGTCAGTTGACATACATTTTAAACCACGCCTTTGAATGCTAAATGTCCTCTATATGGCTATTTGTGTGTGATGTTTTGATTCAGCGGTCATTTTGCATTAATAAAATACGTTTTTGTAGTTGATTGTCGAGTTATTTTACGTGGAATGCAGAGGATAATTATGCATCGTGAATGTAAAGACATTAACTATGGTTGCTCAGATAAAAAACAGTTGTTTTGATATTGAATTGATAACTGGAATTGCAATTGGTATTTCAGTTGTAATTGGTATGCTGTTCCTAAGTCTTAAGATTATATTAATTTGGATAATCAACTCTAATGTGACAGTGTATCTATGTCCCTAGTGAACACTTGGTAGGTTTGTTCTCGCGCATGCGCTCAAACCATGCACCTAGTCAACGTTTAGATCCTACTGTTATGTCTATAATTAACCAACAACCCATTCGTCATACTACAGGGCCGAAAAGAGGCCCCTTTTAGTCATACGACACACTCAAGCGTCCCGACATCTCTGCGGCAAACCTCGCAGTCGACCCACTCGTGCGGGTCAGCGGTGCGTGACATTCCGTTCTCCCAGTTACCGTATTGTTTGGTTCTGCGTTGGTAGACGCGGTGATCACTAACTCCCCGGTCGCTACACGACCCACGGCTGTGTACTTATCGGCTACTTTACACTTTCAGTGTCATCTATATCCGGCGGCACTAATTGTAGAACGTCTACGAGTGATTTGCGGTTCGTGCCACGCTTCGCCGAACATTCTTTTGTGTCGTCGTTCCTCCGCGCTGTGTTTGTTGTCGCCACGCCGGAGTAGTGACATCGATGGCCGACAGACGTGTTCCAACCTATCGTTCCTCCGCGCTGTGTCTGTTGTCGCCACGCCGGAGTAGTGACATCGATGGCCGACAGACGTGTTCCAACCTATCGTTCCTCCGTGCTGTGTCTGTTGTCGCTACGCCGGAGTAGTGACATCGATGGCCGACAGACGTGTTCCAACCTATCGTTCCTCCGCGCTGTGTCTGTTGTCGCTACGCCGGAGTGGTGACATCGATGGCCGACAGACGTGTTCCAACCTATCGTTCCTCCGCGCTGTGTCTGTTGTCGCTACGCCGGAGTGGTGACATCGATGGCCGACAGACGTGTTCCAACCTATCGTTCCTCCGTGCTGTGTCTGTTGTCGCCACGCCGGAGTGGTGACATCGATGGCCGACAGACGTGTTCCAACCTATCGTTCCTCCGCGCTGTGTCTGTTGTCGCCACGCCGGAGTGGTGACATCGATGGCCGACAGACGTGTTCCAACCTATCGTTCCTCCGCGCTGTGTCTGTTGTCGCCACGCCGGAGTGGTGACATCGATGGCCGACAGACGTGTTCCAACCTATCGTTCCTCCGCGCTGTGTCTGTTGTCGCCACGCCGGAGTGGTGACATCGATGGCCGACAGACGTGTTCCAACCTATTGTTCTTCCGCGCTGTGTCTGTTGTCGCCACGCCGGAGTGGTGACATCGATGGCCGACAGACGTGTTCCAACCTATCGTTCCTCCGCGCTGTGTCTGTTGTCGCCACGCCGGAGTGGTGACATCGATGGCCGACAGACGTGTTCCAACCTATCGTTCCTCCGCGCTGTGTCTGTTGTCGCCACGCCGGAGTGGTGACATCGATGGCCGACAGACGTGTTCCAACCTATCGTTCCTCCGCGCTGTGTCTGTTGTCGCTACGCCGGAGTGGTGACATCGATGGCCGACAGACGTGTTCCAACCTATCGTTCCTCCGCGCTGTGTCTGTTGTCGCTACGCCGGAGTGGTGACATCGATGGCCGACAGACGTGTTCCAACCTATCGTTCCTCCGCGCTGTGTCTGTTGTCGCTACGCCGGAGTGGTGACATCGATGGCCGACAGACGTGTTCCAACCTATCGTTCCTCCGCGCTGTGTCTGTTGTCGCTACGCCGGAGTAGTGACATCGATGGCCGACAGACGTGTTCCAACCTATAGTTCCTCCGCGCTGTGTCTGTTGTCGCTACGACGGAGTAGTGACATCGATGGCCGACAGACGTGTTCCAACCTATCGTTCACCGGCCTACAACATAGGCGTGGGACATTAGTGTGTAATTCACCTCCGGTTAGTGCGAAGGGTGTCGGTCTACGATGGGGGTAAACTGGTCACGGTATTGGTCTACAATATTTCACAAACGCCCACAAGCACATCACACGCACACTACAGACGCACGCACGCACGCACGCACGCACGCACGCACGCACGCACGCACGCACGCATGTTAGTGGAGTGGCTTTAGTCCAAATTTAAGTGATATCGTGACACACAGGACCAAAGCACCAACTTTGGTACAGTTGTACCTTAGGACCATACAACGCTTTTTACAGGGACTGTCCCAGTTAAAAGCCGTGTTGCTATGTTGAATATAACCATAAAATATTATGACAAAACACATAATTTGACCTGGGCCTCTAAAATCGGGCCCCATTATATAATTATCAGAGTATTTCGCTGTCTCGCCGCGCGTGCCTGTGTGCCTAACGCGGGTGGCAACCTTTAATGCGGGCTTCGACTCGCTGCCCAGCGATACGTGTCGCTTCTCTCCGTCCAACTGGCGACGTTGCGCGAACCTTCAGTTGCTTTGCGCTTTTCCGTCGACCCATTATGCAGCTGTGCAATATCCCCAGTCAACGATAAATAACAACCCAAGACTCGCTTGTTCGTTATTCTAGTCCACTCTCCATCCATTCCCCAATAGTGCCATTATTATGTCTAAACTATGTACACATTTTCGTGCCGCTCTCTAAATACGTAAGCTATTTGTCTAACTACGCTTTGATTCAACCATTAATTTTGTCCACTACAACACGCACAACCAGTGAGATGTATGTCCTGGAGGTGACAATCAAGATGGCCAGCCCATAATCTGTAGCACCATGTTACGAGTAAGAATCAAACAAGGACCTCCTAAAACAAGCTAAAAGCGCGACAATGGAATACAACAGGCCGGACATCGCACCTGGGGGCGTTTAAAAGAGCTGGAGGTATGTGATGGTGACAAAACTTGTTCAGCATGTCAATGAGCTGCTGTGAAAATATATCAGAAGTTTTGATGGCCCAGTTTTCTTATAGTTAAACAAAGCGTCAGTATGGCCACCGATGCAATCCTACACTGTGGTCTACCCACTATAGGACTACAGTGTCATCCTGCACTGTGGTCTACCCACTATAGGACTACAGTGTCATCCTGCACTGTGGTCTACCCACTATAAGACTACAGTGCGACTGTCGCACCTGCGAAATGCGAGAGAAACGGAACAACCGTAGCGATGTTTACGCAAAGCAACAACACCAAGACTGGATAGATTTGAAAATGGCCAGACTTTCTGTCTGACATTTATTATCTACCATGTTTGGTAGAAATTAAACATATTTATATACAAACAAATGTGGGCCACTCGGTGTCTTTCGACATTGTCCCATGTACTTAAAACATCACGCTCTAAAACTGGCCCACATTGCGGGTATGAACAAAAACAAACCGAACTCAATGCAGTACATAACAATACTATCGTGGTGTAATAATAAAATTCAATTTAACACTACAAAAAATTAACATATGACCCAGATACGTGGGGCCACTACGCCACCAGGTCACCTAGACATGTGACCGCCCCACCAGAAAAGCTGTGTTACTGAAACATAAAATTTCCTGTTGTAAAGTAGTGTAGAAGACGAGCTTTACTTTACTTTTGCTATAATCTTCACAGACACACGTCTCCGATTGTTCTTTAAATTCACAGAAATCCATGGGCTGTGGGACTTCGCGGCCTGAGGCCACTGGACCATGGCTGGGAACATTTCTCACGCCTAAGAACCCGTAGGATTTGACAGCTTTGTTACTCGATACCTGCCATTATGGGTGTAGCTACAGACTGTCACAGAGCAATAATAATGATGTCAACGTCAACAACTTGACACAAGCACCGGTGGTAAATCGTCACCTGTCTACAGTGGTAAATGGAAGTGTGCCACCACATGTAACAAAGACCACACAACTCCGACACGTTCCAAAGTTGAACGCTGCAGCTATTGCGACTGATTTGTGGATCATGTATGAACAAGTTGACGGCTGTCTAATTGGGCAGGGCGTGTCTATATTATAAAGTAGTTTGTTCTCTGATTGTCTGTTCCCTCATATCTCCGTCAGTTTCGCAGGTATGAAGATGGCATTTTGTCGGGAATGGTTCGTAAAAAAAATCCCTCGGAGGTGGGTATATTACCTTTGTAAGTAAATATTTTATTAAAGACTCACTCCATGTACACATGCATTCAAATCTAAAATATAAAAAACACAGACCACTCAAAGGTGAGTTATGAGAGAATATAAAACACACCTTATTATTATTACTCAATGTAATTTATCTATGTTTTTCTGCTGTTGGGACAAATAAAATTTATCCTTATCCTTATTAAAACAGAAATGTGCAATAATAACCTTTTGCAAATATATGACTATACGTACAAATAAATAAATAAATGCATGAATCAATTAATATATATATATATATATGTATGTATGTATGTATGTATGTATGTATGCGCATGCGCATGCGCATGCGTATATATATACATGACTGTATGTACAAATACAGGTTGGCAGTGGCCACAGCAAATCGATCGCCATATGTGTGACCGTCCACGAAGCCGGTACAGATAATTATGTACAAAGAGGCGGACCTCCATTGTCGAGTCGGGTGGCGTCGGTTGGGTAACTCCTCGAGATTGTCCGGTGCCAGACCATTCACCGCGGAAAACGCACAGAGAAGCAGTCTGTAAGTCTGGTACAGCAAACGAGGCGGGCTATGCAGTTTTACATACGTTACAAACGCTGAAGCGTTGTGTGCGGAAGGTCGTACAGCAAAGTATTGCTATAATCAAAGCGTGACGTCACGATGGCGTGTACCAGGGTTTGCAAGCGTCACCAGATACGCTTGAGCGAATTTGCCCGATATTTCCTATTTGACAGTAGATATGACTTCGTTATCTGTGCAACCTAAGCTTCCATCGTTAGTCGAACAGCATCCCCAATTGCGCACAGACGACCTCAATATAACTCGGTGTCCAGGCTCCAGCTGTTGTCAATGGCACTTCGGCGGGTAAATCAACTCGTTGTTTTGTTGTGAGGAAGATGATTGCCTCTGACTTTTCTCTGTTCAATTTCAGTTGATTTTTCTTCAACCTGTCTGCCACCTCCGCTACATACGCCTCGACTTTAGGCAGGCCCGCAACTATGAAGTGTATGTGTACTATGAAGTGTGCGACAAACGGTGGCGCCACAGCGCGGAGCCTGGATAATCGAGGCTAGTTCAAGTATGAACGTAGCAAGATGCCACTAGATGGCGCCGCCCATGCAGTGATACATTTCTACCACATAAATAATGGTTTATGGCTTTATGGTTTATATAATTTTTAATATTTAGCATCTGGTGAAGGCTTAACTTTGATTTACAAACATGAATACATGTAAATTCTGCATTTTATTGATATATTTTCAGTCTAGCAGGATGCTTAAAATCGAGAACGGCACCACCTAGTGAGCATGTTGCAAACTGATACTCATGTTGTTACTGAGCATTTTAAATTAGCTTGTTTAATTGATTAATTACACGTGTATATATATATATATAAACACAGTCCCTTGATCTATGCAATCTGATATATGACCTGGGGGCAACATTCTGAAGACAAATTGGAGTTGATTGCTTCATGAAATTTACAGTGACATTTGTGATAGAAAGATATACGGGTACACTTCTTTTATTTGTTTATTTCAATATTTCATAATTTTTTGGCACATGGAAAACTGAATTATTTATAAAAAAAAATCCATTTGACAACTGAGCTGAACTCTTCTTGCTGACTTTTATGTTTGGATTGTGACTGGTGATCACTGAATAAGGGACAACTTTGCCAGTCTTTGGGTGCTTGGTGGTAGTTGTATTTTTAGGAAAATCTCTTTTTGAACACCAGTGCAGGCATATTTACTTTTTTGGCAGCAATGAGCCCAAGTCCTAAGTGTAAAGTAAAGTACATAACTTCCTTTAAGTCATGTAAACATTTCTTCCAGAAATGGAGGGAAACTGTCTTGCAGTAGTTGAGTTTTATTGTTAGCTGTTTAATGTTTTGGGTGTGCCAGAGACTCTGTCTGAGAAAAAGAAGAGTTATGTTTTATTGTCAGTTGGTTTCATGTTTTGAATGTGCTATAAGTACTGTTAGTGTAAATAAAATACTGAAATTGTAGTAAACTCAATTTGGTTGTTAGTTTATTCTTAATTTGTACCCCCCATTGTTGTATTAACAGAGATTACCTCTACGACATGTCACAAATGGATTAACATTGCGCTGGCTAACATAGAGCAATCCCGGCATTAATGGATCTTACCTTTAATAAAAAAATTTATTAAATGCAGGTACAAAACTAGTTCATATTTCCACTCAGGACAACTTTGATCTGATTGTGAATGACAATAAGAAACAGAAAATATATATATCAGTACAAATATAGTTTATTTCACAATACACAGTCTTGTATCATGACTAAACAGTCTACGTTACAACTAATAATATTTTAACTGTTTTTACCCCCCTAATATATCGGTTTATTTAAAGTAATACAGATTGTCATTATGCAAGTATTTGAACAATATGTCACCACAAACTGTCGTTATTGCTTTAATATTAATATTTTGTGTGGATAATGTCCCACGTAAAATGGCATGGCATAAGTGTGTGTGTGTGTGTGTGTGTGTGTGTGTGTGTGTGTGTGTGTGTGTGTGTGTGTGTGTGTGTGTGTGTGTGCGCGCATGTTAACTATTACCTCTACTGAAAATTTTTATTATGCACGCTTGCCGATAAAATAACAAATAATCTTGCAAAACACATCACAGAACATTATGCACATTGTGAAAGACCTGTCTCATAACACCAAAGGCAAACAAACCATCCAATTTCACCCTGCAGGGCTGTGTGATGTGTGATAAGACACTTGAAAGACAATGGAATTTACATTTTTCTCAAACTTCATGGTGCAAGACACGACAATCGAATGGTAAGACATTTGGAAGACAGATGAACTTACACCGAGGCTGGCTGGAAACATCTTCCTCAACTTCCACCCTGCAAGCTACTACACTGCGATGGCAAATTCTGTATTCTCAATTCTCAAGGAACCAGTAGCAGAGGTCGCCTAAACTTGGATGTAAAGATGTAGTGAAGTGAAACGTGAAGAAAAAGACAGACCCCAAGCAGTGGCGCTCACTTGCCCAAGATAGACCTGGAGATGACTCCTGCAATTTGAACCGAGCGAACAGTCGTAGTTGCAACCGCAACTGACAGGAAGAGGTAACTTAAGGAAAAGTTGACTGGAAATGTCATGAAAATATATTTTCCTCAGATTCCAACTTGTGAGACACTGCGCTAGTAGGACATCTGGAAGACAGTGGAACTTGCAGATTTAGGAAGAGTTGAAAATGACAAACAAGAAACAGGACTGCAATATTAATGAGAAATAAGGAAGTCTCGATGATCGAAGGACAAATAAAAATATATGAGGAACAGCAACATTTTTTTAAAACTGAAGACATTCATCAGGCCTTCGTAACAGTAAATTACAAGTACTATTGTCGGCCTGTCTGGTGTTATTCAAAACAAATTATACAAATGTTCCACATCACAAACTAAACAGGTTGGAATGTGCCATGAAGAGAGTATCATTAGTTGAGAGAAACCCTTGTTCTTCAAAAATAGTAATACTAAATAATAAACACTAATGAGGGGCAAATTCCTCGCATAACATGTACATCCCTACAGCCAATCAAAGCTACTGATGATGTCGAAAGAACAATACTGTTGTGTACCCGTGTTGAAAGTAACTCTGCGTGCTCCCCACAGTAGATAATAAACAACTAGTAATACTTACATGGGAACATCACGGCAAGTTTGAACAATCAGACAAATCCATATAAAAATATTTATAAAACAAAATACAAACTTTTTACAAATACTCACAAACCTGCCAGTGTAGCAAACGAAAACATCTCTTTAAATTAACAAACATTTTGAACAAATAAAACACCCATATTTACAATGACCTAGGAATTATTTTTGCACCTAACAAAGTTGCTCCTGTACAAAAACCAATGTGATTACGTCACCAAACAATATTTTACGCCCTGTCACGATGTCCTTGACACAAGCCATGGTTACTTGGTGATATATTTCTGCAGGATTGTATCAGAGGATGTCTTCACGTCATTGATGTGTGAGTCTAGTTGTTGTTCGAGAACTTCTGTCCATTGCTTCTGTTCATCGAGGAAGTGTTTCATGACGGAATCAGCACAGTCATATGTCTGCAATGTGACCAAATTTATAGGTGACACATATACTGTCAAACATGGAAGACCTGCAGGTTAAACATACTAAGTCTTATTGTTTTTATAGTAAAAATCATGTTATCTATAACATAAAGTAGTTTGTCACTCTGTATGTTCCGTCGTATCTCCGTCAGTTTTGCATGTATGTGGCTAAACTTTTGTAGGCGTGCCCTGGTCATGAGGGTGGCTCGTACAAAATTCACCAAGGGGTGGGGATATTACCTATGTGGATGTTTCACGTAGACTATGTTACTCAGAACAACAGAAGTTCGTATTTAAAACTGCTGACTTTCAACATTACGTCACGATCTGATTATGGTATGGAGTGACTCACACCATACCACAATCAGATCGCCATCCATAGGTGGTCATCGACATGTAGATTTCTACAGTGAAAATAATTCTGTAGAGTTGAATCACAAGAAATCTCCACAATTATTAAGAAAATATAGGATTTTTTTAGTATAGAAAATATAGGAACTGCATATTAAACTATAGTGTATAGGAAAATATACAAATGCTGGGCACTAGCATTTAGAGTTAACATTAGGACAAGAATATTTCTAGCAGTGTCTTTTCATAAACAAATGCACTGGAGAAGGCTAAAGTGTCTCTTTGTGTAACCAAACATGTGGATCAACCATCAATCTTTCACCAGTTGCACCAGCTTTGAAAAATGACCATTAAATTAGTTGGTGAATTAAGTTTGGGGTGATTTCATGGGAAATTTCCTTCAAAAATGTACTTTGTAAATTTTTCCAATGTGCATTTAGTTACTTGACAACCAAAGCATGGACTGAGAACACCAGGAAGACCAGACGTGATGTGTCCACAACTAGTCGCATCTGAATTCGGGATGACAGTTTCTGACCGTGAACAAGTAATGCAGAACAGACACCAATGGAGACATATTGTGAACAACTTTAGTGGGACACGTCCTCTGGATAACTTGATGATAAGATGATGATGAATACTTACTAATCATTTTGTAAATGAATAAACAAGTTCAACATATTTGTACAGACGAACATACACAACTGTATAAAGTGAAGTGTAAACAAGATGGCAGAAAGAATATGGGGGGATTAAGAGAAGAGATTGGAATAAAGAAACACCTAAAGATGAAGTATGAAGGTAGTGGGGAGGATGAAGGTAGTGGGGAGGATGAAGGTAGTGAGGAGTATGAAGGTAGTGGGGAGGATGAAGGTAGTGGGGAGGATGAAGGTAGTGGGGAGGATGAAGGTAGTGGGGAGGATGAAGGTAGTGAGGAGTATGAAGGTAGTGGGGAGGATGAAGGTAGTGGGGAGGATGAAGGTAGTGGGGAGGATGAAGGATTGGGGAGTAGACTGCAATGGGCAGGACACGTACAGAGAATGAGTGAGGAGAGACTGACATAGAGAGCTGGGAAAACAGAAGAGGGCGGTAGAAGAAGAGACAGACAGCAGCTTAAAGTGGAGGGAAAAAAGTGGTAAGAGATACTTCAAAAAGGTAAATAGCCGAGAGTGGGGTGAGAATACCAGAGGATCGTGTTAGATGGAGACAACTCGTCGAGAGGACTGAATAAATTAAGCGATGTGGCCCCCCCACAAGGGACCACGGGAAAGACAGCAGAGTAAATGCTCCACTTACGTCCTCTGTATATATGTCGTCATTAGTTTCATCATGGCTACAGGATGGTGTCATGGCACCAAGTCTGGATGCGTCACCAGATGCGTAGTCACCCTCCACCAGAGGTCTCTCCACACCCTCCCTGTGTGGGGGGCACTGCACAATCTGGTCCACCCCATTGACAAAGTGGGTCATCACCTCGTTCTCCAGCCCCAGGCCTGAAACACAACCCACGTCCATATATGTATAGCATTTGTGAAATTAATTGTCATAAATTTTAAAAGAGAGAGAGGGAGGGTGAGAGAGAGGAAAAGGGAGAGGTAGAGGGAGGAAGAGTAGAGGGAGGGGCAGAGAAAGGGAGAGGAAGGGAGGGAGATGTAGAGGGAGGGAGGTAGAGTGAGGGAAAGGTAGAGGGAGGGAGGTGTAGAGGGAGAGAGAGAGGTAGGTGGGAGGGAGAGGTAGAGGGAGGGAGATGTAGAAAGGGAGGGAAGGAGTGAGAGGTAGAGGGAGGGAGAGAGTTTGTTGTGGATACGAGATTAAACCTTTGATTACCGCTGTTCCACTTAATTGATTTCAACAATGATTGATTGGTTCGTGCTTCCGATCAAGGAATCAATCACAATCATGTGTGATCGATCATTTTTGTGCATTTCGTTCCCTGGCTATTCTGCCCCTTTCTCCCAGTTACTGGCCAATGAAAACCTTTATATTATCAATTCTGTTGATAATGGCATCAACAAAGCCAGACATTGAAAGGAAGATTCCCATCGGCAGTTCCTGAGGTGGTCGGGAACAACTGAAAGAACGAAACAGTTGGACACGAGTCTGCCTCACGCAGCACCACTGCCATGGAATTGGTTGGGTCTGGCGAGCAAGTGAGCCATGTACAGGGTTGAAAAAAATCATGATTTAAAAAAAAAATTGGATTTTTTTGATTTAAATCGGATTTATTTGATTTTTTTGAAATCTGGTATATAGATATTTATATAGATGTTTAAAATTTGTAAACTTTTTGAAGCATGTTCTATTCAAATTGTTTGGGTTCTTGTCTTAACAGAGGGTACATGATTTTTGCTTATATAAAGACATTAGACAATGTCCACAAGGCCTCACCCCCTGTAGTTGCATAATCTGTCTTGGAAAGGAAAGCATGCTGTGTGTCTGTGGCTATAGCAGTGCTAATTATTGTTTGCCTATAGGGTGGATTTAGCACCTGTCCAGGGCTCTGTGTACTCCAAGGGTCTCTAACCAGAATACAAACTGGTACAGTATTAAACAACTGAGTCAACATACTGAATTGGTAACAACTAGCACAAGCTATAATTGGACTTTAACTCAGGGCTTCTGTGTTGAAAAGATACTTCCTCTGGAAGACAAGTTTGTGTGGCTTCACTGCATTCAGAAAGGGGATAGCTCAAACATACACAATGTCATAAAATATTTGACTATCAGGCTATCTGGTGACAATACAGCTACACAAGTGTGCACACTTTGTGTTTTGTATTAAAAAACATACAAAACTTTGTTGATCTCGATGCTTGTAAACAATTATTTGTGTTAAATTCATATAAATCAGCGATTAAAAAAACCGGAAGTAAAAAAAATCATAAATCAATGATTTTTTTATTTTTTTTAGAGCGATTTAAATCATGATTTAAATCAATGATTTAAATCAAATGATTTAAATCAAACAACCCTGGCCATGCATGCCTATGAACATATCTCGACATGGTGAAACCGCAAATAAAACAAAAAAGGGACCTTTATAGATATTAAAATATTACAGAATATAAGATATAAAAATTGAAACAGTCATATTTATCAAATACATTAACTTCTAGGATTGATTATTGATCAATCATCGATCGGTTAGATAAACCAATGATCGATCATGAATATTTTACCAATTCCCAACACTTTGACCCCCAACTCAACACTACCTTTGACCCCCAACTCAACCCAATATAGCGGTCATCCAATTGTGCTGGACTACCCGAAGTGTCCACTACACGTGACTGTCACTGAACCATGAAGATGACCACTCACGTTCTGCCATCTTGCTTTGAGCTTCGGCATCTGTGACTCATACTCGGACACGGTGGTGTGGAGTTTGTTGTGTAATGCGTCTGCCTCAAGGTTACATGATTCCCGTACGTCCTGTATGAGTCTGTGGAGATGTGGACAAGACGTGCATAGTGAACAATGGAACATGAAATATATTCCATTTTTAATAACTTTTTAAATGGAAACAAGTCATGCTTTTGGGCCTATGCACCTATAACAGTTACTAAAATATAACCATTTGCAATAACAATTTCATGGGCCACGCCACACTGTCAGTGTTAGATAACCAGTCATACAAATATTGCACAATTTTAATCAAATACACTGAGATGGCAATTTTGTTGTTTTGCTAAATCTTGTCTGATCATCAAAACGTAGTTTCTGACTTCATCGCTTACTTGGCTCCCTCCTGTTTCCCGCGATCCACTGCTTTCTCCTTCTCACGCAGTAAACCCTCCACCTGCCTTCTCGTGTCATTCTCCGCTGCTCTCAGTTGTTCTCGGAGACGACCCACTTCTGATGTGAGTTGATCATTCTGTTTCTACAAAAGTGAGACCACCCATACGTGATCACATTCTTTATGGTACATTTATTACTATTTCCAAAATATGCAATATATAACTTTTCAATATTAACATAGGTATAACAAGATTGTCATCCAAAGCAAAGGCCCAGGTGGCAAGTGGACAAGGAAACCATTGGCTTATCGAGAGTCCAACAATGTTCATCTATGTGTAACCCGCCCCTCTGAGATATTTGTCAATTTTGATTTAAAACATATTCACGCTGTTAGCATTTAGACAATCATCAGACTTGTTCCATTCACGTTACCATTATGTAAAATGTCTTTGTAAACAATTTAGAATATCTGTGTAAAATATGTTCCCCCTTGACTCAGTAAAATGTCCAAGCTACAAATATAATGTTATATTCTGCTTGGCCCATACAAACAAATATTTTGGCAAATTGGCCAATCACATTGTAGCAAATTGGCCTGCCCCAATTACAACAAATTGGCCTACCCCAATTACAACAAATTGGCCTACCCTAATTGATACAAATTGGCCCACCCCAGCTGCATCAAATTGGTCCCCAACTTTGAATTAAATCGAAGGCGTGTGAGATAAATATAAAATGGTATATGATGTGTCCTGGGCTGAACTGACTGGAAGAGGAACGGTTGACAAAGAGAGCTTAGAGTGGAGGGTGGAAGGAGAAGAGGAAGACCGGGACTGAGATGGGAGGACTGCATGAAGAGAGATTTGGCGGGAGTGGGAGGGGAGAATGAGAGCGAGGGATGGGGGGAGTGGAGAAAGAGGGCGAGGGATGGGGGGACTGCGGGAAGAGAGATTTGGCGGGAGTGGGAGGGGAGAATGAGGGCGAGGGATGGGGGAGTGGAGAAAGAGGGCGAGGGATGGGGGAGGGGAGAATGAGGGCGAGGGATGGGGGAGTGGAGAATGAGGGCGAGGGATGGGGGAGGGGAGAATGAGGGCGAGGGATGGGGGAGTGGAGAATGAGGGCGAGGGATGGGGGAGTGGAGAATGAGGGCGAGGGATGGGGGAGTGGAGAAAGAGGGCGAGGGATGGGGGGAGTGGAGAATGAGGGCGAGGCATGGGGGAGTGGAGAATGAGGGCGAGGGATGGAGGGAGTGGAGAATGAGGGCGAGGGATGGGGGAGTGGAGAATGAGGGCGAGGGATGGGGGAGTGGAGAAAGAGGGCGAGGGATGGGGGAGTGGAGAATGAGGGCGAGGGATGGGGGAGTGGAGAATGAGGGCGAGGGATGGGGGAGTGGAGAATGAGGGCGAGGAATGGAGGAGTGGAGAATGAGGGCGAGGGATGGAGGGAGTGGAGAATGAGGGCGAGGGATGGGGGAGTGGAGAATGAGGGCGAGGGATGGGGGGAGTGGAGAATGAGGGCGAGGAATGGGGGAGTGTAGAATGAGGGCGAGGGATGGAGGGAGTGGAGAATGAGGGCGAGGGATGGGGGAGTGGAGAATGAGGGCGAGGGATGGGGGGAGTGGAGAAAGAGGGCGAGGGATGGGGGGAGTGGAGAATGAGGGCGAGGGATGGGGGAGTGGAGAATGAGGGCGAGGGATGGGGAGTGGAGGATGGGGGGAGTGGAGAAAGAGGGCGAGGGATGGGGGAGTGGAGAATGAGGGCGAGGGATGGGGGGAGTGGAGAATGAGGGCGAGGAATGGGGGAGTGGAGAATGAGGGCGAGGGAGTGGAGAATGAGGGCGAGGGATGGGGGAGTGGAGAATGAGGGCGAGGGATGGGGGAGTGGAGAAAGAGGGCGAGGGATGGGGGAGTGGAGAATGAGGGCGAGGGATGGGGGAGTGGAGAATGAGGGCGAGGGATGGGGGAGTGGAGAATGAGGGCGAGGGATGGGGGAGTGGAGAATGAGGGCGAGGAATGGGGGAGTGGAGAATGAGGGCGAGGGATGGAGGGAGTGGAGAATGAGGGCGAGGGATGGGGAGTGGAGAATGAGGGCAAGGGATGGAGGAGTGGAGAATGAGGGCGAGGGATGGAGGGAGTGGAGAATGAGGGCGAGGGATGGGGGAGTGGAGAATGAGGGCGAGGGATGGAGGGAGTGGAGAATGAGGGCGAGGGATGGAGGGAGTGGAGAATGAGGGCGAGAGATGGGGGAGTGGAGAATGAGGGCGAGGGATGGGGGAGTGGAGAATGAGGGCGAGGGATGGGGGAGTGGAGAATGAGAGCGAGGGATGGGGAGAGTGGAGAATGAGTGCGAGGGATGGGGCGAGTGGAGAATGAGGGCGAGGAATGGGGGAGTGCATAATGAGGGCGAGGGATGGGGGAGTGGAGAATGAGGGCGAGGGATGGGGCGAGTGGAGAATGAGGGCGAGGAATGGGGGAGTGCATAATGAGGGCGAGGGATGGAGGGAGTGGAGAATGAGGGCGAGGGATGGAGGGAGTGGAGAATGAGGGCGAGGGATGGGGGAGTGGAGAATGAGGGCGAGGGATGGGGGGAGTGGAGAAAGAGGGCGAGGGATGGGGGAGTGGAGAATGAGGGCGAGGGATGGGGGAGTGGAGAATGAGGGCGAGGGATGGGGGGAGTGGAGAATGAGGGCGAGGAATGGGGGAGTGGAGAATGAGGGCGATGGATGGAGGGAGTGGAGAATGAGGGCGAGGGATGGGGGAGTGGAGAATGAGGGCAAGGGATGGGGGAGTGGAGAATGAGGGCGAGGGATGGGGGAGTGGAGAATGAGGGCGAGGGATCGGGGAGTGGAGAAAGAGGGCGAGGGATGGGGGGAGTGGAGAAAGAGGGCGAGGGATGGCGGGAGTGGAGAATGAGGGCAAGGGATGGGGAGTGGAGAATGAGGGCGAGGGATGGGGGAGTGGAGAATGAGGGTGAGGGATGGGGAGTGGAGAAAGAGGGCGAGGGATGGGGAAGTGGAGAATGAGGGCGAGGGATGGGGGGAGTGGAGAATGAGGGCGAGGAATGGGGGAGTGGAGAATGAGGGCGAGGGATGGAGGGAGTGGAGAATGAGGGCGAGGGATGGGGGAGTGGAGAATGAGGGCGAGGAATGGGGGAGTGGAGAATGAGGGCGAGGGATGGAGGGAGTGGAGAATGAGGGCGAGGGATGGGGGAGTGGAGAATGAGGGCGAGGGATGGAGGGAGTGGAGAATGAGGGCGAGGGATGGGGGAGTGGAGAATGAGGGCGAGGGATGGGGGGAGTGGAGAAAGAGGGCGAGGGATGGGGGAGTGGAGAATGAGGGCGAGGGATGGGGGAGTGGAGAATGAGGGCGAGGGATGGGGGAGTGGAGAATGAGGGCGAGGAATGGAGGAGTGGAGAATGAGGGCGAGGGATGGAGGGAGTGGAGAATGAGGGCGAGGGATGGGGGAGTGGAGAATGAGGGCGAGGGATGGGAGGAGTGGAGAATGAGGGCGAGGAATGGGGGAGTGGAGAATGAGGGCGAGGGATGGAGGGAGTGGAGAATGAGGGCGAGGGATGGGGGAGTGGAGAATGAGGGCGAGGGATGGGGAGTGGAGAAAGAGGGCGAGGGATGGGGGAGTGGAGAATGAGGGCGAGGGATGGGGGAGTGGAGAATGAGGGCGAGGGATGGGGAGTGGAGGATGGGGGAGTGGAGAAAGAGGGCGAGGGATGGGGAGTGGAGAATGAGGGCGAGGGATGGGGGGAGTGGAGAATGAGGGCGAGGAATGGGGAGTGCAGAATGAGGGCGAGGGATGGAGGGAGTGGAGAATGAGGGCGAGGGATGGGGGAGTGGAGAATGAGGGCGAGGGATGGGGGAGTGGAGAAAGAGGGCGAGGGATGGGGGAGTGGAGAATGAGGGCGAGGGATGGGGGAGGAGAATGAGGGCGAGGGATGGGGGAGTGGAGAATGAGGGCGAGGGATGGGGAGTGGAGAATGAGGGCGAGGAATGGGGGAGTGGAGAATGAGGGCGAGGATGGAGGGAGTGGAGAATGAGGGCGAGGGATGGGGAGTGGAGAATGAGGGCGAGGGATGGGGGAGTGGAGAATGAGGGCGAGGGATGGGGGAGTGGAGAATGAGGGCGAGGGATCGGGGGAGTGGAGAAAGAGGGCGAGGGATGGGGGAGTGGAGAAAGAGGGCGAGGGATGGCGGGAGTGGAGAATGAGGGCAAGGGATGGGGGAGTGGAGAATGAGGGCGAGGGATGGGGGAGTGGAGAATGAGGGCGAGGGATGGGGGAGTGGAGAAAGAGGGCGAGGGATGGGGGGAGTGGAGAATGAGGGCGAGGGATGGGGGGAGTGGAGAATGAGGGCGAGGGATGGAGGGAGTGGAGAATGAGGGCGAGGGATGGGGGAGTGGAGAATGAGGGCGAGGGATGGGAGAGTGGAGAATGAGGGTGAGGGATGGGGGAGTGGAGAATGAGGGCGAGGGATGGGGGAGTGGAAAATGAGGGCGAGGGATGGGGGAGTGGAGAATGAGGGCGAGGGATGGGGGAGTGGAGAACAAGGGGGAGGGATGGAGGGAGTGGAGAATGAGGGCGAGGGATGGAGGGAGTGGAGAATGAGGGCGAGAGATGGGGGAGTGGAGAATGAGGGTGAGGGATGGGGGAGTGGAGAATGAGGGCGAGGGACAGGGGAGTGGAGAATGAGAGCGAGGGATGGGGGAGTGGAGAATGAGGGCGAGGGATGGGGCGAGTGGAGAATGAGGGCGAGGAATGGGGGAGTGCATAATGAGGGCGAGGGATGGGGGAAGTGGAGAATGAGGGCGAGGGATGGGGCGAGTGGAGAAAGAAGGCCAAGGAATGGGGGAGTGCATAATGAGGGCGAGGGATGGAGGGAGTGGAGAATGAGGGCGAGGGATGGAGGGAGTCCAGAAAGAGTGCGAGATATGGGGTAGGGGAGAATGATGGCAAGGGATGGGGGGAGTGGAGAAAGAGGGCGAGGGATGGGGGAGTGGAGAATGAGGGCGAGGGATGGGGGAGTGGAGAATGAGGGCGAGGGATGGGGGAGTGGAGAATGAGGGTGAGGAATGGGGGAGTGGAGAATGAGGGCGATGGATGGAGGGAGTGGAGAATGAGGGCGAGGGATGGGGGAGTGGAGAATGAGGGCAAGGGATGGGGAGTGGAGAATGAGGGCGAGGGATGGGGGAGTGGAGAATGAGGGCGAGGGATCGGGGAGAGGAGAAAGAGGGCGAGGGATGGGGGAGTGGAGAAAGAGGGCGAGGGATGGCGGGAGTGGAGAATGAGGGCAAGGGATGGGGGATTTGAGAAAGAGGGCGAGGGATGGGGAGTGGAGAATGAGGGCGAGGGATGGGGGAGTGGAGAAAGAGGGCGAGGGATGGGGGGAGTGGAGAATGAGGGCGAGGGATGGGGGAGTTGAGAATGAGGGCGAGGGATGGGGGAGTGGAGAATGAGGGCGAGGGATGGGGGGAGTGGAGAATGAGGGCAAGGAATGGGGGAGTGGAGAATGAGGGCGAGGGATGGAGGGAGTGGAGAATGAGGGCGAGGGATGGGGGAGTGGAGAATGAGGGCGAGGAATGGGGGAGTGGAGAATGAGGGCGAGGGATGGAGGGAGTGGAGAATGAGGGCGAGGGATGGGGGAGTGGAGAATGAGGGCGAGGAATGGGGGAGTGGAGAATGAGGGCGAGGGATGGAGGGAGTGGAGAATGAGGGCGAGGGATGGGAGAGTGGAGAATGAGGGCGAGGGATGGAGGGAGTGGAGAATGAGGGCGAGGGATGGGGAGTGGAGAATGAGGGCGAGGGATGGGGGAGTGGAGAACGAGGGCGAGGGACGGGGGAGTGGAGAATGAGAGCGAGGGATGGGGGAGTGGAGACGGCTGTGAAACGGCTTCAGTGACGAAGAAGTGGAAACAAAAATGGACGACCGGCATCGGTGCCAGCCTCAGAGTAGCACAAATAATCACTTGTGGTCTACAGCCTTATCCGATTATTTGCACTACTTCACCACCGTCTTGTACGATTCGTGGGCGACACACCTCGCAAAGGTTCCATTTAACATAATAATTTTTGTCTGTCACCTCCAGTGTCTTGACAGACACACTGTACGAGTCTCGCAATTCACTGATCTGCTGTTGGGCATCAGATGTGTTCAAATCCATACTGGTGGAGCCCCCTGGTGATAACCCTAGACCACCGAGGGTCATGAGTCGCAGATTGCGATTCTCCGCTCGCAGTGCCTGTAGTTCGGCATTGGCAATCTGAAACAAATCACACAGTTCTAAAACACATTCTTTAAAATGACGAGGTTAATGGTTGATGATTTCCTCTAGACCAGAATTTCAACAGTGCCTCTGTAACAAAAGGCTAGGGTCTAATCTAGAAAGCTTTAATGTTGTTTTGATGCCAACAATTCAACGTTTTGCAACATTAAAGGTCCAAATAACTGTCTATTACGTGTCTTTTTAAATACGGACGTCAGTGTAATTATGTGAAAAAGAGTGCATCATACCAATTATCACTCCAGTAATCGTCTCCATGTTAGTTCAAAGGCAACAAAATAAGACTCTTTCAGGGGGATTTATTAAAACTCCATCCTCAACTGGTTTAGCCTATCACAAATCCAGTTTGTTTTCAGCATTTCCATTTTCACTTAATGGTCAAACATTAAGTAATTGAATAGTTTGTCTGAGTTCACAAAAACTACATACGTATAAAAGTTGCACGAATGAGCTGCTATGTTGCAGTGGATACTAGGTACGTTTGATTTTTTCGCAAAATGAATTTGAATTGAGATTAGTGAAAAAATGAAATTGAGGAGGGATATTTCATTGAAATTTATAAATCTTTTTGAGATATAATTTCTTTAGTCCATATACAGTAGAACCCCTCTGAAGCTGTTACGCGGTTACACACACAAACACACGCACACATATATTAGTTCACTGCCCAACCACTAGGTGTCACTCACATGCAGCTCCGCGATGGTGTTCTCCAACTGCTCAAATTGCTCCCGGAGCTGTTGCTCTGAAGAGTTGGATCGCTCACGTGCAGCTCCGTGAGTACTCGCATGGCCTCTGACCTCAACACTCTGACTTCGCTGACCCGTCTCTCTTCACTCACAGCCAGTCTCTCTTGAAGCTGGCGACAGATGATGTCAAGTGTTTACACTGGCAGTAAGTCCTGGACACTCAAGAGGATGAAAACAGATGATATTTGTGACACATGCGCATTAGCATCCTACAACTGTGGTTTCATTCTTATCCACCAGGTTTATAAATAATGTATATTGTACAACAGCAGATAATAAAACTTATTACACATGCATTTACTTAAGTAAAACAACCTCTTTCGAAAATTATAATTAAAAAATATAAAATATTGTTATGACCAATTTCGAAACTACCCACTTCAGGCGTTGCAATGACACCACAAACATCCCAAGATGATGTCACAAACATATCCAATAGGATATGGCCATGCTGTTTGCATACAAACTCAATCTATGTAACATGTTTTGGCCTTTGTCTACTAAATTAGTCCTCTTTATGGAAATATAACACGATTGTTTGAGACTTTGCGTTGGTTCTGTGTATGCCGGCCTCCCTTAATATGTCACTTGTAGTCTCGGTTACCTCAATTTCATAGAACTGCGCATGCGCTAACCGGTCGCGCTGGTTAACATGTCAGCCCTCAGTCAACCAGGGAAATTACCGTTATGACCAATTTCGAAATCTACCAGTTTCAGGCATTGTAATGATACAACAAACATATCGCAATTACGTCACAAAAGTATCACAATGACGTCACAAAAGTATCACAATGACGTCACAAACAATACCTGCAACTGTAGTTTTATTCTTAGCCTATAGGTGTCGTAAGTGTTGCGAATAATGTCCGTTGTATACACGCACTCGAGATGTGTGTATGGCACAGAATGCTCAGAATAAGCCAGACTAACATCTGGGTCAGAGATAAAGTAAAGAAGGCCTGTGCATGCAAGTGTGTGCAATTAACTAGAAATAATAAACATTAAAAATTAGTGTTATTGCAGTCACATGCAAGATTGATTATTTAATGAAATAACCAACAAGATGTACGGACAAGTTGTGATAAAACTGTTATAAAATACAAACAAGTTATTTGTTGATGTTCCTTATTAGAAGTTATACAAAGTTATACAAAGTCCTTAAGGATGTCAGTTATGAGAGGACGTGGTAGCGTGACCAGACCAGTGAGGCATGACCAGACCAGAGAGATATTAACCGTGATTTATGTACAAAGGCAAAAGGAAACGGGTCAAATCAAAAGAAAAGGTCAACTAATAACACTGTATTACCTTGGCAACTTCCAGCTTAAGTTTCTTTAAGTCCATTCCCTCTAGACGTCTCACTTCATTCACCTATATAAAATATTATACTTCACTGAGACGGTTTTGTTTAAAAGTTAAACTTTTATGATCTGTTAATCATAATTACCTCTCAAGAAACTTGCAGTTTGTTTTTGAATATTTCGACTGCATCTCGCAGTCTTCTTCAGCTGACTGAAGTTACGGATGTGTCACATGACCAATGTCATGTGACACAAGCTGGAGTAGGACTGGTGGGAGCTCCTGGCCGACGTCTCGGTTCAGCGTAGGTTTGTTTCTATGGATGTTAATCGCCTCCTTTATTTTTCTCCTGTGCCAGTTCTCCTCGTGGTCTAGAATATTGACGTCCTTCATACAGCACTGATGACCTGTGTTCAGTTTGTGTTCACTTATAGCTGATAGGGGTTGGCGACAAGATAGATGTTCTTTGATTCTTGTGCCAAGTGTTCTGGCTGTTTCTCCTATATAGTGTTGGTCACATTCTGGGCATTGTATGTCATATACTACCCCACACTTTGCTGCCTTTGCTGTTCTGTCTTTTGGGTGTACCAACAGTGACCTCAGGGTGTTGATAGGTTTGTGGTAAACCGGGATGTTATAGGACTTGAAAATCCTTGCTACTTGTTCTGATAGTTTACTAATGTAGGGCAGACCTATGGCATGTTGTCTTCTGCTGGTTTCTGTGGTAGTGTTCTCCTTCCTTCTCGTTGGTTGCGTGGTGTTAAACATCCAAGTTTTGTAACCGTTTGCTTTCAGCACTTTCTTGATGTGGTCCACCTCTGTGTTCTTGTCTTCTCCTTCCGTTATCAGGTTTTCTGCCCTTTGGAGGAGTGTCCTGACTACTGAACGTTTGTGTTCTAGGTGGTGATTAGAATCCCAGTTCAAATATTGGTCCGTGTGGGTTGCTTTCCGATATATCTTGACCTTGGTTGATCCATCATCATTCAGGCATACACACGTGTCTAGAAAGGCTAACATATTGTCCTGTTCTGGTTCTACCGAGAACTTAATGTTCTCGTCCATTGAATTCAGATGGTGTGTGAAATGTTCTACTTCGCTCTCTCGTAACACTGTGAATGTGTCATCTACATACCTCAACCAGATGTCTGGAGGATGAGGTGCTTCTCTGATGGCTCTTTCCTCAAAATGTTCCATGTATAGGTTTGCCACTATCGGAGAGACAGGTGAACCCATGGCTGCTCCCTTCTTCTGTTTGTAGAATACTCCATCATAAATGAAATATGTGGTGTTCAGACAGATTTCTAACAGTGTGATGATCTGATTTACTGATAGTTCACATCTGTATTTCAGTGTTGTATCCTGGTTTAGTCGGTCCTTTATCACTGATACCGCCTCTGTCACAGGGATACTCGTGAACAGGGCTGTCACATCAAAAGACACCATTTTCCTCCCTGGTGGAACTTCCAACTCTTTGATCTTCTTTACAAATTGTGTGCTGTTTTTCACAAAATGTTCTGTTTTTCCAACTAGTGGGCTCAAAATGCTGGCTAGGAACTTTGCTGTCTTGTATGTGATGCTACCTATACTTGATACTATAGGTCTTAATGGTACATTGTTCTTGTGGACCTTAGGCAATCCATAGAATTTTGGGACTGTTTCTGATGTAGGGTAGATCCTGTAGTATAGGGCATCTGAGATCGTCTTGGTTCTTTTCCACTCTTTCATGGTGTTGACTAGTTTACTTTTGTAAACTTTGGTGGGGTCCCTTTCCAATTTCTTGTAGGTGGTGTCGTCTACTAATAGTCCAGCAATGTGACACATCCGTAACTTCAGTCTGCTGAAGAAGACTGCGAGATGCAGTCGAAATATTCAAAAACAAACTGCAAGTTTCTTGAGAGGTAATTATGATTAATATTAATAACCAAGAAACCGGATCATCTATCCATTCAAGGATCTTATGATCTGGTTTAGCAATAGTTAGAAAGTTGGTTACGAGTTTCTAGTGCAAGAGATTGTTAGTCACATAATGGTGAGTGTGTATACATGTGTATATATAAATACAGATAAACGAACAACAAATTAATTTACATACAGGCTGTAATAACCTTTAAGATTAAAGGGACAGACTAGTCGTGAAATGGGTTGTTTAAAATCTTATGAATTACTCATTCTATTGTGACCAAATTTACAGTGAATTATGTCTGCATGAAAAGAAGGTCACAGGTGACATAATAAGCAGTTTGCATGACTGTAACCATGGTAACCAGATAATCTTAGAAATACTAATGAGGTGGTTTTGTGGTAAGTCCCACGGAATACTGAAGTCATGAATGTCTAATTTTGTAATTTATTCTGGCAAATAATATGTCAGTTTGTGCAGTGAAGTATTTTGTCTAAACAAATATTAATATGTTTGATGAAAATTAGATATTTACTATTAGTTCATGTGTAAAATTGCATTGTTTTCCGTTATTTGCCTTTTAATCAAAAGTTAATTTACTAACCCTGTCCGTAAGCTCTTCATTCAATGTGACGCAATCTTGTCTTGCAGTGCTGAGTTCTGCCTCTAGATGACGCTTCTCTTCTTTCAGATGTTGCTCGTTTTTATGTGTTGCCCTGAAACAATTGTTTATTCTTGAAGTAGCTGGGGACAGCTATTGTTTTTTTTAATAGAGTAGTTTCAGTAGAGGTGAAACAAAAGTCATAGTTTTGGGCCTATGCACCTAAGAGATAATAAAAACTAACCATGTGCAACTAAAATCAAGAATATCATATCGGTGGTTAACTCAGAATGTGTTCTAAAAGTTGGAAATTCTGATCAATTCTCCGTTTAACTGGGCGCTGACATGTTAAACAGCGCGACTGATAAGTCAGAAAGGGACTAGTTTAGTAGACAAAATCCAAAATATGTTACATAAGTTGACCTTGGATGCAAACAGCATGGCCATATCCTATTGGCAAACATATGATTAGGTGCTTACAAATAGATTTTCTCTTGGTCAGTGAATTATACCAGACTACCGCAGGACAACTACTGAGTTTCAACACTATGTCACAAAATTTGCAAATTTTTGCCAATTTGATTATGGTACAGTGTGACTCACACCATCTGATTATGGTATGGTGTGACTCACACCATCTGATTATGGTACGGTGTGACTCACACCTCACCACAATCTGCCCCCACCCACAGGTGGTCATCAAATGTAGTTTTCTACAGTGAAGATAATTCTGTAGCGATGAATTGCAAGAAACATCCAAATATCCACAATTATTAGGAAATTATAAGAATTTTGTGAAAATATAGGAAAATAAAAGAAATATAGCAATTGTAAAGTATAGGAATGTTGGACGTCCTGAGGCAGTTTTAATTTTACTTGTCATTTCACAGTGAATACTATTCGTACTTCAAGTCTGCTCTCAGCTCATGTGCCTCTTCTCTGAGCTGTTGGATAACGTCAGCATTTTCAAGTTTATGTGACTTTTCCAAGTTCCTGTCATATGACACACAATGACACATGACATGACATTACAAAACATGACGTTATATGACAAAATATGACACATCTCAAAATAATATGACAAGATTACAATCAAAATGACAGCTTAAAATCATCAGATGATGTAGCACAATGGGTTATGAAACATCAAATTGCATGACACAATTTCCTACTCCATCATCAAAATATATAACATAATATAATATATATCCTCTATATTACAATTATAACTCATGTCATTGTTATAGTGAAACCACAAAATGATAACGTGACAAAAATTACACTGATGTGGATGACATGAATTAAGACTAAATTAACATCAATCAAGAACATTTTAAACTTTTAATCAGTTCAAAACACACCCGAAGAGCGCAAGCTGTGCGTAGCAAGCTGCATTAATCTCGCGAAGCCCAATCAACATATCCCAGTTTGCAAGTGTAGATTTAATTATAGATTTAATGCAAGTATAGGCAAATTGTTTGAACAATAATCAATTTAACAAAACACTTGTTATAAATGCACCAGTCTCAAGATAAAACAGACATGACCGTGCAGTAAAGTGATGGACTGAGAAAGTGAAGGATGAATAAAGACCTACGTAACCAGGGGTTCTCTGTCAACGAGGGAATGCTGTAGTTCTGAGATCTGCTGCGAGGAGCTCCTGTTCAGACTTCCACGCCTGCAAATGTTCATCTTTTATCGCTGCCGCCGTGCACACGTCAACTTTCGCATTCTCCAGTCTCTGCCAGTAAGACAAGACAAATCATGTCAGACTAACTAAATTAAAGGCACAAAGTCAAATCCAAGACCTTTTTTAAAAATAAAATTGTTAAGACTTCCTGATGTCTGTCTGTGTGATATTCCCATGGCCCCCCAACATATCTCAGGGGTCTGTGTGAGATTCCTGCAGCCCCCCAACATATCCCACTGGTGTGTGTGAGATTCCTGCAGCCCCCCAACATATCCCATGGGTCTATGTGAGATTCCTGCAGCCCCAAACATATCTCAGGGGTCTGTGTGAGATTCCTGCAGCCCCCCAACATATCCCACGGGTCTGTGTGAGATACCTGCAGCCCCCCAACATATCCCACGGGTCTGTGTGAGATTCCTGCAGCCCCCCAACATATCCCATGGGTCTGTGTGAGATTCCTGCAGCCCCCCAACATATCCCACGGGTCTGTGTGAGATTCCTGCAGCCCCCCCAACATATTCCACGGGCCTGTGTGAGATTCCTGCAGCCCCCCAACATATCCCATGGGTCTGTGTGACATTCCCGCAGCCACCCAATATATCTCAGGGGTCTGTGTAAGACTCCTGCAGCCCCACAATATATCTTAGAGGTCTGTATGAGATTCCCACAGCCCCCACAATATATCTCAGGGGTCTGTATGAGATTCCCACAGCCCCCACAATATATCTCAGGGGTCTGTGTGAGATTCCCACAGCCCCCACAATATATCTCAGGGGTCTGTGTGAGATTCCCACAGCCCCCACAATATATTTCAGGGGTCTGTGTGAGATTCCCACAGCCCCCACAATATATCTCAGGGGTCTGTGTGAGATTCCCACAGCCCCCACAATATATCTCAGGGGTCTGTATGAGATTCCCACATCCCCCACAATATATCTCAGGGGTCTGTTTGTTGTGTAATGCGTCTGCCTCAAGGTCACATGATTCACGTACGTCCTGTATGCGTCTGTGGAGATGTGGACAAGACGTGCATAGTGAACAATGGAACATGAAATATATTCCATTTTGAATTAATTTTTAAAGGGAAACAAAAGTCATGGTTTTGGGCCTATGCACCTATAACAGTTACTAAAATATAATTATTTGCAATAAAAATTTCATGGGCCACGCCACACTGTCAGTGTTAGATAACCAGTCATACAAATATTCGCACAATTTTAATCAAATACACTGAGATGGCAATTTTGTTGTTTTGCTAAATCTTGTCTGATCATCAAAACGTAGTTTCTGACTTCATCGCTTACTTGGCCTCCTGTTTCCCGCGGTCCACTGCTTTCTCCTTCTCACGCAGTAAACCCTCCACCTGCCATCTCGTGTCATTCTCTGCTGCTCTCAGTTGTTCTCGGAGACGACCCACTTCTGATGTGAGTTGATCATTCTGTTTCTACAAAAGTGAGACCACCCACACGTGAGCACATTCTTTATGGGACATTTATTACTATTTCTAAAATATGCAATATATAACTTTTTAATATTAAGATAAGTATAACAAGATTGCCATCCAAGCCAATGGGCCAGATGGCAAGTGGACAAGGAAGCCATTGGCTTATCAAGAGTCCAACAATGTTCATCTATGTGTAACCAGCCTTTCTGAGATATTTGTCAATTTTGATTTAAAACATATTCACGCTGTTAGCATTTAGACAATCATCAGACTTGTTCCATTCACGTTACCATTACGTAAAATGTCTTTGTAAACAATTTAGAATATCTGTGTAAAATATGTCCCCCTTGACTCAGTAAAATGTCCAAGCTACAAATATAATGTTATATTCTGCTTGGTTCATACAAACAAATATTTTGGCAAATTGACCAATCACATTGTAGCACATTGGACTGCCCCAATTACAACAAATTAGCCTACCCCAATTGCAACAAATTGGCCTGCCCCAATTACAACAAATTGGCCTACCCTAATTGATACAAATTGGCCCACCCCAACTGCATCAAATTGGTCCCCAACTTTGAATTAAATCGAAGGCGTGTGAGATAAATATAAAATGGTATATGATGTGTCCTGGGCTGAACTGACTGGAAGAGGAACGGTTGACAAAGAGAGCTTAGAGTGGAGGGTGGAAGGAGAAGAGGAAGACCGGGACTGAGATGGGAGGACTGCGTGAAGAGAGATTTGAGGGCGAGGGATGGGGAAGTGGAGAATGAGGGCGAGGGATGGGGGAGTGGAGAATGAGGGCGAGGGATGGGGGAGTGGAGAATGAGGGCGAGGGATGGGGGAGTGGAGAAAGAGGGCAAGGGATGGGGGAGTGGAAAATGAGGGCGAGGGATGGGGGAGTGGAGAATGAGGGCGAGGGATGGGGGAGTGGAGAATGAGGGCGAGGGATGGGGAGTGGAGAAAGAGGGCGAGGATGGTGGGAGTGGAGAAAGAGGGCAAGGGATGGGGGAGTGGAGAACGAGGGCGAGGATGGGGAGTGGAGAATGAGGGCGAGGATGGGGAGTGGAGAAAGAGGGCGAGGATGGGGAGTGGAGAAAGAGGGCGCGGGATGGGGAGTGGAGAATGAGGGCGAGGGATGAGGAGTGGAGAAAGAGGGCGAGGGATGGGGAGTGGAGAATGAGGCGAGGATGGGGAGTGGAGAATGAGGGCGAGGGATGGGGAGTGGAGAATGAGGGCGAGGATGGGGGAGTGGAGAAAGAGGGCGAGGGATGGGGGAGTGGAGAAAGAGGGCAAGGGATGGGGAGTGGAAAATGAGGGCGAGGATGGGGAGTGGAGAATGAGGGCGAGGGATGGGGGAGTGGAGAAAGAGGGCGAGGATGGTGGGAGTGGAGAAAGAGGGCAAGGGATGGGGAGTGGAGAACGAGGGCGAGGATGGGGAGTGGAGAATGAGGGCGAGGATGGGGAGTGGAGAAAGAGGGCGAGGATGGGGGAGTGGAGAAAGAGGGCGCGGGATGGGGGAGTGGAGAATGAGGGCGAGGGATGAGGGAGTGGAGAAAGAGGGCGAGGGATGGGGGAGTGGAGAATGAGGGCGAGGGATGGGGGAGTGGAGAATGAGGGCGAGGGATGGGGGAGTGGAGAATGAGGGCGAGGGATGGGGGGAGTGGAGAAAGAGGGCGAGGGATGGGGGAGTGGAGAATGAGGGCGAGGAATGGGGAGTGGAGAAAGAGGGCGAGGGATGGGGTGTGGAGAATGAGGGCGAGGGATGGTGGGAGTGGAGAATGAGGGCGAGGATGGGGGAGTGGAGAAAGAGGGCAAGGGATGGGGAGTGGAGAAAGAGGGCGAGGATGGGGAGTGGAGAAAGAGGGCGAGGATGGGGGAGTGGAAAATGAGGGCGAGGATGGGGAGTGGAGAATGAGGGCAAGGGATGGGGAGAGCGGAGAAAGAGGGCGAGGATGGGGAGTGGAGAATGAGGGCGAGGGATGGGGAGTGGAGAATGAGGGCGAGGATGGGGAGTGGAGAAAGAGGGCGAGGGATGGGGAGTGGAGAAAGAGGGCGAGGATGGGGGAGTGGAGAATGAGGGTGAGGAATGGGGGAGTGGAGAATGAGGGCGAGGATGGGGGAGTGGAGAATGAGGGCGAGGGATGGGGAGTGGAGAAAGAGGGCAAGGGATGGGGAGTGGAAAATGAGGGCGAGGATGGGGGAGTGGAGAATGAGGGCGAGGATGGGGAGTGGAGAAAGAGGGCGAGGGATGGTGGGAGTGGAGAAAGAGGGCAAGGGATGGGGGAGTGGAGAACGAGGGCGAGGGATGGGGGAGTGGAGAATGAGGGCGAGGGATGGGGGAGTGGAGAAAGAGGGCGAGGGATGGGGGAGTGGAGAAAGAGGGCGCGGGATGGGGGAGTGGAGAATGAGGGCGAGGGATGGGGGAGTGGAGAAAGAGGGCGAGGGATGGGGGAGTGGAGAATGAGGGCGAGGGATGGGGGAGTGGAGAATGAGGGCGAGGGATGGGGGAGTGGAGAATGAGGGCGAGTGATGGGGGAGTGGAGAAAGAGGGCGAGGGATGGGGAGTGGAGAAAGAGGGCGAGGATGGGGGAGTGGAGAATGAGGGCGAGGATGGGGGAGTGGAGAAAGAGGGCGAGGATGGGGGTGTGGAGAATGAGGGCGAGGGATGGTGGGAGTGGAGAATGAGGGCGAGGGATGGGGGAGTGGAGAAAGAGGGCAAGGGATGGGGGAGTGGAGAAAGAGGGCGAGGGATGGGGGAGTGGAGAAAGAGGGCGAGGGATGGGGGAGTGGAAAATGAGGGCGAGGGATGGGGGAGTGGAGAATGAGGGCAAGGGATGGGGGAGCGGAGAAAGAGGGCGAGGATGGGGGAGTGGAGAATGAGGGCGAGGGATGGGGAGTGGAGAATGAGGCGAGGATGGGGGAGTGGAGAAAGAGGGCGAGGATGGGGAGTGGAGAATGAGGGTGAGGAATGGGGAGTGGAGAATGAGGGCGAGGGATGGAGGGAGTGGAGAATGAGGGCGAGGGATGGGGAGTGGAGAATGAGGGCGAGGGATGGAGGGAGTGGAGAATGAGGGCGAGGGATGGGGGAGTGGAGAATGAGGGCAAGGGATGGGGGAGTGGAGAAAGAGGGCGAGGGATGGGGGAGTGGAGAATGAGGGCAAGGGATGGGGAAGCGGAGAAAGAGGGCGAGGGATGGGGGAGTGGAGAATGAGGGCGAGGGATGGGGGAGTGGAGAATGAGGGCGAGGGATGGGGGAGTGGAGAAAGAGGGCGAGGGATGGGGGAGTGGAGAATGAGGGTGAGGAATGGGGGAGTGGAGAATGAGGGCGAGGGATGGAGGGAGTGGAGAATGAGGGCGAGGGATGGGGGAGTGGAGAATGAGGGCGAGGGATGGAGGGAGTGGAGAATGAGGGCGAGGGATGGGGGAGTGGAGAATGAGAGCGAGGGATGGGGGAGTGGAGAATGATGGCGAGGGATGGAGGGAGTGGAGACGGCTGTGAAACAGCTTCAGTGACGAAGAAGTGGAAACAAAAATGGACGACTGGCATCGGTGCCAGCCTCACCCTGGACTTCAGGGATAAAGAGGAGAGTATCATCCCCCTCATACTCGGGGGCTGACAGAGTAGCACAAATAATCACTTGTGGTCTACAGCCTTATCCAATTATTTGCACTACTTCACCACCGTCTTGTACGATTCGTGGGCGACACACCTCGCAAAGGTTCCATTTAACATAATCATTTTTGTCTGTCACCTCCAGTGTCTTGACAGACACACTGTACGAGTCTCGCAATTCACTGATCTGCTGTTGGGCATCAAATGCATTCAAGTCCATACTGGTGGAGCCCCCTGGTGATGACCCTAGACCACTGAGGGTCATGAGTCGTAGATTGTGATTCTCCGCTCGCAGTGCCTTCAGTTCGGCATTGGCAATCTGAAACAAATCACACAGTTCTAAATCACATTCTTTAAAATGACGAGGTGGTTGATGATTTCATCTAGACCAGAATTTTAACAGTGCCTCTGTAACAAAAGGCTGGGGTCTAATCTAGAAAGCTTTAATGTTGTTTTGATACCAACAATTCAACGTATTGCAACATTAAATTTCCAAATAACTGTCTATTACATTTACGTGTCTTTTTAAATACGAATGTCAGTGTAATTATGTGAAAAAGAGTGCATCATACCAATTATCACTCCAGTAACCTGTGTGTACCCATGTTAGTTCAAAGGCAACAAAATAAGACTCTTTCAGGGGGATTTATTAAAACTCCATCTTCAATTGATTTAGCTTATCGCAAATCCAGTTTGTTTTCAGCGTTTCCATTTTCACTTAATGGTGAAACATTAAGTAATTGAATAGTTTCTCTGAGTTCACAAAAACTACATACAAAAATTGCACGAATGACCTGCCATGTTCTAGTGGATGCTAGGTAGGTTTGATTTTTTCGCAAAATGAATTTGAATTGAGATTAGTGATAAAATCAAATTGAGGAGGGATATTTCATTGAAATTATACCCCTTTTAGAGACCTAATTTCTTTGGAATTATACCCCTTTAGTCCATATACAGTAGAACCCCTCTGAAACACAGTTTGGTTACATGCACGCATGTACGCACGCACATCTATTAGTTCACTGCCCAACCACTAGGTGTCACTTACATGCAGCTCCATGATGGTGTTCTCCAATCGCTCAAATTGCTCCCGGAGCTGTTGCTCCGAAGAGCTGGATCGCTCACTGAGCGAGGCGACAGTGAGGTCACAGTCGTGCAGCTCCGTGAGTACTCATGCAGCTCCATGAGTACTGACCTCTACACTCTGACCTCGCTGACCCGTCTCTCTTCACTCACAGCCAGTCTCTCTTGAAGCTGGCAACAGATGATGTCAAGTGTTTACACTGGCAGTAAGTCTTAGACACACATGAGGATGAAAACAGCTAATATTTGTGACACATGCGCATTAGCATCCTACAACTGTGGTTTCATTCTTATCCACCATGTTTATAAATAATGTATATTGTACGACAGCAGAAAATAAAACTGATTACACATGCATTTACTTAAGTAAAACAACCCCTTTCAAAAATTATAATTAAAAAATATAAAATATTGTTATGACCAATTTCAAAACTAAACGCTTCAGGCGTTGCAATAACATCACAAATATATAACAATTACGTCACAAAAGTATCACAATGACGTCACAAACATGACCTGCAACTGTAGTTTTATTCTTAGCTGATAGGTGTCGTACGTGTTGCAAATATTGTCCATTGTATACATGCACTCGAGATGTGTGTATGGCGCAGAATGCTCAGTATAAGCTGGACAAACACCTGGGTTAGAGATAAAGTAAGGAAGGTCTGTGCATGCGGGTGTGTGCAATTAACTAGAAATAATAAACATTAAAAATTAGTGTTATCGCAGTCATATGCAAGGTTGATTATTTAATGAAATAACCAACAAGATGTACGGACAGGTTGTAATAAAACTGGGGGCAGCTATTTTTTTAATCCAGTAGTTTCAGTAGAGGTGAAACAAAAGTCAAAGTTTTGGGCCTATGCACCTAAGGGATAATAAAAATTAACCATGTGCAACTAAAATTAAGAATATCACGCCACTGGTTTACTCAGAATGTGTTCTAAAAGTTGGAGATTCTGATCAATTCTTCATTTAACTAGGCACTGACATGTTAAACAGTGCGACTGATAAGTCAGAAAAGGACTAGTTTAGTAGACAAAAGCCAAAATATGCTACATAAGTTGACCTTGGATTCAAACAGCATGGCCACACCCTATTGGCAAACATATCATCAGGTGTTTACAAATAGATTTTCTCTTGGTCAGTGAATTATACCAGACTACCGCAGGACAACTACTGAGTTTCAACATTACGTCACAAAATTTGCAAATTTTTGCCGATCTAATTATGGTACAGTGTGACTCACACCACAATCAGATCACCATAGATGGTCATCCAATGTAGTTTCCTACCGTGAAGATAATTCTATAACAATGAATTGCAAGAAACATCCAAATATCCACAATTATCAGGAAAATATAAGAATTTTGTGAAAATACAGGAAAATAAAAGAAATATAGGAATTGTAAAGTATAGGAATGTTGGACGTCCTGAGGCTGTTTTAATCTTACTTGTCATTTCACAGTGAATACTGTACGTACTTCAAGTCTGCTCTCAGCTCATGCACCTCTTCTCTGAGCCGTCGGATGACGTCAGCATTTTCAAGTTTATGTGACTTCTCCAAGTTCCTGCCATATGACATAAACGTGACATGACATTACAAAACATGACATTATATGACAAAATATGACACATCTTGACATCATATGACAAGATTACAATCAAACTGACAGCTTAAAATTATCAGATGATGTAGCACAATGGGTATGAAACATCAAATTGCATGACACAATTTCGTACTCCATCATAAAAATACATAACATAATATAATTTATATACTATATATGACAAAGATAACTCATGCGTGTCATAGTCAAACCACAAAATGATGACGTGACATAAAATGACACTGATGTGGATGACATGAATTAAGACTAAATTAATCAATCAAGAACATTTTAAACTTCTAATCGGTTCAAAACACACCCGAAGAATTCAAATATCTTAGCTATATGTAGCAAGCTGTATTAAAGTCTCGCGAAGTTCAATCAATATATCTCAGTTTGCAAGTGTAAATTTCATTATAGATTTAATGCAAGTATTGACAAATTGTTTGCACAATAATCAATTTAAAAAAACACTTGTTATGATGCACCAGTCTCAAGATCAAACAGACATGAGGGTGCAGTAAAGTGATGGACTGAGAAAGTGAAAGTAGAAAGAAGACCTACTGGACCAGGCATTCTCTGTCAGCGAGGGAATGCTGTAGTTCTGAGATCTGCTGCGAGGAGCTCCTGTTCAGACTTCCACGCCTGCAAATGTTCATCTTTTATCGCTGCCGCCGTGCACACGTCACCTTTCTCATTCTCCAGTCTCTGCCAATAAGACAAGACAAATCATGTCATAAATACAAATTTTAAGACTTCCTGATGCCTTAATTAAAAATGCAAGAATCAATTTAAAACCTTTTAGGACTTTTAGAGACAGTTTAAGCTCCACACACCTCAGGGGTCTGTGTGAGATACCTGCAGCCCCCCAACATATCCCTCGGGTCTGTGAGATTCCCACAGCCCCCCAACATATTGCAGGGGTTTGTGCGAGATTCTCATGGCCCCAACTTATCTCAGGGGTCTGTGTTACATTCCTGCGGCCCCCCAACATATCTCAGGGGTCTGTGTGAGATTCCCACGGCCCCCACAATATATCTCAGGAGTCTGTGTGAGATTCCCACGGTCCCCACAATATATCTCAGGAGTCTGTGTGAGATTCCCACGGTCCCCACAATATATCTCAGGAGTCTGTGTGAGATTCCCACGGTCCCCACAATATATCTCAGGGGGTCTGTGTGAGATTCCCACGGTCCCCACAATATATCTCAGGGGTCTGTGTGAGATTTCCACGGTCCCCACAATATATCTCAGGGGGTCTGTGTGAGATTCCCACGGTCCCCACAATATATCTCAGGGGTCTGTGTGAGATTCCCACGGTCCCCACAATATATCTCAGGAGTCTGTGTGAGATTCCCACGGTCCCCACAATATATCTCAGGAGTCTGTGTGAGATTCCCACGGTCCCCACAATATATCTCAGGAGTCTGTGTGAGATTCCCACGGTCCCCACAATATATCTCAGGAGTCTGTGTGAGATTCCCACGGTCCCCACAATATATCTCAGGAGTCTGTGTGAGATTCCCACGGTCCCCACAATATATCTCAGGGGGTCTGTGTGAGATTCCCACGGCCCCCACAATATATCTCAGGGGTCTGTGTGAGATTCCCACGGTCCCCACAATATATCTCAGGAGTCTGTGTGAGATTCCCACGGTCCCCACAATATATCTCAGGGGTCTGTGTGAGATTCCCACGGTCCCCACAATATATCTCAGGAGTCTGTGTGAGATTCCCACGGTCCCCACAATATATCTCAGGGGTCTGTGTGAGATTCCCACGGTCCCCACAATATATCTCAGGAGTCTGTGTGAGATTCCCACGGTCCCCACAATATATCTCAGGAGTCTGTGTGAGATTCCCACGGTCCCCACAATATATCTCAGGGGTCTGTGTGAGATTCCCACGGTCCCCACAATATATCTCAGGAGTCTGTGTGAGATTCCCACGGTCCCCACAATATATCTCAGGGGGTCTGTGTGAGATTCCCACAGCCTCCACAATATATCTCAGGGGTCTGTGTGAGATTCCCACGGCCCCCACAATATATCTCAGGGGTCTGTGTGAGATTCCCACGGCCCCCACAATATATCTCAGGGGTCTGTGTGAGATTCCCACGGCCCATTGTTCCAAATTACGTAATTTTCGTCAAACACTTGTGAAAGGTCGCCTCTGGGGAGATATCACCCGGCCAATTTCACAAAATGACAACCGAATTAAAAGAACCAGCTGTAAGACTGCTGTGAATAATTACATTTAGTGATGAATATATCATCTGTATGTGCAAAGTTGTGGATTATATTACAGTGAACGTATTTTAGTTCAATAAAAGTTGGTGTTTGAAAAAGAATTAGAACTTGCAGCAGCTGTATCATAGGCACTTTATCATAGATCAGAGCAGTCACTATGAAAAAGCGCTTGTCAAACTTCAAATCATCTGTCATTTTGTTAACTGAGCTACTTCACGTGGCACACAAGTGTATGTAGTCATAACCAGGTGGCAGCACTTTACAGCTGACATACACAGGTGGGCCGTATGACCCTGTGGGTCTTTTTACCCCACCCTTCCCATCACCTGATTTTCCTACGTCTATCCCGTGTGTGCAAACTGTTAAAAGTAATAACTATTAGAAGCTGTTTAAATAATACTTCTTTTTTTTACAATTACAACTTCTACTGAATCACATCTCATTGTTTGTGCGGTTACGATGGAATGTGCCTGTTAGGCAGAATCAAAACACAACACGTTGGAGCACACATGCCAGTGTATCACCACCGAAGATAGGAACAATAAGATTCCTAGCGTATCACGACTGAATACAGAAGTTTTGTAACGTAAGCAGCGGACGCTGATGGGTGCCAGGTCTGTGTGCCTACATTACAATTGGCAGTGTAAAAATAATGCGTGTGCTCGTGAGAAAACTACATTGATAACATGAAGTGACAAAATGGTGACTCCGATATCATCAGTCTGGGAATTCTGTCATTTTTCTGCTGATATTAGTTGTTTTGCGTGATTGTGTCCCATAATAAACTGTGAAATGGTGCCTTGATTTTTCTTCTGGGTAGCCTTCAAAAGTCTTGAAATGGCCTTGAATTTGATATCTCCCTTAGCGCACAGACCCTGCAGTTATGGCAATGACTGCTCCCTTGATTCACATTGCTGGAGTCATCTCCAGGTCGGTATATCTTGGGCTTGGAGACTATACCTTTTTTCTTTAAATTTCGCTTTACGATAATCGTTGTATATAAGTTTGGCATGGCCTTCCATTGGCTAGGAGTAGAGAACTTGTTTAGGAAGCACGTTGCCATCCACACGAGCCACTGTCCGTCTGATCTATTTATACAAGAAGCTGTTCCATGATTTGCATATTTGAAAAAAAATGGGCCACGGAAAAATGTAAAGGAATTTGTTTTTAAAAGTGAACACCAACATTTGTTTCTCTAGACAATAAGGTAACTGTTTAACACTAGTGGTGTCATCTGGTGACCAGTGTAGAACAACTGAAAAGTGGTGCCAGCTGCTTAACACCAGATGGCGACACTTTTCAGTTGTTAGACACTAATCAAATTATAATAATTGTGCACCCTGCTGATTAAAAAAGGGGTGTATGCCAATTAGGGCATGTATGCTTAATAGGTTGAATATGGTATGTCCTTGTTGGTTATGGATGCTTCCATGTTATACCCATCAGTATTGTGTTAACAATGTGGGGGGCTGGTACATACTTTTGTGTGGGGGCCTTACTGAGTGCGTGAAAGAAGATTGAGACGAGTGTTATTAACTATGGAGGTAACCTTAACGACTGATGATTGATGTTGTGCAGTAAGAGTGTGCTAGGTGTGAGTGTGCCTGGTATGAGTGTGCCTGGTATGAGTGAGTCAGGTGTGAGCATACCAGATGTGAGTGTGCCTGGTATGAGTGAGTCAGGTGTGAGCGTACCAGGTGTGAGCGTACCAGGTGTGAGTGAGCCAGCATTATAACATTAACATTGTCGCCCAGGGGAAAATAAAATGTCTTTACGTTTACTTATAATAAAAATGTGTGTGTCATTGGAGGCAAGCTTTAGGAAATTGTGTCAGTTTAACATGTAATGAAAACTTTGTGAATAACCACCAACAACTGCCACCGCTCCCAGTGATCCTAAATGTTGGGACACAAACGGCTGATGTCACAGACCACCATTGCCATAACACGCCATCACAAGAGAGGTCGACTTGTACTGGCATGGATGTGATGTCACAGATCCATTTCCTTGTTGGTTATGGATGCTTCAATGTTATACTGGTCAGTGTCGTGTTAACAATGTGGGGGCTGGTACAATGTGGGGGCCTTACTGAGTGCGTGAAAGATTGAGATGCGTGATATTAACTATGGAGGTAACCTTAACGATTGATGATGGATGTTGTCCAGTAAGAGTGTGGGTGTACCAGGTACGAGTGTGCCAGGTGTGAGTGTGCCTGGTATGAGTGTACCAGGTGTGGGCGTACCAGGTGTGAATGTACCAGTTATGAGTGAGCCAGTATTAAAACATTAACATTGTCGCCCAGGGGAAAATAAAATGTGTTTACGTTTACTTATAATAAAAATGTGTGTGTGTGTGTGTCATTGGAGACAAGCTTTAAGAAATTGTGTCAGTTTAACATGTAATGAAATGTTTGCGATCGAATAACCACCAACAACACACACAGTGATCCTAAATGTTGGGACACAAACGGCTGATGTCACAGACCAAAACTGCCATAACACGCCATCATGAGAGAGGTCGACTTGTACCAGCATGGATGTGATGTCACAGATCCATTTCAACCATGGATATGATGTCACAGACCCATTTCAACCACGAATGTGATGTCACAGACCCATTTCAACCACGAATGTGATGTCACAGACCCATTTCAACTCATCTCATAGGCAGACTGTTCAACATCCTGTAGGAATTGTCATAAGCAACAATGAAGAGCTGACAAACTGTTTTCTACCCATAAGGCACAATCCTGGGCAACTAGCAACAAATCTCCACATGTAGAGTTCAGTCGTCTGTAGATCTTTTGCTACTTTCTTTTCTATGCATTGTTTTGTATTATTAAAATGTGTAAAATAACCACACCTGTCTCTTTATTTAGACAGACAGACCACGAGTTTGAAACACATTAGCACTGATGAATTGCAGTTTAATATCGCTCACACCACACATTTGTTCCGGTAAAGACCCTAGGGCACGCCATCCCAGTGACACGGACTGAAAGTATCCATTTCCAGGGCACCTACTAGGACTGTGCCAGAAGTAGGTGTTGCTATTAAGGTGGTTTGCACTAATAATATGTTTAACATTATAATTGTTAGAATTCATAGTATAAACATAAATTGAATAAAATAAACAAATAAAAATAAATAAAAACAAGAACAAAAAGCAGAACAAAGAAACTTAAACACAATTAATGGGGTCACGACAGGTCACGTTGCTCACTGTGCTTACACACACAGTACGCATTTGCCTACTCCTGACATGGCATACTTTTAGCACGTGACACCGGTTTTTCCACCATTTTGTTCCATGAGAGGGAAACATTCATACCTCCACATCAAAGGTTACGGTTATGGATGGTTACATAGCACACCATCAAAGGGTGGCCAGGCACTGATTTTCATGGGAAATTGGCAGGATTCCCACTCTATTCATACTGTACTTCCCAGTATTATGTCACAATTTTGAGAGTTGTAATCCAAGAAGCCATCCATATACTGACTGGCAGTACCAAGTACCAAGGCATAGATGGATGTTTCTGTGATAATGTTGTGTATCCTGACATTTTACAGTCACGTATGAGCTACCAAGTTATCCTGTTCACAGGATTGCGATTTTTGTTAAATAATTATTATAATAATTTGGTCCAATAACAAAGATAATAACTCTGATTAAAAAGAGTTACTGCTGAGATTCCTACACGATCTGTCATCAGATGTCTCTGCATTCTAGGTCAGATACAAGAATATAAATTAATCAACATTAGTTTATTTACCATTTTTCTTCTTTTTAAAGTTACATAATTATAATTTGTTTGACAAAAGGTGGTTCCCATGTTAGCGACATGTTTGTCTTAATGGGAGTCTCCTTGACCTTTATATTTGTGATTTATAGTAATTATTTCAATTATTTCAACTTGAACAAACGGTCAAAATAAATATGTCTGTCTGTCCATGGGACTTATCTTCATTGTATTTTTTTCATCCATGGTTGTTTCGTTTTTTTCTCCGGGTTTATGTATGTCCTTGGTTGTTTTGTCCATGGGGGGTTTGTGCACGAGGGTTTGTCCATGGAGGTTTTGTGCATAGGGGATTTGTCCATGGGGGATATGTACATGGGGGTTTTGTCCATCAGGGCTATATTTCGTGGGAAATTCACTCTGGGTTTTGTCCCATAAGTTATGTCCATGCACCTGATAAAGCATAAACCTCACCTGTCGTACTGCATGAAGACTATGTTCCACAGTTCTGTCACCTGCGGACTGTCAGCGTTCTGTGGCTGTGGTCATAGTGTAGCTCACGGACCACACGGCCCACTCTTTCCCATCTCACACAAGTTGTCCCACATCCCGAAGGGAAGAACCCTCTCTGGAGGCAGACTGCAGGGAGAGGGAAGCAAAAATGTTGTTATTTGTTGGCCATTTTTCATTCATAGCAAATACATTTTAAAACTCATTTTAATAGCCCTGGGTTGCACCTGGATATCACGGTTCTGAGAAATAAGGGAACATATCAAAACTGCAGTGGGGGAACATATCAAAAATGCAGTGGAGATAAAGTGGTCTTTAATTAAATGAAGGCAGATTCCTTCACAAAATGCCACTACTTTTTATAGCCAGGCAATCATTTATACTGCTGAGTGAACTCAATGAAAATGTGGAGTGAAAAAAATTGCCACTGGAAGCTTATAACGTCAGCATTGAAGTCCAGTACTTTTGGTTGAGAGTCCAACATTCATACCACTAGACTAAAGTGAAACAGAAGTCATGGTTTTGGGGATATAAAAGAGATAATAAAACTAACCATGTGCAACTAAAATCAAGAATATCACGCCAGTGGTTTACTCAGAATGTGTCTAAAAGTTGGAGATTTTGGTAATTTCTCCAAACAACCAAGGGCTGACATGTTCATCAGCGCGACCAATAAGGGCATATTAAGGGAGGCCGACATACACAGGACCAATACAAAGTCTCAAACAAACATGTTATTTTGCTAGAAAGTAGACTAGTTTAGTAAACAAAGGCCAAAAAATATGTTACTTAAGTTGAGTTTGGATGTAAATAGCATGGCAATATCCTATTGGCAAGAATAGGAATATATGTATACGAATATATTTCCATTTGTTGAGCGAATATTGCCCGAATACCGCACACATGACGTAGTGTTATCTAAAAGTATGGCGTGGCCCATGAAATTAAGATTTTGTGTGTTCAACAAGGTTTTCCTAGTAAACCACAGGCATGATATTTTTAATTGTAGTTACAAATGGTTATATTTTAGTGACTCTTACAGGTGCATAGGCCGAAAACTATGACTTTTATTTCGCTTTAAGGAAAATCTCACGGAAGAGAAAATAATTGTGGCGCCACCTAGCAGGCAACTCTGACAGTGCGAAGTTAAGTTTTCATGATATGGCAAATACAAATGAACTGCACCAACCTTGAAATGGTCTCCCAGTTTCCTATCATCTTAACGGAAGTGCGACGGTAGAGATGTTGTCAAGGCTGTCGTGTTTTCCTCCGACACAGATACACTTCCGACTGTCGGCGACGCGTCGGTATGATGCTGTGTCACTTTGTTGATCGACAGTGCCCAGAAACAGGGGCTTGAGCTACAAGGTTCAACAACAAAGTGCACCACACAAACATTGGTGATGCGGCAAATCACCGTTAGATCTGGTAACTTATGAAAGTGTGAACAACCTTATGCCATAGTATATTAGGGTGGAGCTACTTTTGCCCTTTTTTGTCGAATTTTTAGTTTGTCTGACGGTTTCATCAAAACTAAATAACCCATTTGCACAAATTTAATAAAGATTGTCATCCAAGGCAAAGGCCCAGATGGCAAGTGGACAAGGAAGCCATTGGCTTATCGAGAGTCCAACAATGTTCATCTACTTATAACCCGCCCTCCTGAGATATGTGTCAACCTTATTTTTAAACATATTCATGCTGCAAGCAGTTATACAATCTGTAGATAATTTGTTCAATTCATTTATTATCCTCTGTGAGAACAAGTACTTTCTGATATCCAATCTACATTGATCCTTTACTAATGTTACTTCATGTCTTCTAGTTCTACTATCTTTCTCGAGTGAGAAAAAAGTATTTCTATCAGTATTTTCATACCCATTTAATATCTTAAAAACTTCAATTTGATCTCCTCTTAACCTCCTTGTCTTTAGAGTTGTTAAACCACATTCTTTTAGGCGTTCTTCATAACTAAACTCTCTCAGTTCTGGAATCATTTTAGTGTTCTCCTCTGTATTTGTTCAAGCGTATCTATATCCTTCTTATGATATGGTCTCCACGCTTGTGTACAGTACTCTAAATGAGGCCTAACTATTGCTTTATACAAAGTTATAATTAGCTTTTTTCCTTGCATGTTATATTTCTCTTAATCAACCCAATAATTTGATTACCCTTTGAAACTGCAATACCACACTGCTCTGAAACTTTCATATCAGCACTTATTTTTACTACTAAGTCCTTTTCTTTTAAAGTAGTACCTAGAACAGTATCTCCCATTTTATAGTTTACATCCAAGTTCCCGTGTCTTGTATGTAGGCATATACATTTTCCCAAATTGAATATCTGCCATTTTTAGATCATTTAACTAATTTGTCTAGATCGTTTTATAAATGTTGTTTATCACCATCATTGTTAACATTTCTAAACACTTTTGTGTCATCCGCAAATGAGCTAGCTTGTTATAGTGGACACTAGGTAGGTTTGATTGTTCACAAAATTATTCTAAAATGAGCTTTAAAAAGTGAATATTTTAAGCATAAACATCCCTGATTGATTTTAAAAATTGCCCACAGAAATATATAATATAATCAAAATATATTTATGCATTACAAGCATAACATTAAAATATGATTGTGGGGTACTGAAAAAATTGCCTTGATAAGACAATTATAATTTTCACTATGGTATAAACAAGTTTTGGATATGTTAAAATAATTAATTCAATGTGGTGCAATTTTTATTTTTGAGAGTTGAACTACAATAGAATATGTTATGGACAAACACACAATTTGCAACAATTATTGTTTGTCTACAGTGTATGGGTTCTTACAAGTTTTAGGAATACTTATCACAAAATCTAAATCATTCATATTATTACACAGCAAATTAGAAATGATTTATTATATGCTGGTTAATTTCTAAAACATTAAAAAGAAAGTGGGCTGACAGTTTCACTTTCACGTTCATCCCTTGACCAGGATGGTCGCAAGGGTGCCATTTCACTGTCTTTGCCGGCTTGATCCCTTCCCGTATGTTAACCAGCCAGTTTTTCCTCTGGCAGGATGACTTTTAAAATGGTGTTTGTCAGGGCAAGAGGCCGCCAGAGATAAAACTGGCTAGACAATATACAAGAATGGACACATCGAGACCTGCTGACCCTGCTACTGCCTGTCCACAGTCCCACAGGCAGTGGACTGTGTGTGAATGGCACCCCTCTCTCTCTGCCTGTGCTGTGCAGCTCTTGCATTCATAGTTTGCTGCCACATGAATAGTTAACCCTGTCACTATATTTTCTTCCCTGGTTCTACTTTGTGCACAATAATCCAGTTTCATTTGCCATATGTGAGACATAAAGTATGTGTCAGTGGACCTTGAATGTAAAACTATTGGTGCTAAGTAGTTACTGTGATATCTGTTTAAATTATTGTTACTATCATAAACTAAAGTAATAGTAATGAAGTAAAAATGTTCTTCTAATCATAGATTTACTTACTCAATGTTCAGCTACTTTCAGTAGCCTTCACAATCATCACAACTAGATGGTTTACCTAATAACAAGAGAGAGTCAGTAACGGTAGAGCACAATTCTGCAATCACAGACCATGCAGACAGAAACAATTGCTTCATTGACTGGGAGGGAGCAAAGGCGATGGATAGAGAGAGCAACAGAAACGCAAGATGGATTAAAGAGGCTATGTGGATCAGAAAGACGACTCCAATCATGAATCAGGACGAGGCAGGATACCTACTCAGCTACGAATGGAACGGCCTGCTTGCCATGCCAACTGGCGAGCCAAAGAAGAACTAGTCATCCAAGAATTCAGTTCCTGATGAAGGATACCGACAATAGCCGAAACGGTGCAGGTAAACAGTAAGTAGAGCCAGTGGCAGTGTCAGAGAGTCACGAGGGGAGCGTGTCCGAATTTAAAACTCGTGCCCGGAATCTAGCTCCCCTGAAAGCAAAGCGCTTGACACGATACATGGCTTGGGTGCCGGGTGGCCCAAAGAGCTGACAAGTGGGATTACAACGCCTATGGTTATGCTTAGCTTGGATCTGACTAGTCCGAGACTTGGCTCTTGTCTTGGGTTGCTGCCTTCAGACACGCGCTGTCTGGGCGATAATATGGGCCACTTGTCTATTTTAGACTTTGTAATGCGCTATAAATCGCCTTTCAGGCGACGCACCTACCACCGAACCGAACATCACATACCAGTCGCCAGTGCAATGCTATATTAGTTGTCATAACAATGGTGTTTATTGTATCAGCGTACACATGCGGCGTCAAGGTTGATGTAGTGTCTCTCGCATCCGCTCCTCGGCGCCACTGCCCTTAACGTGTCTGGATAACTTGGATCTGGATTTCCGGGTTCTAAATAAGGCTTTTAGCAGGGCTGGGTCCAATTATGTAATTGTAATTGATTACAGCAAAATCATGTAATTGTAATTGATTATGGTTTCAAAATGTTGCTGTAATTGTAATTGTTATATTTTGTATAATTGAAATTTTATTTCAATTACAATCAATTACAATCAATTACAGTACGTTTCATATCACAAACTACCTGAACGAATTGTCAATAAAAATATAATTTAAGTCTCACATGAGTTGAAAATCAAGACTACTAATAACACCTGCTTATATATTTACATTTAAGTCTCAGTATTCACTGTCTGGTGGGTACTGGTCAGTGGTGCTAGTGGTGGGTAGCCTTAGCAGTTAGCCTTTTCAGTAAGTTGGTAACAGCCAGGAAGCAATAAACAATGCACAGACATTCAGTGAAACATTGCAGAGTTAGCAAGCCAATTACACCCCTTGTGTTGTGGTGGGTTGGAGACAGGTCAGGTGGCAAGGACTGTTTATATGGCCTCTCTTCCCATTCCCAACTCACACAAAGCAAAGGGCAGACCAATTAAGAATGTCAGCTTAGAGCAGGAGCTACAACCTCAAAGTAAACACATCAAACCCTATTATTAGTATTTTCCAAAGAAAAATTTAAGAAATGCGCACGGATAAATGTCTGCATTGGAATATGTCCTGTAGGATTATGTCTGGATATTGCATTGTATTTTTATATAATAAAAATGTTTTAAACAGCTATCTTTTTATTTAGTATAATTCAAAGTCACAATTCAACAAAATGTACAAACATTACCGTTATATTTGTTTATCAATTGTGTACAAAATATTGAAATTAAGCAAAACGCGCAAAAATACATAATTAACAAATGCTGAATATATTTGGTTCCGCATAATGTAATTGTAATTGTAATTGAAATTGAAACAGTGTAATTGTAATTGATTTAGAAAATTATGACTGTAATTGTAATTGAAATAAGAAATTTAATGTAATTGTAATTGTAATTGATATAATTTTGTGTAATTGGACCCAGCCCTGGCTTTTAGCCTTGTGATACCATATATTATTCTTCATAATTTGTTTTGTGATAACGTGGCTTGTGCGTATCAATTGTGGATTTTTTTATTTGTCCATCTTCCAGGCATCGTCTTGTCTTTTTTGAAGGCGAGGATTCTTTCCGCTTCCAACGTGTGGCTGTGGAAGGTTGTTCCAGTCGTGGAAGACGCGTTGTTTCTTGTAAGAAATGTCTCGTTGTGTCTCTGCGTGCTTTCAGTGCTAGTGGTAAAAAAATCACCTTTGCTGATGGCATCGACGCGATATAGCTCTCTGCTAAGTTTTTACCACGTACGTACGTACCGTCGTACGCACGCACGCATGCACGCACGCACGCACGCACACATGCGCACGCCTGTCGAAGTAATAATCAGGTTCAAATGGAATTTTAATTTTAATTTTCGTAAATAAAACATGCAAAAATGTATTTGATTGAAAATACTCTTTTTCAAAAATACTTTTTTCCTGGCCTTTCAAAAACGATGCCAAATTTGATCTGTTCTATTTTAAAGTTATTTGAACTTCTCAAGTTAGAGGCACCTGGAAACAAATCAAAATAACGTGAGCTCTTTTGAGAGCTAACAATTAAACAATCATTTGACATAGAAGGGATTACGGGTTGAAGCTCAAATTTGAAACAGATGTCATCTGATCGAGATGTCATCTGAGGCACTCGGTTAGGGCACCCCACAAAACGTTTGTACTCGGCCCCCAACATTGTTAGTCCGACAGTGCTTCTACCCGAGGCCATGTCTCACAGCCGTCACACGACTTTGCTCCCTCCCCCAACATTCAACAGCTTCTGATGCATGTGCAAATCCTTAGAAGTTAGCATGTTGCTGATTGGCATACAAAGCCAAAGATTTCAAATGTTCCATTGACTGTTAATACGCTGAGTGATCGAATTGTGAAATTATTCTGTAAAAATCATTAGTAGTGTAACATGGGGCAACACGGCACCTGGGGATAAGACGCCCCCCCCCCCAATCACGTACGCAAAATCTAAAACTCTCAACGTCCCCAAATCTAGCGCAAAACGAAGCTAACGTATCTGATACCCACCCCAAAGCTGAGCAACACGAGACTGGCGTAATTAAACCAGTTTGTTTATTTTATATGGACTATTGTATGCACAGATCTAATATTTTGTCAATAGTAAAATGCCGAAACTCACTATTTTACAGTATAAATCATGGACTTAATTGGTGACATGATAATTATTATTAATTAGTTGACAGGTCGCCTTGCCCCAGGGAAGGGGCAAGACGGCTTTTTTGGGTACTGTTGAACTCAGCTAGATTTACTTACCGAAAATAGTTTCCCAATGGGTAACACACATATCTGTCCATAACGTGTGTGTGTGTGTGTGTGTGTGTGTGTGTGTGTGTGTGTGTGTGTGTGTGTGTGTGTGTGTGCGTGCGTGCGTGCGCGTGCGTGCATGCGTGTAAGTTTTGTAAGTTTACCTGTGTGTACTTATGTAGGTGTTCGTGTGCGCGCGCGCGCGTGCGTGCGTGCGTGTGTGTATGTGTGTGTGCGTGCCTCACCAATGCCCAATATGTGTCCCTTTTGTGTATGCTTTTGCATGTATATGTTTTGTAAGTTTACCCGTGTGTACTTGTGTAGATGTTCGTGTACGTTTGAGCTTCAAGATTATAGAGAAGGTCCTAACCACAGTGGGACTGTACGATAGCCAAGGGAAACTGAAACAATAGAAATGACTGAACAGAATATACAAATATGATTGTAGTAATGGTGTAGATGTCTCGATTGCGGGCGATATATGAAAAAAAATATTCAAATAAAATTGTTTTAAAGGCACATCTCTGGGCGTTTTACCAGGTGGAGGGGCCTCATGCAGGACCGCCGTGTACATGGCAAAAACATTTCTCCCTTCTTATTCCTCAGCATGTTATTCCAATCTAGCTTTGCTAAGTATTTCCCCATATCTTTATATTTACCTTTGTGGAAGTTTCTCCTGTATTTTTTTATTTGTACTTTCTGATTTTACTTTGAAAAACTCTCACCCACATGCATAGTTACATACGCGGAATACGTGCTCTATACTTTATCTAATTTGACGCTGCATGTTTCACAAATCATGTCAACAAACAACACGACACGCATGACCGCCGGCTGACTGTAACTGAACACATCGACGCGCGCTCATGGAATGTCTAGACTGTCATGCATGGCTGACTTCTCACGACGGTCGTTTACCGGCGAGATTAGATCAGAGAAAGTGTGCTACGTGGGATGACAGGGTGTGACGTGTGGTGACAGGAAGTGGCATGGGATGACATGATGTTACGTGTGGTGACATGATGTGGAGCGTGATGACAGGAACAGGTAAAAAGGTACGTTCTTATATAGCGCGGTATCCAATCATTGGGACTGTTCAAAGCACTTTACACTTCACCCCCGGCAGATCTGTTCATTCTAACGCCATCTCGTCTTCTCTGGGAAACATTCAGCGACGTTGCAGTCCACCAGTCCTTCTCCAGCTTGTGTCACGTGGCGCTGGTCATGTGACACGCCCGTAGCGAAGCCAGTCCGCTGACGAAGGCCGTGGGACACGGCCGAAGTATTCAAAGATGTCAAGCAAGTTTTTGTGAGGTAAATAATGTAAAATGAAACAAGTCAAGAAACCAGAATTTCTGTACACTCAATGGTCTACAAATGCAGTGTCCTGCACAAGAACCCAAGCAACGATAAACAAGCCTAGAACACAACACATTAACCAGCCGCTCAACTTCACATATTAAAAACTATAATACGACAATTGCATCACAGTACTATACTATGGGAATACGGTATTATAACATGGGAATTAATATTAATTCATTCACTGTGTGACGTCGGTGTTCTATCTCGGCCACACACTTGGCAGATGACCAGGTGGCCAGGTTTTACTAAATTACGGTTATTCGTGTAAATACTCGCTATAATGTCCGTGTGGCTGAAGACACAAAGAGTGTCAATCATATTCGCTATTCACATAACTGTGACCATCATATCAGTAGCAGCAACAGCAGCAGCAGCAGCAGCGGCGGCGGCGGCGGCGGCAGCAGCAGCGGCAGCAGCAGCAGCAGCAGCAGCATGTGGTGTCATCTCCTCCCAGAAGGTCGGCTGTCACGGCTCGTCACTCGTGTCTGCACTGTGCCGTTCTCATCAGATCTTTACACTTAATTTTCCCCGCCCACGCCCTGGTCATGTGACTCTTAGTCTTCCCCTGCCTCTTTTACCCTCCACCTTTCCTTTCAATATTTCCCGATGCATTCCTTCCTGTCACGTGATGTGCCCACAAATGTTAGTTTGTGTTTCTGTATTTTGTTGAAAAGTTGCTTTTCTTATTCCGGCCCCATATATTACTGCCATGTCTGCGAGAGCTTGTCTGTCTGGGCGCCGCGTGTCGGCTGTTCACAGATTCTTTGATCTAATCTCGCCGCTAAACGACCGGCGTCAGAAGTCAGCCACGCGTGACGGACTATTCATTCCATGAGCGCGCGTCTGTGTACTCAGCTAAGCCCGCCAAACACATCGACTTTTGGTCGCCAACAGTTTGACTGCCGACAAATTGACAAATATCCATCGGCCGACCGTTGTCCGACCGATTTTTCAGATGCTAGATATCCACAAAAAGTGTACATTTGAATTGCCAACTGAAAAAGTAGTTAGTTGCCAACATGTTGGCAACTGGAGAATCGGTATATGTAGCCGGGGATCACACGTGTCGTGTTGTTTTGCTGACATGCATCACGCTTCAATTTTCATTAGGCAACTCAAATGTAGTCGTTATGTGTATGTTCTCCTCCAACCGTTGGCAAAATTTTTTGTGGATATCTGGCATCTGAAAAATCGGTCGGCCAACGTGTATTTGTCGGCAGACAAACTGTTGGCGACTAAAACTATGTGAATGGCGGGCTTTAGGAGAACGTATCGAAGACGTACAACGCGTGCGTGCGTGTGTGCGTGAGTTGCCTACCAACGATTAAAAAAATGTTATCGTATTAATAGTCAGATCTGATCGTACATATCTTGAACTTTCTCGAAACTGATTAACTGAAGTCGGACAAAATATTGTCAAGATGTTGTGGAAGGCCCCTTTTTGTGGAGGGTCTGGTACGAGTGTACCACTTGTACAAGTGTACAACTTGTACAAGTGTACCGCTTGTACCACGGTTAACGTGGCACGAGCTTGCCTCTTGTACCACGGTTAACGTGGCACGAGCTTGCCTCTTGTACCACGGTTAACGTGGCACGAGCTTGCCTCTTGTACCGCGGTTAACGTGGCACGAGCTGCCCGCTTGTACCGCGGTTAACGTGGCACGAGCTTACCGCTTGTACCGCGGTTAACGTGGACCGAGCGTGCCGCTTGTGCCGCGATTAACGTGGAACGAGCCTACCGCTTGTACCAGGGTTAACGTGGTACGAGCGTACCACTTGTACCCCGGTTAACGTGGTACGAGCGTGCCCCTTGTACCGCGGTTAACGTGGCACGAGCGTGCCCCTTGTACCGCGGTTAACGTGGCACGAGCGTGCCGCTTGTGCCGCGATTAACATGGAACGAGCCTACCGCTTGTACCAGGGTTAACGTGGTACGAGCTTACCGCTTGTACCCCGGTTAATCCGGCCCTGGATGGCGTAGTGTTTAGAACACTCAAACGAGAGTACCCTGGTTCATCTTGCTGTCGTTTGAAGTTGCTTCAGTTCACTCTATTGTATAAATGAATACATGTCGCGCCATAGACAGTGATGCACATGAAAATGAACGCAGTAACTGCAGCATGGCTGATTACTTCCTAGAGAAGTCGAATTGGTATTGGAATGAGAAGATCTGCCAGGGGTGAGGTGTAAAGATCAACCAGGGGGTGAGATGTAAAGATCTACCAGGGGGTGAGGTGTAAAGATCTGGCAGGGGTGAGGTGTAAAGATCTGCCAGGGGGTGAGGTGTAAAGATCTGCCAGGGGGTGAGGTGTAAAGATCTGCCAGGGGTGAGGTGTAAAGATCTGCCAGGGGTGAGGTGTAAAGCGCTTTGAGCGGTTCTAGGGATTGGAAACTGCGCTATATAAGAACGTACTTCTTAGTATATAATTCGTATTAATACAACTTACCATGTCAAAGATATTACGTATTATAGCTAATTAGATATGTATGTATGTATATATGTATGTATGGTGGCGGTCGGTCACATTGTAATTTTGGGTGACCTGGTGGCGGAGTGACCCCCACCCACATGGTGAAATGAACAGATTAGCTTGTAGTGATTTATTTAGTAGTCATAATATTGTCACTTAATACGTTGTCGAATTATATCTAACTATTATGTGAAATTAGCAGTCTGGGGCCGGCATGCTTGCTGTAGTTATTTGTCACGTGATTATTAATGTTTACACGATTATTATTAATAAAACTACATGTCATTAAGTTGGCCTACTTCAATCTATACCTGACTTGCGTTGTTGTTCTGCATAAATGTATGTATGTATGTATGTATGTATTTATGTTTGTATGTATGTATGTATGTATGTATGTATGTATGTATGTATGTATGTATGTATGTATGTATGTATGTATGCATGCATGCATGCATGCATGCATGCATGCATGCATGCTTGCATGTATGTATGTTTCGTTACAGATACATCCGTGTGCTCAATTAAGTGCTTTAGTACCTTAGGGAACAATTTCGAATTCATCCATCCAGACTGGGTGGCAAAACCAAGACTTCCGTTTGGAGCCCCGTTTATCATGTGATCGCGGAAGTTTACACGTGAAAATATATAGGCAGGGGGCAACGCATGACCAACAATATTTATGCAGCAACAAAGGGTGACAAGGGTGCCGCGATCAGCGGAAGTTATCTGACCAACCTGTTTCAGTCCATTTTGGGTCAACACTTTGCCAGGTTTCTGAACGGTTGTCAAACCAGTTTCATCTAAATTCCATATCTGGCGCGGTTCATATGTATGTCTACAGACAACGGTTTCAAAATTATCAAAGAACTGAGACATATTTGTTACGTTGAAGCTAGTAGCATGCGACAAACTAGTTGTCTCTGGCATCCGCAAACCGAGTTCGTTTCTGCGCTTAAGGAAACCATGCAACCAATCAACGCGCGCCATTTTATTGGCATGCCATGAAGATGGGCATGTCTTTCCATTTCCCTTAGCGTACTCGTGTGTTAGTCGCCTAGTGGCACATCGAGTTAGACCATGAAACATCTTCGATGATGTGATCAAGTACGTCGACAAGGCTTCCTCCTCAGTATCGGTAAACACCTGGAAGCAGCAGACATGCAGAACATTAAATCAACGGATAGTGCGAAATGCGTACGTAAGTACGTACACATGTACGTACACATGTAGGCCCTACGTACGTAAGGTTATATAAATATCCAAACACAAAATGTATTCATTCTAAATATATAATTTATGCCTATTTACTTATTTACACATTTTCACTCCTCGTGGCGTCTTTCACATAACGACCAAGTTTTCATCGGTTTACGCCAAAACCCTTCGCCACGCTTCTAGTGGACCGTTGATTTTCAATTACATCGTGAACGGCGTCCTTCATCATTTCTCCAGAGAACACACCCCTCTTGAATGTAGTCAAGCCGGTGACCTGTTGGCACTGATACAAATAAATCTTCAGAATACTCTATCCATGACTAATTGTTAACCATAATCAAACATGACTTCAAATAATTCACCAGGGTAGGTGTGACGAAGTAATCAGCTTTTCAGTGCACTGAATATTTTAATTTCATCTGCACATAGGTTTGCCAATAATAATATTTTACAGCTGAGCGTGATAAATAACGACCGCTGCCATACTGGCCCTAAACTAAACACTAACACTAGTGGATCATATATAGATACTCAGATAATTTCAGAATGTCATATTAAACACAAACAAATATGGGAGAATGTTGCGCCAGTCAATACGGGGACCCACGAGACGACTCATCGGACCCAATGCATCCAGGCTCATGGGTGCCTGATCACAATTATACACGCAAAATGAGTTATACTAAAAAGTAGACAAGCGTGTGTCAAAATAGGTTTCAGGCGTTGACAGAACTATTATCCGTTCTTGACAACATGTTACTAATGATAACATTGCATTACGTATAGTAGATCTAGAACGAAAACAACAAAACACGCTAGATTTACTCAAAAATATTTTATATGTAAAAGCACATACCGTCGTGATTTTGTGCGCTTTCATCATCCGCCATTAGTCAAAAGGTAACATGATGTGCATCTATAGAACTCATCAGATAGACCGAGTGATCGTTATTAACAAAGTTACAGGGGGTGGCTCAAAGCTCCCCTATGATCCTGGGTCCTAACCTTTCTCTACAGACTTTCGACCGACCGACCGACCGACCGACCGACCGACCGACCGACCGACCGACCGACCGACCGACCGACCGACCGACCGACCGACCGACCGACCGACCGACCGACCGACCGACCGACCGACCGACCGACCGACCGACCGACCGACCGACCGACCGACCGACCGACCGACCGACCGACCGACCGACCGACCGACCGACCGACCGACCGACCGACCGACCGACCGACCGACCGACCGACCGACCGACCGACCGACCGACCGACCGACCGACCGACCGACCGACCGACCGACCGACCGACCGACCGACCGACCGACCGACCGACCGACCGACCGACCGACCGACCGACCGACCGACCGACCGACCGACCGACCGACCGACCGACCGACCGACCGACCGACCGACCGACCGACCGACCGACCGACCGACCGACCGACCGACCGACCGACCGACCGACCGACCGACCGACCGACCGACCGACCGACCGACCGACCGGTACTCATTTATACAGCTGTGTGATCTGAAGCAACATGCAGTGAACGAAATAGCCCAAGCTTCGAAACGGCAATAAGAGGATTCGAACCCGGGTTTTCTCGATTGAGTGTTCTAACAACTATCCCACCGCTTCCTACTCTAAATGTACACATTGGAAAAAATAACACATGTAACATACGCTTTGCAAAGTTACTTTAACTAGCCCGGGTCTGCCCAACTAAAAGCAGTTCTGTCGAGAAATGTATTGTCGACATGATCCGTCGTCACGCGCATTCAGACGCACCGCGAGAACGACATAAGTATCGCACGAGTAAAAGTAACGCACGTGTATTGCTTAAAGCAACGAGACAATCGTGCTCTACAACACGTGTTATTTCAGCCTCTGCGTGCAACAGCAACGTCACCAGATGTCACTGGGGCGCATAAGAACTAAATGTGTCAAGAGTTTCCCGCTATCCCGTGTTTTAGTAGATGTTATCGTCGTGTAGATGTGGTCTCGTCCGTCCGCCCGTCCGGTGTTCACATGTAAGGATCTATCTTTTCACCGGAAGTTCCGCAGACGGCGTCCCGAGACAACTGTAGTCTTATGAGATAATTACTTTATATAGAGAGGCGTATGGCAGCGGTCTCAACCTCCCATCTCCCACATATTACGCAAACCCAATAAGTTTGTTACGTTTCCCATTGACGTCCGTTTGGGATATAGGCTCGGTGACTTCCATTGGTGGGGACCTTACATAGAGACAAGTTTAGGGTTGGAATCGCAGGTCGACAGCCAGCGTAAACTTTGGGCATAACTTGTCGACACGTGGGTGTAGAAAGACGGGAATGCGTGTCTAGGATGAGTCACTAAAAGGCCATAGCATAGGTTCCTTCTAACTGGTGTGAATTCCATGGAAAGTAAGAGTGCATCCAGTCGAAGACTTACAACGCTTTTGGCATTTATACGTAAACAAACCAACATAACATATTACAAATATAAAGTTGTATTGAGTAGAAATTAGCACTTACTAACCTAAGAATACGGATGTTGTGTCTCAATATGCCTGGCTTTGTCAAGAGGTTTGTTGGTATTTGTTAATATATTTTATATACAATTTGTGGAAATATTCCCCTATCTTCTTTTAGACCGTTGCATGGATTATTTTAACATGTTGAAATTAGTACAATACAGAAAACTGTTGCGGTACGCGTCTTTATATGCTTTCTCAGAATCAACACATTATTAGACTATGTTGAGTTATGGTCTTCGCTAAGTCACTTAAGTATAATAAAGACATAGTCGGGAATGGAGATGTGTGTTTTATGCTATGAGAGTACAGCACACATATTCTCTTTGGTAAGGGTTTAATATACACTGTAGTAAGGTCAGAACGTGTTCACACAAACACAACAAGATATAATCACGACACATGTTGGAGGTACCTCTATTCCAGTTTTGAATTGTTGACACAAACGGAGGGATCCTTCGCCAACAACATGTCGCAGACAATTTGTGTTTGGGATTGCTCAATGCGCTTTGCATTTTTTCCCCGGCAGACTTGTTCATTCTAACGCCTTCTCTGGGAAGCAATGAGCCACGCTGCAATTGTCTGTAGCGAGATAGTAATTTACAGCTGATTGAACTGTGGCAACTTGGGTTGTACAGGTGAACAGAAAATAACTGCCTTCTACAACGTGGCTTTGATACAAAAGCAAGATTACAGCAACAGTTATTGAACTGATTACGGTCGTATAACTTATATAAATAATGTCGTGCGCGCAGATGTAAACGTAGTCGACGTCAACAACTTGTAATGTCGTTGGGGACAACCGTGTCATATTAATCGCGCCTACTAAAACTTGACGGGTGGTGCAAGAAGCCATCAGTTCTTGCAGTGGCTGCTTTTTTACCCGTGCAATAATTTTTTTTTGGCTCACAGTTCTCAATACTTCTATGCAAGTGCTGACTGTGATTCTCCTTGTCCTTACTATGTGCCTGCGTGTTTCGTGACCTACACGTAATTACAGTTTAACAATGACGTGACCGGTCTAGTTATCAGTTGTTTTCAAACTAAACCGTCCATGGAACTTAATGTGAATAATGTTCAAGCCGAGTCTGCGTATTAAATGCAACAATTGGCTATTATACGGTAGTTGTCGGGCAGAATGCAAACACCTGTACGTATGCTATTAATAGGCATCTATTAAGCCGTACTATTGAACACAACAATAGTGTGTAGTAGGATCGAGTGTCGTCTAAGTGCAGGCGCGTAGATAGCCGTACACGCGTACACACGTGCTTCCACATCAATATGGCAAACACATTTTAAAATTCAACCCGCCCCCAGGGTGAATGGCCCACCCCTAATCTGACTGGCATCCATCGTGGAGTGCAAGCACGGATCAGACAGCTGGTCGTCTACACTTACTGCAAAGGACACAATGATCACTTGACCATTTGGGAAAGTCAGCAGAGAGTCACTAGTTAGAAGTATGATGGACACAGTCCAGCAGATCGCCTTTTCCTTCAACTACTCAGCCCAGAGATTGAGTGTCAGGATGTGCTCGAGTCGATGTCCACCAACACTGTTGAATTGATCATAACACTAGTGACCACTGAACATGTCTTCCAAAGTCGGCGTCAACTGAGCGCTTGTCGGGGTTGGCCCTTACGCGTGTCCACAAGGACAGGACTTTGGATGCAGCATCCACCAGTTCAGTCGTTTAGCGCTAACAGTGCGTCCAAATGAAGGAGAGGGTAGTAACCGAACCCTTTCTGTAGATATGATACACTCGTAAACACTTATTACTGAATCATTATCATTGCCTACACTTGTCTTTTTGATTTTGATTAAATGGCTGTTATTATTGCAAATGGTTTGCGTTTGTCTATTAATATAATTATTAGGATTGATTCTTATTACATATGGTCATCATAGTTTTCCAATGAGTTTTGATTAATTGATTGTTACAATTAATATAAGCATGTAAACAATCTTATTAAACTGCAAAATCTTAGCACATCAAAATTAAGTCTTATACATATATGATATACTGAAGGTTCACATCCACCTTCTACCAGGGCCGGTTGTCGAGTAGGTGAGTCGTGTTTATCTCCGCCGGAGCAGTACGCATTTTTTCAGTTTTATTTTGATTTCAAAATGCACCAGATTGGAAATGATTAGTTTGCTTTAAAAAAATGGACACCCAGACCCCTCTTAAATTTGTGCTTCCACATGAATGTATATCTAGCTACGTTCCTGTATGTGTAGTTATAAATCTTGATTAGCAGGAAGCAAATCTTGATTAGCAGGAAACCAAGCAACTCACACAATCAAGCAAACAATACAACAACACTGTCAAGTCTGAAAGGCGTAACGCGTCAGATATCACATGACGAGCAACAAAATAGCAACCGGTGTTTGTTAATAATTTCCCAACAGCGCCATTCGGTGTTTGCCCGGCGACCCGACTGGACGTCTTCTGCACCTCGGCCACCAGATGTCCAGTATCAGTCAAGCAGCATGACCCAACACACGTCCTTGTAGAAGGGAAGAGAGTCAACCTTGGGAAGTCAACACACGTCCTTGTAGAAGGGAAGAGAGTCAACCTTGGGAAGACAACGGACACGGTAGGTCTATATCACTGATTTATTAAGTAAAACTTATACCGGTTAATTGAATGTATTACACTTAGCTGTCGTGGGAAGATATTGATAATTTGGTAGTAAATGTGCTCATTACTAATAATAGCGAACACGACTGGTGTGTGTCACGTGTTGCACATATGTAGATCTAGCACGTGTCTTCAAACATTGATTATCGGCCGATTTTTATTTACGAATTATTTCGTATTACATCTAACATCAATCATTTCCGAACAGGTGAATATAAACATGTCAAAATTAAATCGTCACCGTAAATATATAAGATGGTCGCCAGTTATAATGATGTTTGTTAGATAATATCGTATTTTATGCCACAACATCGCTCAGTGATGGTCACCGTATATGTAGACCTATGCATGAGAACCACATTATATTCAATCATGAGATGTTAGCACAGTTACTTTAACGACAACAACACAATCACTACAAGTACTAACAACTTAGACACGTAGCTTCAGTTGCACTATGCTATCGGGGAGTGTGAACGAAACGTGTTTTTTATGCATTACAAATTGCTATCTAATAATCGCATCGGAACCAAATGCCAACCCACTGTTTTACAGTGATGAGTAAAATAAATAATGTTATATAATCAGGGACGTATTAAGGGGGGGCATTGGGCCATGAAACCCCTTACAGATTGTGTAACTGCTAGCAGCGTGAATATGTTTAAAAACAAGGTTGACACATATCTCAGGAGGGCAGATTACACATAGACACAGAAGCGGCAGAGCGGAGAGAGAGAGAGAGAGAGCGAGAGAGAGAGCGAGAGAGATAGATAGAGAGAGATGGAGAGAGAGAGAGAGAGAGAGAGAGAGAGAGAGAGAGAGAGAGAGAGAGAGAGAGAGAGAGAGAGAGAGAGAGAGAGAGAGAGAGAGAGATAGAGACAGACAGTGAGACAGACAGAGGAGAGAGAAGGGGACAGAGGGAGAGAGAGGGGAGAGAGGGAGAGCGAGGGAGACAGAGGGTGACAGATGGAGAGCCATGGAGAGCGAGGGAGAGAGAGGGGGAAAGAGGGAGAGAGAGGGGAGAGAGGGAGAGCGAGGGAGAGAGAGGGAGAGAGAGGGAGAGAGAGAGGGAGAGAGAGGGAGAGAAGGAGAGAGAGAGGGAGAGAGAATCCTTTGGGTATACATCGTCTATGTGTCATGAATAATCTAGTTTATGATCTCAGGTACAGTCACTGTGTTGACATTTCAACGTAAATAGTCTCTGAAACTGAAAAATGTACGCGGCGGTCCTACCGTGGGGCATGAGGCCCATCCACGTGGCAAAACGCCCAGAGATTTTTTTATTTGATTTTTTTTCATATATCGCCCGCAATCGAGACATCTACACCATTACTACAATCATATTTGTGTATTCTGTTCAGTCACTTCTATTGTTTCAGTTTCCCTTGGCTACCGTACAGTCCCACTGTGATTGGACCAAAACACACACACACACACACACACACACACACACACACACACACACACACACACACACACACACACACACACACACACACACACACACACACACACACACACACACACACACACACACACACACACACACACACACACACACACATACGCGCGCACACATATACACACACAACACGCACGCACGCACGCACGCACGCACGCACCCACGCAAGCACACACACAAACAGTTGTTTTCAAGCTAAACCGTCCATGGAACTTAATGTGAATAATGTTCAAGCCGTGTCTGCGTATTAAATGCAACAATTGGCTATAATACGGTAGTTGTCGGGCAGAATGCAAACACCCGCACATATGCTATTAATAGGTATCTATTAAGCCGTACTATTGAACACAACAATAGTGTGTAGTAGGATCGAGTATCGTCAAAGTGCAGGCGCGTAGATAGCCGTACACGCGTACACACGTGCTTCCACATTAATATGACAAACACATTTTAAAATCCAACCCGCCCCCAGGGTGAATGGTCCATCCCTAATCTGACTGGCATCCATCGTGGAGTGCAAACACGAATCAGACAGCTGGTCGTCTACACTTACTGCAAAGGACACAATGATAACTTGACCATTGTGCATGTCATCAGAGAGCCACTAGTTAGAAGTATGATGGACACAGTCCAGCAGATCGCCTTCTCCTTCAACTACTCAGCCCAGAGATTGAGTGTCAGGATGTGCTCGAGTTGATGTCCACCAACACTGTTGAATTCATCATAACACTAGTGACCACTGAACATGTCCTCCAAAGTCGGCGTCAACTGAGTGCTTGTCGGGGTTGGCCCTTACGCGTGTCCACAAGGACAGGACGTTGGATGCAGCATGCATCATCCACCAGTTCAGTCGTTTAACGCTAACACTCCGCCCAAATGAAGGAGAGGATCGTAACTGAACCCTTTCTGTAGATATGATGCACTCGTCAACACTTATTACTGAATCATTATCATTGCCTACACTTGTCTTTTGATTTTGATTAAATGGCTGTTATTATTGCAAATGGTTTGGGTTTGTCTATTAATATAATTATTAGGATTGATTCTTATTACATATGGTCACCATAGTTTTCCAATGATTTTGATTAATTGATTGTTACAATTAATAGAAGCATGTAAACAAACTCATTAAACTGCAAAATCCTAGAACATTAAAACTAAGTCTTATACATATATGATATACTGAAGGTTCACATCCACCTTCTACCAGGGCCGGTTGTCGAGTAGGTGAGTCGTGTTTATCTCCGCCGGAGCAGTACGTATTTTTTCAGTTTTATTTTGACTTCAAAATGCACCAGATTGCAAATGATTACAGTTTGCTTTAAAAAAAATGGACACCCAGACCCCCTCTTAGATTTGTGCTTCCACATGAATGTATATCTAGCTACGCCCCTGTATGTGTAGTTATAAATCTTGATTAGCAGGAAACCAAACAACGCACACAATCAAGTAAACAATACAACAACATTGTCAAATCTGAAAGGCGTAACGCGTCACATGACGAGCAACAAAATAGCAACCGGTGTTTGCTAAGAATTTCTCAACAACACTATTCGGTGTTCGCCTGGCGACCCGACTGGACGTCTTCTGCACCTCGTCCACCAGATGTCCAGTATCAGTCAAGCAGCATGATCCAACACACGTCCTTGTAGAAGGGAAGATAGTCAACCTTGGGAAGACAACACACGTCCTTGTAGAAGGGAAGAGAGTCAACCTTGGGAAGACAACACACGTCCTTGTAGAAGGGAAGAGAGTCAACCTTGGGAAGACAACACACGTCCTTGTAGAAGGGAAGAGAGTCAACCTTGTGAAGACAACACACGTCCTTGTAGAAGGGAAGAGAGTCAACCTTGGGAAGACAACGGACACGGTAGGTCTATATCACTGATTTATTAAGTAAAACTTATACCGGTTAATTGAATGTATTACACTTAGCTGTCGTGGGAAGATATTGATAATTTGGTAGTAAATGTACTCAATAATAATAATAATAATAGCGAACACGGCTGATGTGTGTCACGTGTTGCACATATGTAGATCTAGCACGTGTCTTCAAACATTGATTATCGGCCCATTTTTATTTACGAATTATTTCATATTACATCTAACATCAATCATTTCCGAACAGGTGAATATAAACATGTCAGAAATAAATCGTCACCGTAAATGTATAAGATAGTCGCCAGTTATATGATGTTTGTTAGATAATATCGTATTTTATGCGAATGGCCACAGTATCCCTCAGTGATGGTCACCGTATATGTAGACCTATGCATGAGGACCTCATTATATTCAATCATGAGATGTTAGCATAGTTAGTTTCACGACAACAACACAGTCACTACAAGTACTAACGATTTAGACACGTAGCTTTAGTTGCACTATGCTATCGGGGAGTGTGAACGAAACGTGTTTTTATGCATTACAAATTGCTACCTAATAATCGCATCGGAACCAAATGCCAACCGACTGTTTTACAGTGATGAGTAAAATAAATAATGTTATATAATCAGGGGCGTATTAGGGGGGGGGGGCGCATTGGGCCATGACACCCCTTTGGTTTAATTGTTTGATGTTTTCGTTATGTAACCTGTTGCGCCGCTACACGGTAGCATGGTAAACTAATGGGTGACTAAGCTTCCCGCCACCGGCCTCCCCCTTTTCGAGAACCTAGACACGACACTGTATATATAACTCGGTTAACTAACCCATAAGCGTCGGAACCGGGGAAGCTGGAGGGGGGAGAGGCACACCCGATATTTCCCCAATATTTGCTAGAATCCAGGCGCGGATTTGGTGGGGCAAGGGAACCTCGCCTCCATTCGAGGCTATGATTCGCAGCCATCAACACCTACGAATATTCATGTAATATTCACGTCTCTGCAAACAGTAACGTTCATTGCTTGTTTGCACAACGTTGTCCAAAATGATCCAGTCAGCATCAACGTTGTCCAAAATGATCCAGTCAGCATCAACGTTGTCCAAAATGATCCAGTCAGCATCAACGTTGTCCAAAATGATCCAGTCAGCATCAACGTTGTCCAAAATGATCCAAACCAGGCTTTATAAGTCCTCTTTCGTAACGACGTGTAACACAATGCTGAAAAAAAAGTCATTTGGCAGCGTCGCCATTGTTGCTGTGACTCGATATATCCTCTCTGATCAAACTGCAGCAAACATTCAGTTCAGTATTTTGGAAATGTTCCTCTCTCCCAATCAAAGCTACTAAACCAGTAAATCGGAACAATGTTGACTATTTCATAATGTTTAATTATTACTTATGCAGTTAATAGCATTGGTCATATCGGTATGCAGGATTTATAGAGGGATTATAGATCCGTTCCATATAATGGAGCGTGGACCTTCCAGAACAGGTAGGGTGAATTTTAACGTATTATTCAAAAGTCCGCCTACAAAGAGGGTATCCGAGCTAGGTTATCACTGCGACGATCACCGTATTAGTGCGGCGTCAGTGATCCACACAAGTCGTAAGAGCTCGCTTAGGCCGTTATTGTGAGTACACGTGCACTTACGTTGCTGGTGTATATCACGTTAATTGAAGTTGACGGGTACGATCATACTTTTGCACACATGTTAAGTTGAAATGTGCACAGGTTGGTTCGTCAGATCTGGGGTGTGCACAACTGACAATTCATTAGCAAAATTTGAAAACATACATTAGCAAAAGTATTTATTTGTTACACATGCGTGTGCCGATTCATGACATGTATTTGTAACGGCATGATAAAAAGCACAAATTCATTCACTGCATGATAGTGCCACAAAACCAAACAATGTATACATTTACATAAACAACAAAACTAGAGTTTCCAAAGAACATAACACACATTCCTTCAACTATTCATCTGAACTTCCGAAGCCTGAACAAGAATGGCACAACTTCACTCATTCAACAACTGGCTGGACTCGCTGACCACTGGCTATTTGCAAGTACATGTGATGTTTCACACATCAACACTTGTTGGAGAGACAGGCGTTGACACTTCACGTGTCTATCGTTGAGGTGCTGCTGTGTTCTGTGGTCGGTGGTTAAAACTCTACCATCGGTCAAACAGTTATTTGAAAATGAACCGTGACTGCACTCTCAAGATTCTTAATACGAAGCGACTCACTGGTGCTGTGTCCGCGTGTGAGGCAGGTCGTGACTTGCTACACCGAATTGAAGTTACAATTGTCTTTGTTTTTCTACTGTTGCTTGGCAACGGTTATACATACATACGTCTAAACATGCATACATTGTACTTCTACCGAGGCTACACACGCAGCCGATCCTGTTAAATGTATGTTATCGAGATCATTTATTAATGCCATATCGAGTTATTGTAAATCCAGTAACTTAGTCATGCAATCTAATCTCATGTCTTTCAGTGCAAATATAAACAGGTTATTAAAGTTGATAGCTGTCGTCTCCTTGCATATTGTCCAGAGACACCGCAATGGTAGCAACTGTTATATGATTGTCGTTCCAAGCTGGAGGTAGATCACAGGCTCGATAACTGAGCCACACGCTAGACTCTTGTCATTGTCTTGCTAGTTGTAATTACATATCAAACACTCGGCAAAACGATTGATGTACTACATAGTCTATTTACACAGAACACAACATTTAAGAACACTTCTTAGAAAGCAGTTAGCAATTATCACCGTGGGGGGATTGATCAATCACCATGTGCACAATGCACATGTAAACCTATCTCCCGCTGTGGCTAGATATCTTTGTGCGGTGCCATTTTAGTAAAACATGCTTCAGACCACGTATGGACAGTATGACATTACACCTGTGTCTCCGAAAGGTTAAACATGTCGCCGTCCCCAAACACGTTTCAACCAGATCCACGCAATCATTTATGACCACTTCCATAACGAGCTACGAGCCCTGACCACTTCCATAACGAGCCACGAGCCCTGACCACTTCCATAACGAGCCACGAGCCCTGACCACTTCCATAACGAGCCACGAGCCCTGACCACTTCCATAACGAGCCACGAGCCCTGACCACTTCCATAACGAGCCACGAGCCCTGACCACTTCCATAACGAGCCACGAGCCCTGACCACTTCCATAACGAGCCACGAGCCCTGACCACTTCCATAACGAGCTACGAGCCCTGACCACTTCCATAACGAGCTACGAGCCCTGACCACTTCCATAACGAGCTACGAGCCCTGACCACTTCCATAACGAGCCGCGAGCCCTGACCACTTCCATAACGAGCCCGAGCCCTGACCACTTCCATAACGAGCCGAGCCCTGACCACTTCCATAACGAGCCCGAGCCCTGACCACTTCCTAACGAGCTACGAGCCCTGACCACTTCCATAACGAGCCACGAGCCCTGACCACTTCCGTAACGAGCCACGAGCCCTGACCACTTCCGTAACGAGCTACGAGCCCTGACCACTTCCGTAACGAGCCACGAGCCCTGACCACTTCCGTAACGAGCCACGAGCCCTGACCACTTCCATAACGAGCCGCGAGCCCTGACCACTTCCGTAACGAGCCACGAGCCCTGACCACTTCCATAACGAGCCACGAGCCCTGACCACTTCCATAACGAGCCACGAGCCCTGACCACTTCCATAACGAGCCACGAGCCCTGACCACTTCCATAACGAGCCACGAGCCCTGACCACTTCCATAACGAGCCACGAGCCCTGACCACTTCCATAACGAGCCACGAGCCCTGACCACTTCCATAACGAGCCACGAGCCCTGACCACTTCCATAACGAGCCACGAGCCCTGACCACTTCCATAACGAGCCACGAGCCCTGACCACTTCCATAACGAGCCACGAGCCCTGACCACTTCCATAACGAGCCACGAGCCCTGACCACTTCCATAACGAGCCACGAGCCCTGACCACTTCCATAACGAGCCACGAGCCCTGACCACTTCCATAACGAGCCACGAGCCCTGACCACTTCCATAACGAGCTACGAGCCCTGACCACTTCCATAACGAGCCACGAGCCCTGACCACTTCCATAACGAGCTACGAGCCCTGACCACTTCCATAACGAGCTACGAGCCCTGACCACTTCCATAACGAGCTACGAGCCCTATATTCAGTCCTGAATGCGTAACTGCGGTATGTGTTGCTCTCCTCTTTATTCCTGAAGTCCGGAGTGAGGCTGGCACCGATATCGGTCGTCGATTCTCTCCCCCTTCTTCGTCACTGATCTCGTTTCACTGCCGTCTCCCCTCCCCCGTTATCCCTCGCTCTCATTCTCCCCTCCCTTCCCACTCCCGCCAAATATCTTCACGCAGTCTCCAAACTCAGTCTCGGTCTTCCTCTTCTCTGTCAACCCTCCACACTAAGTGCATCCGCTCTATTCGTCAACTGTCCCCTTCCATTCTGTCCACATGTCCAGCCCACTTTAGCCGGCTCCTCACCAGCTTCCTCGTGATACTCTCTTTCACACCAACTTCCTCCATCAGCTCCTCTATTCTTTGCTTGTCTATTATTATAGTATAACACATCAGGCAGCGAGCTGTTATCAGGCAGATGGGTTGTCATTACGCGTCACGTTCACAATTATATACCACACCCAGCTAGGTGGAATTCATATGTGAGAACATCAACAAAGTTTCCCGTATAAGGCCAGGGTGTAAGGACAGACGAGTGACGGACATTCCCAAGTGTCCCGTATAAGACTAGACGAGTGATGGATATACCCAAGTGTCCCATATAAGGCTAGACGAGTGACGGTCATTCCCAAGTGTCCCGTATATGGCTAGACGAATGACGGACATTCCCAAGTGTCTCGTATAAGGCTAGACGAGTGATGAATATTCCCAAGTGTCTCGTATAAGGCTAGACGAGTGATGAATATACCCAAGTGTCCCATATAAGGCTAGACGAGTGACGGACATTCCCAAGTGTCCCGTATAAGGCTAGACGAGTGACGGACATTCCCAAGTGTCCCGTATAAGGCTAGACGAGTGACGGACATTCCCAAGTGTCCCGTATAAGGCTAGACAAGTGACTGGCACTCCCAAGTGTCCCGTATAAGGCTAGATGAGTGGCGGACATTCCCATGTGTCCCGTATAAGGCTAGACGAGTGAAATACATTCCCAAGTGTCCCATATAAGGCTAGACGAGTGACGGACACTCCCAAGTGTCCCGTATAAGGCTAGACGAGTGGCGGACATTCCCAAGGGTCCCCTATAAGGCTAGACGAGTAACGGACATTACCAAGTGTCCCCTATAAGGCTAGACGAGTGACAGACATTCCCAAGTGTCCCGTATAAGGCTAGACGAGTGGCGGACATTCCCAAGTGTCCCGTATAAGGCTAAACGAGTAACGGACATTCCCAAGTGTCCCCTATAAGGCTAGACGAGTGACAGACATTCCCAAGTGTCCCGTATAAGGCCATGCGTGTGACAGACATTCCAAAGCGTCCCATATAAGGTTAGACGGGTGACATACATTACCAAGTGTCCTATATAAGGCCATACTCCCCTGATTACTATGGAAATGCCCGTAACCTGGCTAGGAGACTCGCATCACGTTCTCTCCACAACACTACCTCAATTACCGAATGTCACTGTTAAGAAATGTTGTTCTGGTCAAATACACACTTCACGCCATGTTAAGTACAGTGTCCCATTGTAATGGTGTTGCATGCCATTCTAGTAATTTGATTTATCATAAATCACATTAATTTTAGATATTTTGTGTTGTATATTACTTTCATCACACTAATCCACGTCACACCAATCCTCCCCACACCAATCCACTTCACACCAATCCTCCTCGCACCAATCAACCTCACACCAATCCACCTCACACTAATCCTCCCCACACCAATCCTAACATCAATCCACCTCATACCAATCCACCTCGCACCAATCCACCTCGCACAAATCCAGCTGGCACCGACCCACTTCACATCAATCCACCTCACACCTATCCACCTAACACCAATCCTCCTCACACTAATCCTCCCCACACAAATTCTAACACAAATCCACCTCACACTAATACAGCTCACGCCAATCCCATTCACACCAATCTACCTCACACCAATCCTCATTGCACCCATCAACCTCACACCAATCCACCTCACACCAATCCTCATCACACCAGTCCTCCTCACACCAATCCTGTTCACGTCAATTCTCCTAACACCAATCCACCTCACACCAATCCTTCTCACACCAGTCCTCCTGACACCAGTCATCCTCACACCACTTTGTCCTGTCTCATGCAGTATATTTTGTGTTGTGTTGCTAAGTTGTCCATTGCAAACCCATGGTCAAATTGTAGCGCAAATTACCGTCATATCCTAAATGAATGTGATACAATGTATGACGTGTCAGTGCATTACATTGGCCGTGTGTGGCAGGCTGGTTTGTCTAACGTAACAATATGAAATGTGAACGTTTTATCGGAAATGTTAGACATCAGAAATGGTTTTAAGACATGTAATATTGTAGACGATGATGATGTCAACTGTATTATTACGGACATTACTGTATTTTAAAGAATGTACAATTGCCATTTTTAATGTGCGAAAATAAAGATTTTATTTATAATGAGATACATAATTTATACCTGAATTTATAGAGAAGATTATTTGTTTGTTGAGCTGCTTTTCTAGTATATGGTTTTGGGTGTTGTGTTGTCCATGTATTAAAATGATTGTGCATTTGTGAAGGTCAACGAATCATTATGTACAAAATAGTCCTGGTTCATTGACTTGTCAAAGTCTGGTGTCCATCTTCGTGTATGTCCGTGCGTGCGTGTGCGTGTGTGTGTGCGTGCGTGTGTGTGCGTGTGTGTATACATGTAACGTCCAGCCTATGACTACTACTTAGCATTGGGTGATTATTGCAAAGATTGTACTGTAATTAATTGTACTATATCTATGCTTTCTTTGTCTACCTAAAGACTGTATGGGTCACATTGGATTGACTTTGTTTACTACATAGAATCATCATTTGTTGCAGATAACTGTGACTTTTAAAAGATAGTGTAACTCAGACATAACACACATTGAAGCAAATGTACAAGTGTTTATATGATTCTGCAAAGTAACTATGATGCTACAATATTAGCTGGGTTAAAGACTAATTATGGAATTAGTGATTCAGCTTTGATTTATGTTAATATTTGAAACAAAATGGCTGGCCAGTATATCAAACACAATTACACCAGAGAACCTGGAACAGTTACTAATTTGCTCACAGACCCTGGATGGGAAACCTTGCATACAAGAAGAAAAGCAAAAAAGATAAATCCAGAAGTACATTAGTGACGATCCTGTTGATGTTCCGAACAATGAATTATTCGACATAGACATTGACACTAATCCGCATACTATAGAAGAAATAGAAAAAAGTATAAAAGCGTTGAGAAACGGTAAATCACCAAGAGTTGACAACATACAGGCTGAAATGTTGAGAACACAGAGTAATATGGTAGCACGAAAACTTGAGGAAGTGTTAAAATTAATATGGAAGAATGAAGAAATGCCCGAAGAATGGCAGAAAGGAGTCATCATTAAATTACCTAAAAAAGGTGACCTGGAGAATTGTAATAACTGGAGAGTTAAAGAAAGCGAGAGCAGCCTATTATAAACTGAAGAAAGTGTGGGCATCAAGCCAATACAGAAGGAAAACGAAACTCAGAATCTACAAGAGCAATGTGATGTCGGTTCTACTATATGGAGCAGAATGCTGGAAGGTAAACCAAAATGATGGACAAAGGCTCAATACATTTCACGGTAGATGTTTGCATCGAATGCTACGTATATTCTGGCCAAGAACAATTTCAAATGAAAAACTGTATGAAGAGGTAGAAATAAGCAGGATAACAGACATCATCAAGGCTAGACGATGGAGTTTTATTGGCCATATCCTTCGGTTTGAGAATACAAATGACTGCCGTATAGTGATGAATTGGACACCTGTGGGAAAGAGGTCGATCGGAAGACCAAAAGAGACGTGGCGGCGAATGGTGGAAAACGAACGAGATGCGTTTGGGTGGAAATCATGGGCAGAGGCGGCACAGAGGGCGGCTGACAGGGCGGAATGGCGGACTCTTGTACATGCCCTATGCGACACATGGCGTCGCCCTGTCTCCGGCTCTGTTCATTCAATGTTCGTTATATCATCGGACCATCGTCTCGTCGCCCTGTCTCCGGCTCTGTTCATTCAATGTTCATTATATCATCGGACCATCGTCTCGTCGCCCTGTCTCCGGCTCTGTTCATTCAATGTTCGTTATATCATCGGACCATCGTGTCGTCGCCCTGTCTCCGGCTCTGTTCATTCAATGTTCATTATATCATCGGACCATCGTCTCGTCGCCCTGTCTCCGGCTCTGTTCATTCAATGTTCATTATATCATCGGACCATCGTCTCGTCGCCCTGTCTCCGGCTCTGTTCATTCAATGTTCATTATATCATCGGACCATCGTCTCGTCACCCTGTCTCCGGCTCTGTTCATTCAATGTTCATTATATCATCGGACCATCGTCTCGTCGCCCTGTCTCCGGCTCTGTTCATTCAATGTTCATTATATCATCGGACCATCGTCTCGTCGCCCTGTCTCCGGCTCTGTTCATTCAATGTTCATTATATCATCGGACCATCGTCTCGTCGCCCTGTCTCCGGCTCTGTTCATTCAATGTTCATTATATCATCGGACCATCGTCTCGTCGCCCTGTCTCCGGCTCTGTTCATTCAATGTTCATTATATCATCGGACCATCGTCTCGTTGCCCTGTCTCCGGCTCTGTTCATTCAATGTTCAGCATATCATCGGACCATCGTCTCGTCACCCTGTCTCCGGCTCTGTTCATTCAATGTTCATTATATCATCGGACCATCGTGTCGTCGCCCTGTCTCCGGCTCTGTTCATTCAATGTTCATTATATCATCGGACCATCGTCTCGTTGCCCTGTCTCCGGCTCTGTTCATTCAATGTTCATTATATCATCGGACCATCGTCTCGTCGCCCTGTCTCCGGCTCTGTTCATTCAATGTTCATTATATCATCGGACCATCGTCTCGTCGCCCTGTCTCCGGCTCTGTTCATTCAATGTTCAGCATATCATCGGACCATCGTCTCGTCGCCCTGTCTCCGGCTCTGTTCATTCAATGTTCAGCATATCATCGGACCATCGTCTCGTCGCCCTGTCTCCGGCCCTGTTCATTCAATGTTCATCATATCATCGGACCATCGTCTCGTCACCCTGTCTCCGGCCCTGTTCATTCAATGTTCATCATATCATCGGACCATCGTCTCGTCACCCTGTCTCCGGCCCTGTTCATTCAATGTTCATTATATCATCGGACCATCGTCTCGTCACCCTGTCTCCGGCCCTGTTCATTCAATGTTCATTATATCATCGGACCATCGTCTCGTCACCCTGTCTCCGGCTCTGTTCCCTGGTCTGTGCTGCCATCATTTGTTCTGGTGGTCTGTCGGTTATTTCTTTAATCGTGTTATGTCCCCTGTCCATCTCCACTTTGTTTTCTAGATAATTGTTATCATATCACGTACGTTTGTTCTCCTTCTAGTGACGTCACGACTACATACTGCGGTAATAAGTACGTTATGTATTATCGTTTAATGTTTGCAGGACAAGAACTAAATTTTCTGCGAGTTTGATAATCCATACTATAAAATAGTTCGTGACTCTGTCTGTCTGTCTGTCTGTCTCTCTGTCTGTCTGTCTGATTGTCTGTCTGTCTGTTCTCTCATATGCCCGTCAGTTTCGTGTGTAAGGTGCTGACATTTTGTAGGCGTGCCCGGGGGCCCACAGGGATGGTTCGTACATTAAGCATATTTCAAAATTCCCCCAATTCCTCGGGGGGTGAGGAGCGGGGGTGGGTATTACGAAGGAACGTGAGTGGACGTTTGAAGTATAGATTACGTAACTCCGATAAGTAGAAGTTCGTAATTACGTACAATTGCTAGCTACGCTACGCGCGTGCTGCACGAGTGTTACGTGATCCACGCCAGACGTCCACGTAAGTCCCTTCGTGCGGTTTGAACGCTTCGTGAAACCAGCAGTTGTACAGGATTCCAGGCATTGTCATTGCCCTGGCATTGCACTACCAAAACTTGACTGGGTGGTGCAAGAAGTCACAAGGTCTTGCAGTGGCTGATTTTTTACCCATGCAATATATATATATATATATATATATATATATATATATATATATATATATATATATATATATATATATATATATAAATATATGTATGTATGTATGTATGTATGTATGTATGTATGTATGTATGTATGTATGTATGTATGTATGTATTATATATATATATATATATATATATATATATATATATATATATATATATGTATATATATATATATATATATATATATATATATATATATATATATATATATATATATATATATATATATATATATATATATATATATATATATATATATATATATATATATATATCACATTTCTCAATACGTATATGCAAGTGCTGACTTGTGTAGCGATTTGCGCGAATGTTGCTCTAGACACTACGTGACCATGTGCACGTGAATGTGTGTCCTCCCTGAATGTTTCGTGACCTACACGTAATCACAGTTTAACATTGAGGCGACCGACCGCACTATTGAACACAACAATAGCGTGTAGTAGGATCGTCTAAGTGTATAGTTATAAAACATAATATCACATGACGAGCAACCAAATAGCAACCGGTGTTTGTTAATAATTTCCCAACAGCGCCATTCGGTGTTCGCCCGGCAACCCGACTGAACGTCTTCTGCACCTCGTCCACCAGATGTCCAGTAACAGTCAAGCAGCATGATCCAACGCACGTCCTTGTAGAAGGGAAGAGAGTCAACCTTGGGAAGACAACGGACACGGTAGGTCTATATCACTGATTTAATAAGTAAAACGTTTGCAGGTTAATTGAATGTATTGCACTAAGCTCTCGCGGGATAATGTAGTTGTAGTATAGATAATTTAGTAGTAAATGTACTTAATAATAATAGCGAACTGCGTGTGTCACGTGATGCACATATGTAGACCTAGCACGTGTGTTCGAAAATTGATTAACGGCTTTGATTTTTATTTACGAATTATTTCATATTACATCTAACATCAATCATTTTCGAACAGGTAAACGTGAACATTTCAGAATTAAATCGTCACAATAAATAAATGAGATAGTCGCCAGTCATATGATATGTGCTAGATAAAATCGTATTTTATGCGAATGGCCACAGTGTCGCTCAGTGATGGTCACCGTATATGTAGACCTATGCATGAGGAGCTCGTTATATTCAATCATAAGATGTTAGCATAGTTAATCTCACGACAGCAGTACAGTCACTACAGGTACTAACGACTTAGCCACGGAGCTTTAGTTGCACTATGCTATCGGGGAGTGAGAACGAAACGTTTTTTTTTTTGCATTACAAATCGCTGCCTGACAATCCGTTAGACCAATCACGCCTGCGCAGATTAACGCGCGGCTGCACTAAATATACGTTTGTCTGATGTAACCCTACGCCTAAGTCACACAGACTGTCTACACATTCATTGACACTCCTGCTGGTTGTTAATTTCACATGTAGACACCTGGCGGTGGAACATATCAAGACTTCCCTCTTGATGTAACATCGACATGTGACTAGTGCATTGCGTGGACAATACTAACAGGAGCAACGCTGCACGGGTGTCACGTGGTCTTGTTGTTAAATCGTTCAGTAGTTTCTTACGACAAAGCATCGGAACCAAATGTCAACCGAGTGTTTACAGTGATGAGTAAGCTAAATAATGTTATATAATCAGGGGTGCATTAAGAGGGGACACTGGGCCATGATCCCCCTGGCTTAATTGTTTGATGTTTTCGTTATATAACCTGTTGCGCCGCTACACGGTAGTATTGTAAACTAATGGGTGACTAAGCTTGCCCCTCCCCCGGCCTCCCCCCTTTGTGAGAACCTAGATACGAGAATGTATGTAATGCTCGGTTAACTATCTCATAGGCGTGTGAACCGGGGGAACTGGGGGGGGGCACATCCAATGTTTGTCCCCCCAATATTTCCCCAAAGTCTGCTAGAATCCAGGCGCGGATTTGGTGAGCCTCGCCTCCATCCGATGCTATAACTCGCAGTCATCAACACCCTCCCCAATAGTCATGTAATATTCACGTCTGTGTTAATAGCAACGTTCAAGTGTTTATGGTGAACCACATTGTTTGTTTGTGCAACGTTGTCCAAAATGATCCGTTCAGCGTCAACGTTGTTCAAAATGATCCGTTCAGCGTCAACGTTGTCCAAAATGATCCGTTCAGCGTCAACGTTGTTCAAAATGATCCGTTCAGCGTAAACGTTGCGCAAAACCAGGCTTCATAAACCATCTCTTCGTAACGACGTGTAGCACATCTCGTGACATCCGGTAGAATTACCCAACGTTCTCGTCTCTGTCACTTAAATGTAAAACTCAGCCCAGAGTTACAGATTTACAACGTGTGATGTTTTAGTTACAAGCAGCAGTTTTCTGTTGTATAAATGTGTTCAATTCGGTGTTTTTTACAATGCTGAAAATAAATGACGGCACTGTATATTTGTAAATATGATAGTGTTTCTAAAATACACCACATTGTGCAATTTAATAACCAATGCTTTAATAAGACGTCGTTCTTTTGTTTATGTGTTTCTTTATGTTATACTGTGTTGAGATATTAGATTGATTCCATCTCTGCTTAACCAATTATAAAATAACGTCATACTTCAATTTATATTACATTAAGTATTGCCATACCAGAATGTGGCATCGGAAGCTGTTGAATATTGAAGGGGTGCGAACTTGGTTTCTGCGAGCACATTGGAGGGGGAGGGACACCATATACTAAACATATACCCACCAAGGATATTGCAGCCCCCAGGTTCCGACGCCTGGGTTTCATATAATTATTTCGGACAGCGGCTTGTTAATTAAATAAATTGGTTTTCCTTGGGTTGAGAGCAAGGATTACTCGGCTGTAGCAAACTCCAGCATCTGTTACAAAGTTGTGATAAGTAAACGGGACAACCGGTTATTTTAAATCGAATCACACATACACGAATCAATAAAAATGTGTGTGCATTGATACATTTAAGAGGGCGGCGCGGCCTTTTAATTCACCTATTGAAAATGCATGTCTCCGTATCTTTAGCTAATCGTCGCCTATTATAAAAAAAGATACCCGGCAAGTGTACGTGTGTAGCAAATGACTATAGTGCGTGCTTATGTCTGCATTTTATCTGATGTTGATGAACATATCCTTTCCCATAGTAACTTATTCAGTCATCGTTGTCCGCCATGTTTGATCCAGCTTTCAACAAAACAAAGCCATTTTTCAAGCAAAACGCCTGCGCCCCCACGTCTCATTGGACCGGTGCCTACATGCTAATTATATGATGAATTCACTAATTATATGGTGAATTCACTAATTATATGATGAATTCACTAATTATATGGTGAAGTCACTAATTATATGGTGAATTCACTAATTATATGGTGAATTCACTAATTATATGGTGAATTCGCTAGTCGTTCAATGCGAAAAGATATTGCGTTTGTTTAACGTCCAACTCGGGCCACCCGAAATGTATTCAGGGGTGTATCTGGGATCTCGTAAAGGGGGAGGCCAAGGGGGAGGCCAAATGGGGAGACCAAAGGGGGAGGTCAAAGAGGGAGGCCAAAGGGGGAGGTCAAAGGGGGAGGCCAAAGGGGAAGCCAAAGGGGAGGCCAAGGGGGAGGCCAAAGAGATAAGCCAAAGGGGGAGACCAAAGGAGAGGTCAAAGAGGGAGGCCAAAGAGGGAGGCTAAAGGGGGAGGTCAAAGAGTGAGGCCAAAGAGAGAAGCCAAAGGGGGAGGCCAAAGGGGGAGGTCAAAGAGGGAGGCCAAAGGGGGAGGTCAAAGGGGAGGCCAAAGGGAGAAACCAAAGGGGGAGACCAAAGGGGGAGGCCAAGGGGAGGTCAAAGAGAGAAGCCAAAGGGGGAGGTCAAAGGGGGAGGCCAAAGAGAGAAGCCAAAGGGGGAGGCCAAAGGGGGAGGCCAAAGGGGAGACCAAAGGGGGAGGCCAAAGAGGGAGGCCAAAGGGGAGGCCAAAGAGAGAAGCCAAAGGGGGAGGCCAAAGGGGGAGGTCAAGGGGAGGACAAAGGAGGAGGCCAAAGGAGGAGGCCAAAAGGAGGAGACCAAAGAGGAGGCCAAAGAGAGAGGTCAAAGGGAGAGCCCAAAGGGAGCCCAAAGGAGGAGACCATAGGGGAGGCCAAAGAGAGAGGCCAAAGGGGGCAAAGCTTAGTCACCCATTAGTGTTGCATGCTACCATGAGGTGGCGCAACAGGTTACAAGCGAAAAGAATAAAACAATTAAGCCACTCCCCTCCCACCTCCACCCCCCAGCCCCATGCGCCACTTCAACCAACGTAGTTGTTCTATCGTTTCGAGCCCATTGGTTTATGCCTATAGTTACTGATCTCTTCAATATATTATGTTCCCAACAATAGTGACACAGGTCTACATTTATTGTCGTCGTCGTGGCAGATGATTCGTACATATCGCATTAATTAAAGTAGATTACGAGGCTGTTACATTGTCATTGAACACACCACAGACTGTCTAGAGAATAACAGCCGAGGGTTATTAAGGTAACTGGGCCTGGGGCGGTTAGCGTGTAAGTTGATTTTTTTCTTCATAAGATGCTACGGTATTCTGAACTAGACGTCGACACCACAAAAAATCACCCGGCACTAAAGTCATATTTCGCCAATCCATCCTTTAAAAACGCAGTCCTTTTGGAAATTCCCTTGAGTTGCCGGAAAAGCGACAATGTTTCCATAGTAACGACCGCGTGCACTACGAAGTTTGAACCAGCTATATTCGTTCGCCGTGAAAGCGGACCACATCGTCTGGTTACTGTAATACACATCAGTGTTATATTTACCTAACTAAATCACGTACTTAAACCAGCAAATATCAGCGTTCAGTGAGCGTTAACTTAGTTTATCGTGCCTTTTTTTGACACGAACGGAAATGCCGACGAATATGTGACCTGGTGACCCCGTGGGATAACGGGTAAATCAAAATGACCGTACACACATCCTGATACCATAGACGACAACACGTTACAAGTACAGATTCAAGGGCTATTGTGGCGGCAAATTAAGGGGCATGTCAATATTACAAATGGCCATTATGTTTTGTTTGATACATAAAATGTCAGTGAAAAACCGTAACTTTCAACAAAAAAACAAGCATTTGTTGAGATTGTGTTTTCATTAATAACCAGGAAATGATGTTTAGAATATTGTTTGAGAAAAACTACAACACTAACGACGTTGCAATTTTGCGTATGAACGCGTCTTACGTGCACTCAACGTAATACAGCAGTCATTCAACTTTTGCATAATTCATTCATGGTGGTGTAGCAGACATAATTGGTTTATGTTAACCAAAATCTGCTATAAAGTTATCAGTTATACTGTCATGCTTATATGTATGTCATTTATTTCTTTGGGGATTGTCTCAAAACGATTAAACTTCGTTTTTAGTGGCTATTTTTTCACATTTACAAACATTTTTTAAAAACCTTGTACATAACCAAATAAATGAAAAAAATCCAATTTTAAATCTGGTATATCATGTAGTATTTCAACGACAATCTGTGAAGAAATGGTTAATTTATCTTTAAAACTTCTACTGAAACTAATCAATTCAAGACACGCATATAATAGCCACCCCAGCTACCTTAAGACAACGACGTGGAATGTCTTAGCAACGACAACAACCACTGCGTAAACACTGAACAACAGTCATTTGGAAGCGTCGCCATTGTTGTAGTGACTCGATACACCCTCTCTGGTCAAATTGCAAACATTCAGTTCAGTATTACAGAAATGTTCCTCTTTCCAATCAAAGCTACTAGACCAATAAATCGGAACAATGTTGACTATTTCATAATGTTTAATTATTACTTATGCAATTAATACCATTGGTCATATCGATATGTAGGATTTATAAAGGGATTATAAATGCGTTCCATATACCAGGAACGGAGCGTGAACCTTCCAGAATGGGTAGGAGTGAATTATTATTCACATTATTAAAAAGTTCACCCCTCAAACATGGGCGTCTGTGGGGGTTTATATATATATATATATATATATATATATATATATATATATATATATATATATATATATATATATAATATGGTATATTTAATTACTATGCCTATACTTTATTATGTCCCCACATTTCTTGCCCCTCCCTGAAAAAAATCCTGCGGACGCCCCTGCCTACAAAGAAGGTTCATGTTAGTATCCGAGCTACGTGATCACTGCGACGATCACCGTGTTAGTGCGGCGTCAGTGATCCACACAAGTCTTAAGAGCTCGCTTAGGCCGTTGTTGTGAGTACACGTGCACTTACGTTGCTGATGTATATCACGTTAATTGAAGTTGACGGGTACGATCATACTTTTGTACACCATTTAAGTTGAAATATGTACAGGTTTGTCGTCACACCAGGGGTGTGCACAACAGATAATTCATTAAAAAAAATTAAAACACGAAGCAAAATTATTTATATGTTACATATGTGTACGTGTGCCGAATCGTGACATGTATTTGTCACGGCATGATCAAAAGCACAAATTCATTCACTCCTATGGCTACAAAAACAAACAATATATACATTTACATAAACAACAACTGGAACTTCCAAAGAACATAAAACCCATTCCTCCAACTCCAACTATTCATCTGAACTTCCGAAGTCTGAACAAGAATGGCACAACTGCACTTATTCAACAACTGGCTGGACACGATGACCACTGGCTATTTGCAAGTACATGTGATGTTTCACACATCAACACTTGTTGAAGAGACAGGCGTTGACACTATGATTCAGGTGCTGCTGTTTGTTTCAGTGGTCGGTGGTCAAAACTCTACCATCGGTCAAGCAGTTATTTGAAAATGAACCGTGACTGCGCTCTCAGAATTCTTGATACGAAGCGACTCACTGGTGCTGTGTCCGCGACTGAGGCAGGTCGTGACTTGCTACACCGAACTACAGTTAATAATTTCTTTGTTGTTCTACTGTTGCTTGGCAACGGCTACACATACATACGTCTAAACATGCACACATTGTACTTCTACCGAGGCTACACACGCAGCCGATCCTGTTAAATGTCAGTTATTAAGATCGTTTATTAATGCCACATCAAGTTATTGTAACTCCAGTAACTTAGTCAAGCAGTCTAATCTCATGTCGTTCAGTGCAAATATAAACGTGTTATTAAATTTGATAGTCGACGTCTCCTTGCATATTGTCCAGAGACACTGCAATGGCGGCAACTGTTGTATGATCGTCGTTCCAAGCTGGAGGTAGACCACAGGCTCGATAATTGAGTCACACACTAGACTCTTGTCATTGTCTTGTCAGTTGTAACTACATATCAGACACTCGGCAAAACGATTGATGTACTACAGTCTATTTACACGGAACACTACATTTAATTAAGAACACTTTTTACGAAGCAGTCAGCAATTATCACCACAGGAGGCATTGATCAATCACCGTGTGCACATGTAAACCTATCCCCCGGTACGGCTAAATATTTTTGTGCGGTGCCGATTTAGTAAGACGTGTTTCAGACGACGTATGGACAGTTTGACATTACACCTGTGTCTCTGAAAGGTTAAACATTAGCCTCTGCACAAGTGCCTTGTTTGTTGCTCTCGTCTTTATTCCTGAAGTCCGGGTGAGGCTGGCACCGATATCGGTCGTCGATGTTTTTTTCCCTCCTTCTTCACTGGTCTCGTTTCACTGCTATCTCCATCACCCCCTCACCCTCACCCCTCACCTTATCCCTCGCTCTCATTCTACACTCACCTCCCACTCCAACCAAATCTCCATCCATGCAGTCCTCCCATCTCCGTCTCGGTCTCCCCTTCTCCTTCTACCCTCCACTCTAAACGCTTCCGCTCTCTTCGTCGACCCCACTCCTTTCACACCAACTTCCTCCCTCAGTTCCTCCATTCTTCGTTTGTCTGTTCTTTTCCTTATTACAGTATAAAACATCAGACAGCGGACGTGATTGTGATAGTTGACGGTTACACTGGCCGTGTAAACGAAGTAAACTACGATGACGGACGGGTTGTTATTACGCGTCACGTTCCTTATTATATACCACATCCAACTAGACGGTATTCACCTGTGAGAAGATCAACAAAGTGTCCCGGGTAAGACCGGGAGTGTAAGGACAGACGTGTAACATACATTCCAAAGTGTCCCATATGATGACAGACGAGTGACGGACATTCCAAAGTGTCCTGTATAAGGCTAGACGAGTGACGGACATTTCCGAGTGTCTCGTATAAGGCTAGACGAGTGACGGACATTTCCGAGTGTCTCGTATAAGGCTAGACGAGTGATGGAGATTCCGAGTGTCTCGTATAAGGCTCGACGAGTGACGGACATTCCCGAGCGTCCCGTATAAAGCTAGATGAGTGACGGACATTCCCAAGTGTCCCGTATAAGGCCAAACATATGACAGACATTCCCAAGTGTTCTGTATAAGGCTAGACAAATGACGGACATATCCAAGTGTCCCGTATAAGGCCAGACGAGTGACAGACACCAAATATTACACATAGGCTACACCACGCTACAAAGACTGTGCTTGTCAAAATAGTAAAGCAAACATGACTTTATTCAGAACTAATGAATTTACTATAGCTTTCATCCTCGCTAGCTCGGGTTGGTGGTAGTAGTGCTACAGTATATCTACCCCTGGCAGACTCTTGCTCTGTCGATAGCATGCGCGACTCGTAACTACTCCATTTGAGTGGGCGTTACCGTGAAACCAATCAGCGTCATTACCACGATTTTATTTTCTGCGTAACAGTTGTGTCAATATAGGGGAAGGTGGTGCATGTCCGCACGGTGGAGCATGTCCGCACACCTCACTATTGACCAAACCACGCAGTATATGGTTTCAAAACTGTGGCATACGGTAGCTCGTACTCGTGCACCAAACACTTCAACTAGTGCATTCAACTAATTTGCATCTAACATGTTGTTTGTGCAGAATCTCATATAATTGTATACATATATTGATAAGTATCTCACCCCTACAATAATACATGCATATCGGTGTGTTTATGCATTTTTGGAATGTGTGTTATTTGTGTTGTCGTTGCACAAACGCCGGTCGTTTGAGGCACGTGCGCACCTGCCCCAGTGCAGTAAGTTCATTTAGATACGGTGACGTCATGATGTAGCTGTTATTAAAATATATATTTAATCGCCCGTGTTTACAGATGCATGGGTCATTATGTGAGATATGACATATGTCTTACGCCTATGGGGATATTCGTCCGTTAAACCATCAGCTAGTTCCATTTGGCAGGGACTGGGAGGTTTGTTCTAAAAAATGGTGGGAGGTGGGAAATTTGCCTAAACAGATGAGAGGTGGGAGGTTGACCTAAAAATAGGTGGAAGGTGGAACTTTGAGGTACGATGTGCTATGTGGGTTCATTGTCTATGTATCTCGGAGTCTAGGATTATATTATAACACAATTGTCAATGTGGGTTCATTGTCTATGTATCTCGGAGTCTAGGATTATAAGGCTGTTTTTTTTTTGTCTTTTGGTTTTCTTCGTCGCATGGCTTTTTTGTGTGTGCCATAATTGAGACAGATCAATATCACGCATCCACTTCGCCGGATATCGCCACACTTAGGCAATATTATTTTATGAACTACTGCTGGTTATGTTTATGCTATTTGTATGGGAGCAATTGGCCCCCCAAATAATACTTACGGATATACCTAACAAGACATATGATGTTCTGCAGCCTTACATTTATCATTGCAGTTCGTATTCTCCTCTGTAGCAAAGGGCTGAAATACCTGAGGTATATTAGCACATACCTGTGCGGCTATGACCCAGTACCCTGGGGCAGTACCCTGGATTTTTGCTTTGTATTCTAACCCTGGGGCAGTACCCTGGGGTATATCCACACACCAATGATCAGTACATATTGATAACATTTACGCTTTTCTTATGTCAAAAAGTTGGCATTACGAAGGTTGTTTGTTTTGTTTTGTATTCTAACCATATCTATGATATGTCTGCATGTTATGGTACGTAATGGCAAACAAATATGACATTCACAACATATTATATTTTACTGATTATTTGTAGTGAATAATTTGAGTATTTGTGCAGCACTAAAATTGGACCTCCCAATTGTGGCGAAATAAGCTGACCCGTGTCGCCATCCCCTTGGACGCTTGAACTAGTCGATCATTGCTTTGAGGGGTGGCGCGTTACATTTCGATGTCTGGCCATGTCAAGCTCGGTCTGCCTTTGTTCAATCACATTTGTCAGCTTGTTATCCGCAACGCAATGGCGGCAACTGTTATATGATCGTCGTTCCAAGTTCGAGGTAGACCACAGGCTCGATAATTGAGCCACACGCTAGACTCTTGTCATTGTCTTGTCAGTTGTAACTACATATCAGACACTCGGCAAAACGATTGGTGTACTACAGTCTATTTACACGGAACACTACATTTAATTAAGAACACTTTTTACGAAGCAGTCAGCAATTATCACCACGGGAGGCATTGATCAATCACCGTGTGCACATGTAAACCTATCCCCCGGTACGGCTAAATATTTTTGTGCGGTGCCAATTTTGTAAGACGTGTTTCAGACCACGTATGGACAGTATGATATTACAGCTACGTCTTGCTAGTTGTAATTACATATCAAACACTCGGCAAAACGATTGATATACTGCACGGAACACTACAATTAAGAACACTTCTTAGAAAGCAGTTAACAATTAAACATATCCCTATTTGGCTAAATACCTTTGCGCGGTGCTATTTTAGTAAAACGTGTTTCAGACCACGTATGGACAATGCACCTGTCTCTCCGAAAGGTTAAACATGTTGCCGTCCCCAAACTCGTTTCAACCCTTTGGCCACGCAATAATTGATGACCACTTCCATAGCGAGCTACGAGCCCTGACCACCTATATTCAGTGAAGTATTAACGTTCTGTGTAACTGCGTTGTTTCTTTCTCTCCTCTTTATCCGGGGGCCGGGGTGAGGCTGGCACCGATATCGGTCATCGTTTTTTTGTGTTACTCCTTCTTCGTCACTGGTCTCGTTTCACAGCCGTCTCCACCCCTCGTCTCCACCCCTCGTCTCCACTCCCCCTTATCCTTAATTCATTCGTTCTTCCGTCCGCCCGCCCGTTCGTATCAGGATGACGTTATGATTAAAACATGGGGCGCAGTGACGTAGTGGTTAGAAGATCGGACTCTAAATCAAGAGAGCCCCAGGTCGAATCCTCTTGCTGCCGTTTCGAAACGTTAGCAGTTATGTTCACCCCGCGTTGCCACAGTTCACTCAGCTGTCTAAATGAGTGTCTGGCTACAGACATAGGTGGATATGCGAACGAATAGTCTTCGCGCATTAATTGCAATGTGACTGAATGCTTCACATAGAAGTCGAGATGGCGTTGGAATGAACAGGTCTGTCAGGGGGTGAATTGTAAAGGGCTTTGAACAGTCCTAAGAACTGGATGCCGCGCAATATAAGAGCATATCTCTATCAACAATAACATAGCGTAATCAGAACTGCTGTCGGTGCTCACGAGTAAGGAGCTATCTTGTCATCGGAAGATTCACGAGAAAACTACGTCATAGATCCACCTGGTCACAATACGATATGTCTCAAGTGAACGTTCATGCGCGGTGTTTTAGCCGGTAGGCGGGTGCGCAAACGCATTAATTAAGTCAGTTATGTTTCCCATTGGTTGATTTATTGATAAATCGATTGTTTTTTTTAGCAAAATTTTACAAGATTGCCATCCAAAACTACAAGTTCCAGATGACAAGTGGACAAAGAAGCCATTGGCTTATCGAGAGTCCAACAATTTTATCATTTATGAATAGCGCGCCCTTATCAGATATATGTCAATTTAATATTTAAACATATTCACACTACTAGCATTAACACAATGATTTGACAGTGTGTTCCATTCATTTATCACCCTCTGTGAGAATGAGTACTTTCTCATGTCCAATCATATCTGTTCCTTAACTAATACTGCTGCTGCTGATACGTGTTCGTTGGTTATACTGACTTCTTTAAGTTTGAAGAACATATTCATATAAAAGTCATCATAGCCATTCACTTTATAAACACTTCTATTTGGTCTCCTCTTAGTTTCCTGGTCTCTAGTGTTGTCAAACCACATTGTAATAAGACAGAGTTCACATTATAGCAGGCATCGACACGGTGCACTCTAACACCATAACGGACTGGACAGAGTTCACATTATAGCAGGCATCGACACGGTGCACTCTAACACCATAACGGACTGGACAGAGTTCACATTATAGCAGGCATCGACACGGTGCACTCTAACACCATAACGGACTGGACAGAGTTCACATTATAGCAGGCATCGACACGGTGCACTCTAACACCATAACGGACTGGACAGACTTCACATTATAGCAGGCATCGACACAGTGCACTCTAACTTCATAACGGACTGGACAGACTCCACGTTGTTATAGCAGGCATCGACACAGTGCACTCAGCGACAGAAATGATTGATCAAAATGTTGGGAGAAATATTTTCCGTACATACAATGCACTGTCATTGACAGACCGACCGACAGACAGAAGTAGCAAACAAAGTTTTAGGTGGTTAAAAAGTCATTTTTGTCCACACCTCGATAATTTCGTCTTCTTAACTCCCGATTGTTTTAAAGTCTATCCGCTGGTGGACTTCCAACCAACTACTGTCGATGGTATCTCCATATGTGTGCTATGTTTTCATAAAACGACTATGTAACAACATATACCTCTGTATACAATTAGCCCCGGTGTCCCCTACTTGTGTATGCTTGTTACAACAACATAAATCTGAAGAAATGATGCAGACTAACTTTTAAATCAGTGCGCATGAACGTGAAAGGTCCTAATGTGTGAAATGATTTCAATGAATAATTCCCTTCAATTATTGCATACACGCTGCATGGATGGTTCCTACACGGTGGGAGCCCAGAGCTTTTATTTATGTAAACAGAAGGGACCACTCTCGACATCTCAAAAATGCGTTGCTGCCGGGTCTGGGGTGGGGGTTGCCCCCGAAATCGCCCATCGAAGGGGGCAAAAAAGTACATTTATTTATCTATGGGAATGACGCCAAGGCTAAAACAGTGCCAATTGTTCCCGTGGGGTTCCCTGAGTATGGAATTACTACTGCCAGCAATTTTAGGTGGGGGATTCCTCCTGCCAGCAACCCCCAAAGGGTGCGAAAAAGGGGGCATTTATTTATAGGAATGACGCCAACGCTAAAAACAGTGCCAAGTCTTTCCCTGGGGTTCCCTGGGTATGGAACGACGAATGTCAACAATTCTAACTGGGGCCTTCCCCTGCCAGCAACCCCCAAAAGGTGAGAAAAGGGGCATTTATTTAATGGAATGACGCTTATTTAAAGGAATGATGCGAATGATAAAAAGGTGTCAAATGTTCCTGAGGGGTCCCCATGGGCATGGAATGACCAATGCCAGCAATTTTAAGCGGGGCCTTCCCTCCAATCCCCAAAGGGTGAGAAAAGGGTGACATTTCTTTATGGGAATGACGCCAATGCTAAAAGCATTGTCAAATCTTCCCTTACCGTCCCTGAGTGCGACAGGACCAATGCCAGCAATTTTAGGTGTTGGCTTCCCCACGCCAGCAACCCCCAGAGGGTTAGAAAAGGGGCATTTATTTAATGAAATTATGCGATGGACTCTTCTCATTGAGATCATCGATAGATCAAATTATGTACCCACGATGATTACAATGGAAGTAATAACCATTGGGACTGGGGTGTTTAGGTTGCTGGTGGGGTAAAGCCTACTTAAAATTCTTGGTATTGGTCATTCCGTACTCAGGGAACCCAAATGGAAGATGTGACACTGTTATTTACCCTTGGGGCCATTCCTTCCAAAAAATATGCCTTTCTCACCCTTTGGGGGTTGTTGGCAGGGAGAAGACCCCCACCTAAAAGTGTTGGTTTTGGTCATTCCGTACTCAGGGAACCCCAAGGAAGATTTGTGACACTGTGTTTTAGCCTTGTAATTCCATGACACTGTTTTTAGCCTTGGCGTCATTCCCATAAATAAATGTACTTTTTTGCCCTTTCGATGGGTGATTTCGGGGGCAACCCCCACCCCTGACCCGGCAGCAACGCATTTTTAAGATGTCGGGGGTGGTGGTCCCTTCAGTCCACGGGGTCAAACCTTTTGGTGCCGTTTACATAAATAAAAACTGGACTCCCCGTTTACTACCATGTATTAGTATAAATCATTATGATACAGTTGGACCCACACCGCCGCCCTTCCGTGTATTATTGTTGCAGTTAATTAACATACGTTGATAATTTAGTTCTGTCAAAGACTACAATTTTACATATTTCTTCACTTCTTGGTAGGGCCTGACGTGCGCGTTTGTCGGGACAGTAGTACTGACAAGCTGCTATAACAGGGGTTTTGTTTGTGCCCACGACTACGCCGACGGGCATCAACATACGCAAACATGCTAAAATAGCGATGGCTACCTTCCTTAAATAACAATAGCATCACGCAAACTAGAAAACAGTTAATATCCCGTGTGTCGAAATTTCCAGAAGCGTCTCCCCTCGAGCGATCGAGGTCCGCGACTTCCGTTGCTCATCAATATTCATGTCGCCTTTACCCAGCGCGACTGCCATTGGCCAATGAAGTAGAAATGCCTTGGGGGGGGGATGTTCCGCGAATTTTGGATTCCTAAACGTTTGCTCCAAAGCTCACGCGTGCTCGCAAGCAGCGTCCTCGAGATGTTTGTGCGTCTTCGAAATATTTGCATCTTGGAATCGACATAGTTTAACTTGAAGCTGCCAACTTTGCAATGTGTGCTTTCTGCTGGTAAGTACACGATAAGATAGAGATATACTACATATTATGTAAATAGTGGCAGGTTGACAGTGGCAGTGATGGGACACTTTAAACACTTTAACACTGACAAGTCAATTGTATCAGAAGCCAAGGCCAAGCCCAGGGAAATATTTATTGCGACGTGTAGCTGGATATAAGACAAAAGTAAAACCTTCGTTTAATAAATTAAGTTCACATTTCGTAAGTGATTATGGTTCAGGAATAAAAAATACAAGCGTTGACGTTGTCGTTGTCTCATCTTGAGACAGCGGGTGTCTAAGTTGGGGCAGTGATCATTATAGTCACCGGCGTCAAATTAAATTCCTAAATTCAACCCACTGAAATGTCGCGTTAGAGACGTCACAGCCTATGTTTACGACAATAATGATAAAGCGTCTTGGCTGAGCAACATATATTTTTATATATAATATAACACGGAACACTTTTATGATATTCATACCCAGATAAAAAACGACTGCGTGTTTGACACATAGTATTAATATTGAGCGTCTGTTGCCGGTGCGCGTCTCGCTCTTGGCCACGTGACAGTAATTGTCCTTTTTATGGAAGATGTATGGCAAACCAGTCTTGTCATAAAAGTGGGTATAATTAAAACTTAATATACAAGAAAACATCAACTATATTAACGTTATATATTCACTACTACAAGTATTCACTACTACAAGTATACAATAATTGGAACAATGTGGTAATATAAAAAATTACCACATTACCACAAAAACAAATATTTCTCATGGAAAATCACAATGGAGAAATGACATTAACATAAATTTTCTTTCATGGATGAGTAAACAAATGCGTTTCATCTTTTAAAAATCCTCAAAGAAAAACTTAGAAATCATATCACCAGCCGCTAGATACATTTCAACCTCGGTTTTTCTCTTAGCTGTTTTAATAACACTATTTTTCATTAAGTAATAAAAATAAGTCCTCATGTAACAGTAAATCCTTTAAATATGACAATTGTGGGCACTGCATATGACACACGCACATGCACACATGCACAAATACGCATTTTGTTTGTGGTTTGTCGTTAAAAAATAATCTTAAACAAAATATTTCTTCAGATTTTTTAAAACTATTAAGTAGCTTGAATTTGATGCCGACCAATAGACAAAGCAAATGGCAGTGCGAAAAAGTTCTCATCCACATAATCATAGGCAAAGCCACTGCGACATAGCATAACCACTGTGACATAGCATAGCCACTGTGACATAGCCACTGCGACATAGCATACCACTGCGACATAGTCTCTGTGACATAGCATAGCCACTGCGACATAGCATAGCCACTGTGACACAGCATAGCCAATGCATCATAGCATAGCCACTGCACATAGCCTCTGCCACATAGCCTCTGTGACATAGCATAGCCACTGCGACATAGCATAGCCACTGCGACATAGCATAGTCGCTGTGACATAGCATAGCCTCTGCGACATAACATAGCCATTGCGACATAGCATAGCCACTGCGACATAGCATAGCCTCTGCGACATAACAGCCATTGCGACATAGCATAGCCTCTGCGACATAGCATAGCCACTGCGACATAGCCACTGCCACATAGCCACTCCGACATAGCCACTGCGACATAGCCACTGCAACATAGTTACTGCCACATAGCCACTGCGACATAGCCACTACGACATAGCCACTACGACATAGCCACTGTGACATAGAATAGCCACAGCGCCATAGCATAGCCACTGCGACATAGCGTAGCCACTGCAACATAGCGTAGCCACTGCGACATAGCGTAGCCACTGCATCATAGCATAGCCACTGCGACATAGCCACTACGACATAGCCACTGCGACATAGCATAGCCACTGCGCCATAGCATAGCCACTGCGACATAGCATAGCCACTGCGACATAGCATAGCCACTGCGACATAGCATAGCCACTGCGACATAGCGTAGCCACTGCGACATAGCATAGCCACTGCGACATAGCATAGCCACTGCGACGTAGCGTAGCCACTGCGTCATAGCATAGCCACTGCGACATAGCATAGCCACTGCGACATAGCATAGCCACTGCGACATAGCTGCGACATAGCATAGCCACTGCGACATAGCATAGCCACTGTGACATAGCATAGCCACTGCGACATAGCATAGCCACTGCGACATAGCATAGCCACTGCGACATAGCATAGCCACTGTGACATAGCATAGCCACTGTGACATAGCCACTGCGACATAGCATAGCCACTGCGACATAGTCTCTGTGACATAGCATAGCCACTGCGACATAGCATAGCTACTGTGACACAGCATAGCCACTGCGACATAGCATAGCCATTGCGACATAGCATAGCCATTGCGACATAGCATAGCCACTGCGACATAGCCTCTGCGACATAGCATAGCCACTGCGACGTAGCATAGCCACTGTGACATAGCCTCTGCGACATAGCCTCTGCGACATAGCCTCTGCGACATAGCATAGCCACTGCGACATAGCATAGCCACTGCGACATAGCATAGCCTCTGCGACATAGCATAGCCATTGCGACATAGCATAGCCACTGCGACATAGCCTCTGCGACATAGCATAGCCACTGCGACGTAGCATAGCCACTGCGACATAGCATAGCCACTGCGACATAGCATAGCCACTGCGACATAGCCACTGCCACATAGCCACTCCGACATAGCCACTGCCACATAGCCACTGCAGCATAGCTACTGCCACATAGCCACTGCCACATAGCCACTCCGACATAGCCACTGTAACATAGCATAGCCACTGCGACATAGCATAGCCACAGCGCCATAGCATAGCCACTGCGACGTAGCATAGCCACTGCGACATAGCATAGCCACTGCGACATAGCATAGCCACTGCGACATAGCCACTGCCACATAGCCACTCCGACATAGCCACTGCCACATAGCCACTGCGACATAGCCACTGCGACATAGCCACTGCAACATAGCCACTACGACATAGCCACTGTGACATAGCATAGCCACTGCGACATAGCCACTACGACATAGCCACTGCGACATAGCATAGCCACAGCGCCATAGCATAGCCACTGCGACATAACATAGCCACTGCGACATAGCATAGCCACTGCGACATAGCATAGCCACTGCGACATAGCATAGCCACTGCGTCATAGCATAGCCACTGCGACATAGCATAGCCACTGCGTCATAGCGTAGCCACTGCGACGTAGCATAGCCACTGCGACGTAGCATAGCCACTGCGTCATAGCATAGCCACTGCGACATAGCATAGCCACTGCGCCATAGCATAGCCACTGCGCCATAGCATAGCCACTGCGTCATAGCATAGCCACTGCGACATAGCATAGCCACTGCGACATAGCATAGCCACTGCGTCATAGCATAGCCACTGCGACATAGCATAGCCACTGCGACATAGCATAGCCACTGCGTCACAGCATAGCCACTGCGTCATAGCATAGCCACTGCAACATAGCATAGCCACTGCGTCATAGCATAGCCACTGCGACATAGCATAGCCACTGCAACATAGCATAGCCATTGCGACATAGCATAGCCACTGCGACATAGCATAGCCACTGCGACATAGCATAGCCACTGCGACATAGCTGCGACATAGCATAGCCACTGTGATATAGCATAGCCACTGTGACATAGCATAGCCACTGTGACATAGCCACTGCGACATACATAGCCACTGTGACATAGCCACTGCGACATAGCATAGCCACTGCGACATAGCATAGCCACTGCGACATAGCATAGCCACTGCGACATAGTCTCTGTGACATAGCATAGCCACTGCGACATAGCATAGCCAATGCATCATAGCATAGCCTCTGCGACATAGCATAGCCACTGCGACATAGCATAGCCACTGCGACATAGCATAGCCTCTGCAACATAGCATGGCCTTTGCGACATAGCATAGCCACTGTGACATAGCCTCTGCGACATAGCATAGCCACTGCGACATAGCATAGCCACTGCGACATAGCATAGCCACTGCGACATAGCATAGCCTCTGCGACATAGCATAGCCTCTGCGACATAGCATAGCCACTGCGACATAGCATAGCCACCGCGACATAGCCTCTGCGACATAGCATAGCCACTGCGACATAGCATAGCCACTGCGACATAGCCTCTGCGACATAGCATAGCCTCTGCGACATAGCATAGCCACTGCGACATAGCATAGCCACTGCGACATAGCCTCTGCGACATAGCATAGCCTCTGCGACATAGCATAGCCACTGCGACATAGCATAGCCACTGCGACATAGCCTCTGCGACATAGCATAGCCACTGCGACGTAGCATAGCCACTGCGACGTAGCATAGCCACTGCGACATAGCATAGCCACTGCCTCATAGCCACTGCGACATAACCACTGCCACATAGCCACTTCCTCATAGCCACTGCGACATAGCCACTGCCACATAGCTACTGCCACATAGCTTCTGCTCATCTTTTGTTTGGATGCCATCCTATTTTACTGAAAGATAAAATAAAAAAGTAAGAAAATAATAAATTATTTAACAAAAAGAAGAAAATGGGTAACAAAGGGATTCGTGTAAAATGAGATCAGATACAAAATTAGTTAATGATCCCCAAATTAATATAAAGCTCCACATATACATAGTTAATCTTCAGTGAATTTCAAGTTATAAAAATTAGGTTTGCATTATCACATGTCCCATCTTAGGAAACACGTGAGAGCGTGATAATTCACCATCCCACTTTTTTATTATTGAACTTAGCCAAATGTCCATTCAATGGCACATCTATGAGGTAATCAGTAATCATCATTTCAGAAATTCCTCTAAGTTTACTTATTGCTGTAGGTGACAATAAATAATATGATGCTTACATTAAGTATAATTTATTATAAAAAATTTTGTAAATCCAAAAATTATGTACAAGTGGGCCCCGAATTTGTTGTGAATTAATCAAGCACATTGGCAAACTACGAGGATATTTCCACGGAAGCGGCTTTGGCGCACCGTGTTTATAGCACAGAGAAATAGCAGTGTTCCATCTTAGGAGCTGTCCCATCATTGGCAACCTTCCCCTACGCACAGTTCATATAATTTGACCATTAAAGTAAAGCAACGCTCGAAAAGTCATCGAAACTGAATTGACGATAATAAAGCAGCTTTAGTACTGAGTTAGCAACATCAGACATGTCATAGATTTGAAAAGTTACTGGCCCCCCACAAAAGTTACTGGCCTCCCACAAAAGTTACTGGCCTCCCACAAAAGTTACTGACCCCCACAAAAGTTACTAGCCCCCACAAAAGTTACTGACCTCCCACAAAAGTTACTGACCCCCACAAAAGTTACTAGCCCCCCACAAAAGTTACTGGCCTCCCACAAAAGTTACTGACCCCCACAAAAGTTACTAGCCCCCACAAAAGTTACTGGCCCCCCACAAAAGTTACCGGCCCCCACACAAGTTACTGGCCCCCCGACAAAAGTTACTGGCCACCCACAAAAGTTACTGCCGCCACAAAAGTTACTGGTCCCACACCAAAGTTACTGGCCCAGATTTGTTCTCAGATATAAAACATAATGTGTGCAATCCATCGCTTTAGTTTCGTGAATGCAGGGCCTACATGTGAAATTAGCTCATTCTTCTGGCAACAAAACAGCTTTACGCTTATGTTCATCGAAAACTACTGATTAGTTAGGGCAGGAATGATATGCCAGTATTCCTGTACATTGTGATACATACACGATACACAATATCGTCATTGGCCATTGCGGAAGCGCTACGCCTACGCCGGCTACGGTACACAAATGCGGTACAGGTAGATACAAATAAATGAATTGCTACATCACTGTGAAGCAACAGAGTGTCAGTGTGAACGACTTCTGCCTGTGTATCAATAAGAAGTGAAATATAACAAATATAATGTCTGTTATGGATAAAGATGTTTACTCCAATCATTATCAAATTAATTTGTTTTCATCGCCAGTGCAAAGTGTGGACCAAGAGTGACGTCTACTGTTGTGGTCACGTGGGCCTCGACCCGCTCACATTCACCAATTAATTTTCAGGTAAGCTGCACGTTTGCTTCCGTAAGTGGGAGCAAGACGCTGGGAAATAGGTTGGGTTTTCTGGAGGCGTCAGCAAACTATGTTAATGAACTAGAATATAAATATTAAATAGTGCACTGAACAAAAAAATTATTTGAGCTAAACCACTATTTTATTTTTCATGGCTCAAATGAGTTAAAAAACAGTTAAAATCTGCACGAGAACAGCTACGGAAATCGTGTGGCATCGCCGATAGTGCCTTGGCCAGCACTAAACTAAAATAATCTCAGCTAAAGCCATTATTTGGCATGGCTCAAATGAGTTAAACAATAGTTAAAATCTGCATGAAAACAGCTACGAAAATCATGTAGCATCGCCTATAGTGACTTGGCCAGCGTGGTCGTAAGCGAAACTGAACTGAGCAAAAATGATGTTTGCGCCGTTGCTTGTGATCTGCAGGGGCACTGCTTGTTAGCTGTTTACGTAGAAATAGCTGTCGTTGAATTCTATGTTGCGTCATCATCAAGGAGGAAGTCCAACCACTTGTTGAATGGAATATAATAGCAAAAATTATATGAACCAGCGGTGGCACGTCAGGCCAGCAAATATATATATATATATATATATATATATATATATATATATATATATATATATATATTGAATGAACAATAGTTAATTTGTTAATCATATCTGATTAAATATGACTGTGCACACATGATTTCAAGTACAAATAAAACTGTATTAAAACGAATTGGATTTGAATTTTTCCTTAGCCTAGGATTTTAAAAGTTGGAATTGACAATTTGGAATTGGAATTGATTTTTGCAAGGGAGAATTGGAATTGATTTTTTTTGGAATTGACTGGAATTGGAATTGACAAAACAGAATTGACCCCATGTCTGTTAGGTAAAGTGGACACAGTTGTAAAAGAAGGTGTACATTCTACTGAGGGACAGCACGGCATAAATATATACACCCTCTTTGGGGAAATGTTTCATATGTTAAGGGCAGCAAGTGTTCACTCACAAAAAAGTGATAATCGGTCTTTGTTATGTGAGGTAATTGTTCACACACAAAAGTGTTAATCACACCAGACGTTGGTGATACTTGCTTTACACTATAGAATAGTTGACACTAATGAGGGGATTTCTTGCTGTCACCATGTCACAGTCAACTAACTAGATTGCTTTGTCATCACATGAGTCATACACAGCATACAAAGAACTAACTGTTCAGGTGAATTCAACAGTAGACCCGTGTTCAATGTCGCTGTGTGGCTCTGATATAAAGACAAGATTACAGCAACCCGCACATCTATTGAAATGAGTATGTTCGTATAACTGATAGAAATCACCTGATGCGTGCAGACACCAATGTACTAGGCCGAGGTCAATTTAGGGTCATTGGGGTGAGTAGGGGACAAACGTGCCCCATTCGTCCTGCTACTGCAGAGCTCAAGCAGATGCTATCATCATAGGCCCGCGTTTATCTATCTACCTACAATTTCCGTCACAACTGATATGTTGGCGGCATCAATTGAAGTCGAACTTTCCAATTTCTCATAGGCGTCCGTCATTCCGTTCGCTCGTCTCAAAAGGTATTCACACCAGCGAACTGGCTGTTACAAAGACAGACTGGCACGCCACCTAGTGTGTATGTAAGAGTATTATGATCTATGACAATGTAGGAGTAGAGTAGGATGCCTGGCCACTTTCTCCAATGACATAACGGGCTGGACAGATTCAACAGATGTGAGTTTGTTATACAGGTATCGGCCAAATGCAACCCACTGTAAAAATGAGTGCATGGCAATAAGTGATGATGGAACTGAATCTCAACTGATTGGAAAATACCTTTATGCAGAATAACAACGCAAGTCCAGTGTAGTGTGAAATAGGCCAAATAATTGACATTTAATTCAGTAATCATGTGCCAGCAATTATACAAACATTCACCATCAAAACAACACACATCACCACAGCAAGCACGCCAGCCCCCAAATGGTGTGTACACATAATATCTACAATTCACAGATGTATTACGCCAGACTAGCAAATAATTGTCTCCTGCAGCCACCCGCTACAAGTACTAACTATATCACAACTGACTAACATTTACCATTCACACTGAATCTGTGGACGTCTCTCCGCCCACACCAATACTTAATATACTATACTGCCATAAAAACCCTGTGTACATCACTGAATATGTCATAACAGAAAAAAGCACAGGCAAAACCACGTGTACAAATCTGGAACAGGGAAAGGAAACCAAGCATTAAATGCATCACTAATCCCTGCTGTACTGCTTCTTATAACTGCTTATACGAGGCTGTCCTGCTACTGGCTGTAAGTAATAACTGCACAAGGTCATATTTCTTGCCCTATTGTGACCCAGCATAAAATCCTTTATGTTGCCACTTTCACATCAATTCACTTTTTTGTGCATATATTGCAACGGTGTTGAATACATATCAAATGATGATAACGTTACTTTTGTAATGAGCAGGACTGATGGTGTGTGGTGTATAAATCGTTTGATGATTCCTTGAGATAGTATGCAGGAATACATGATCACACCTTCCTAGTTGTCTTGCGATGGATGATGTAGTGGAAGGCTGATTGTGTTGATAAGTAGTTCTTTCGATAACTGATCGTCGTGTTGCTACCATCCTCCTCTAGTCTCGGCCAAGACAGAGCCACGATAACTGATCATCGTGTTGCTACCATCCTCGTCTAGTCTCGGCCAAGACAGACAGCCACGATAACTGATCGTCGTGTTGCTACCATCCTCGTCTAGTCTTGGCCAAGACAGACAGCCACGATAACTGATCGTCGTGTTGCTACCATCCTCCTCTAGTCTCAGCCAAGACAGACAGCCACAATAACTGATCGTCGTGTTGCTACCATCTTCCTGTAGTCTCGGCCAAGACAGACAGCCACCATAACTGATCGTCATGTTGCTACAATCCTCCTCTAGTCTCAGTCAAGACAGACAGCCACAATAACTGATCGTCGTGTTGCTACAATCCTCCTCTAGTCTCAGCCAATACAGACAGCCACGATAACTGATCGTCGTGTTGCTACCATCCTCCTCTAGTCTCGGCCAAGACAGAGAGCCACGATAACTGATCGTCGTGTTGCTACCATCTTCCTGTAGTCTCGGCCAAGACAGAGAGCCACAATAACTGATCGTCGTGTTGCTACCATCCTCCTCTAGTCTCAGCCAAGACAGAGAGCCACGATAACTGATCGTCATGTTGCTACAATCCTCCTCTAGTCTCGGCCAAGACAGAGAGCCACGATAACTGATCGTCGTGTTGCTACCATCCTCCTCTAGTCTCAGTCAAGACAGAGAGCCACGATAACTGATCGTCGTGTTGCTACCATCCTCCTCTAGTCTCGGCCAAGACAGAGAGCCACGATAACTGATCGTCGTGTTGCTACCATCCTCCTCTAGTCTCGGCCAAGACAGAGAGCCACGATAACTGATCGTTGTGTTGCTACCATCCTCCTCTAGTCTCAGCTAAGACAGACAGCCACGGTAACTGATCGTCGTGTTGCTACCATCCTCCTCTAGTCTTGGCCAAGACAGAGAGCCACGATAACTGATCGTCGTGTTGCTACCATCCTCCTCTAGTCTCGGCCAAGACAGAGAGCCACGATAACTGATCGTCGTGTTGCTACCATCCTGCTCTAGTCTCGGCCAAGAAAGAGAGCCACCATCCAGATTACACATATGTGACACGTTAATTTTTAGCCGATTTAGAGATACACATTTGACATGTGAACCATCTTAAAAATATCTTAACAATACGCTGCTCGATATTACCTGGAGAAAGTCAACCTAGTGTTTGATTTTTGACATTGATTTTTGTTTCATTGGGTGAATGTAGAAGGATTTGTAATAAATAAAGATGTATTTCAATTAACATGTCAACATAATAATATAATAACAATATATGTTTTATTTGGATTTCAGCCCTACTATGAGTAAGAAGCAGAGCAAGTGTGTTCTACCCAATCAGAGTCAGTCGGCCAGAGGCACCGCCCAGGTGGGAGGGCAGCAACCCACACCATCTGGCTCCAATGTCTCACAACAGACCAATGTCAGTGGCACGATAGTGACACCACAACAGACCCAGGTGGGAGGGCAGCAACCCACACCATCTGGCTCCAATGTCTCACAACAGACCAGTGTCGGTGGCACGATGGTGACACCACAACAGACCCAGGTGGGAGGGCAGCAACCCACACCATCTGGCTCCAATGTCTCACAACAGACCAGTGTCGGTGGCACGATAGTGACACCACAACAGACCCAGGTGGGAGGGCAGCAACCCACACCGTCTGGCTCCAATGTCTCACAACAGACCACTCCGGTAAGGCAGCAGATAACTAATTATGTATTTCGTAGACACAGAAAAAGCAACAGTTGTTGATGACGAGATCCAGATGACTTTCTCGCTTGTCTTTGTCCGTCTTCTGATCTGGTGTGAGGTAGTAATATGACATACATACATACATATACACACACACCCTGTATGTATAATTTAGGGTGGGGGTCAATTCAATGGGCACATTGCTATAGAAAAGTGACCCCATAGAATGTTGACCCTGTTGCTAATTATTTATTGCTTGGACCGCAATTTAAATATAACCAGGCTTGTTCACAAATGCAAATGCATTTGAATGTTGAGCATTTGAATGCGCATTCAAATGCCTCCGTAAAATTGTAAATTATGCATTTGCATTTGAATGCGTGCCTTAAACATTTGTATTTGCATTTGAATGCGACCCACAAAAATCTGCCATTTCTCAGACCATTTCACTAATCTGTCTAGATCGTTTTGTAAATGTTGTTTATCACCATCAGTGTTAACCTTTCTAAACGCTTTTGTGCCATCCGCAAATTTCAGTACGTTACTTGTTATATTGTCGTCCAAGTCACTGATATATATTAAGAATAATAAAGGTCCTAATACTAATCCTTGTGGTACCCCACTCAAAACTGATTTCCAGTTTGAAACTTCTCCATCTACTAAAACACACAGTCAGCCATTGTTCATTGTTCAGTCATACCATGTTCAATGAAACAATGCAGACAAATGACTCCCTTGTGTTGTGTTGGGGTGGGTTGGGGTGGCAGCTCATTAGGGGGAGTAAACTTTAGCAATTAGGAATGCCAGCCCTAAATATTTACAGCCAGAGAGAGTGACTAGTGGTCCCTGTAATTATCTACTAGGCTATCATCCCAGTGACCCCACCAGTGGACAGTCTATTGTCTTGGGTTCCCCTTCCTTTCTGGCCTACCTGAGTGATTAACCTTTCATTCCTTGCCATATTTCGCAGTAAACTGTCTACTTGCTTAGGTTTACTTAGGTTCTTCCTGACCGTAGGCGGTGGCCTCGGTGGTCAGATCTTCAATTTTCTCTTGGAATGCTCTACGACTTCCTGGCAAGGCAGCTTTGTAGTTGTAGAGAACCTCCTCAGTACTCCAATGTCTATCTAGACGGTTTTTAAATGAGTTGACACTTGGGGCAGTTACAACTACTTCCGGTAAATCATTCCATAATCTGGTAACTCTAAGTGAGAAGCTTTCTTTTCTAACATTTGTACAAGCACATTCTATAAACAATTTCAAACTATGACCCCTTGTTCCTTCCCTTGTATCACTGTCTTTGTGCAGCTTGACAATCACTGTCATATTTCCCATGGAGCAGTTTATATACCTCAATCAAAACACTATGAGTTCGTCTATATGCAAGTGTAGGAAGTTTTAATCTCTGAAGTCTTTCCTCGTAAGAAATATTCTTCATACCAGGAAGCTGTTTTGTTGCTCGTCTTTGCACATTTGCGATGGCATCTTTGTATTTCTGCTTATAAAGGGACCATATTGATATTGCATAATCTAGATGACTCCTAACCAGGGTTGAAAAAAATCATGATTTTTATTTAAAAAATCAAAAAAATTGGATTTTTTTTATTTAAATCGGATTTTTTTATTTTTTTAAAATCTGGTATATAGATATTTGTGTAGATGTTTAAATTTGTAAACTCTTTCAAACATGTTCTATTCACATCGATTTGGGTTCTTGTTCTAACAGAGGGTACATGATTTTTGCTTATATAAAGACATTAGACAATGTCCACAAGGCCTCACCTCCTGTAATTGTATAATCTGTCTTGGAAAGGAAAGCATGCAGTGTGTCTGTGGCTGTGGCAGTGGTAATTATTGTTTGCCTATAGGGTGGATTAGCACCTGTTCAGGGCACTGTGTACTCTAAGGGTCTCTAATCAGAATACAAACTGGTACAGTATTAAACAACTGAGTCAACATACTGAATTGGTAACAACTAGCACAAGCTACAAGTGGACTTTAACTCAGGGCTTCTGTGTTGAAAAGATACATCCTCTGGAAGACAAGTTTGTGTGGCTTCACTGCATTCAGAAAGGGAATAGCTCAAACATACACAATGTCATAAAATATTTGACTATCAGGCTATCTGGTGACAATACAGCTACACAAGTGTGCACACTTTGTGTTTTGTATTAAAAACATACAAAACTTTGTTGATCTCGATGCTTGTAAACAATTATTTGTGTTAAATTCATATAAATCAGCGATTAGAAAAACCGGAAGTAAAAAAAATCATAAATCAATGATTTTTTTGGAGTGATTTAAATCATGATTTAAATCAATGATTTAAATCAAATGATTTAAATCAAACAACCCTGCTCCTAACTAAAGCTTTAAATAATGGCACAAAGTTTGCCTATCAATCTTTTGTGAGGGACGGTGTCAAATGCTTTCATGAAGTCCAAATATACAACGTCTACAGATTCCCCTCTATCTAAAGCTTTGGTCCATGAGTCAATAACATTTAATAATTGGAGTACCGTAGATCGACTTTTAATAAAACCAAATTGTTGCGTACTGAATAATTTATTCCTAATCATATGATTGACAATGTGATCTTTGACACATTGTTCCATACATTTACATATTATACTTGTTAAGCTGACTGGTCTATAATTTCCTGCGTTTTTTCGATTACCCTTCTTAAATATGGCTGAGATCCTTCCCTGTTTCCATTCCTTTGGTAGTTCACCCACAGCCAGTGAATTATTAAATAGCCTAGCTAGTGGTTTACATAGATGATTAGATAGCTCTTTCAACAACCTAGGATGAACACCATCTGGCCCTACTGATTTACACACATTAAGGTTATCAAGTCTTTTTTTAATCATTTCCTCATCAATAGTCAATTCTTCCATGTTGTGCCTTAACTTCACTGGTGGAATATGAGAAATATCACCATCTGGCTCTATAGTAAAAACACTTGAAAAAAAATTTCCTAACACATCTGCCTTTTCCCTGTCAGAATCTGTGAGTCTAGATTTAGGATCTTTAGGGTCTGTGTTCAGGTCTGAAACACCTTCCCGATTCTTGGTTTTGGAGTTCATGTATTTCCATACTGCTTTAGGGTTTGTCTTAGATTCTGTTGCTAGCTTCATCTCAAATTCCTTCTGTATCCTCCTCGTTAATTTACGGACTTGATTTCTAGCCCTACAATATTCAGTATAGTATTTTCCTTCTTTTGTCTCCATATAACGTTTCCATAAAGTGTTTTTTCTTAATTTTCTTTACTGATTCCTTGTTTAGGGGTACTTTTCCTTTATATCTGTTAATATTACTCACAAGTCGATGAGGGATGAATTCATCCTCTGTCTTTTTAATATATTCTTTAAAACCTAACCATTGATGGTTTATAGTGCTCGTGCCAAGTATCTCGCCCCAGTCTGTGTGGTCTAGTTTCGTCTTCATACTATTATAATCCCCTTGGTTGTAATACTATTTAAGTCGTGTATGGCTTGCTATTTGTGCATAGCACTTATGATGAGGACAGAGTGATCACTCTTACCAAGTGGGCTTTCATACAATATATTATCTATCATACATTTTTTATGGGTGAAAACTAAATCAAGAATGTTCGATTTATTTCCTAATCGCCCCCTTGTGGGGAGTGTGACATGTTGGAAGAGGAAATTATCTCTTATTCCTTCTTTAAATTTAGTGTCTGGGCTATTAGTATTCTCTGAGAGTGTGTAGCAGTTTTGCCAGTCTATGTTGGGGTAGTTAAAGTCTCCAAGCAAGAGAAGATGTGAGTGTTTATAGCGCATTACCTCAGTAATCAGTTCATTTAATTGTTCATTATTGGTGCCAGAGCTGCCCGGGCTTTTATGTACACATCCTATCAGAAAAGTGTCTTTTTTATTAAATTTTATCTCAACCCATATCGATTCTTGAAAGTTGGTTCCTAAAGATACGAAGGGTTTTGCGTTTAGTGTTTTGTGGGTATATATTAGTGCCCTGCGCGGGCCTAGAATTTGATCCCAAGCCCGGCCCGCAATTAGCAGTTAGAGTCCAGGCCCGCAATAATTTTTCAAGCCCGGCCCAGGCCATCAAACTAGAATCTAGGCCCAGACCGTGAATGTTTGGCCCAGGCCCGGCCCGGCCCGCAAGTTTCAGGCCCGGCCCATACCCGCGGGCCAAAGATGGGTAAGCCAGCGGCCCGCAAGCCCGCGACCCGCTAAGTTTAGAGAAGATAACCCTATAATCTTGTAACAAAGACGAAAAACAAATAAACTGTAAAACATACTTATTGTTTTATTAAATAAAAAGGTCCATAGTGTGCTGGATGAGTTCTAAAATTCAGCACCACCAACTTCTTCAAACTTACAAATATCCTGAAGAAAAATAAAGAAAAACTTCTTAGGGTCATTACTATTAAATATGGTAACATTTGTTATATTTGGTTTTAATGTATTGGTTTATTGTTAGGGTAGGATATTTGTTTATCTAACCCTGACTTAACCCAATATGCAAGCCATAATCCCAATTTATATTGTTAATTGAATTAGCTCAACTAAGTTAACATAATTTATTATGATTTTTCAATTAAATGTCACCCACTGGCACTGACACCCAGTGGCATTTCCAGCAGGCCTGCAGTCACTAGCCTGAGACAGGCATGTTCAGACATGTGTGAATTAGTACAAGTGTGAATGAATTAGGACTGGGGAGAAATACCAATTACCAACTGGGTTGGGTACTGGGTAGTGGGCTAGTGGCCAAGTGTGCACTTGGCAGTGGGCAGGTCTTTCAGGTGGGCAATGTTTGGAGGGAAGACCTAGACAATAGAATGTCCACTGGTAGGGTCAAAGGGTGATAAATTGATTGTTAATCATGGCTTGATTGCCTCTGCAAATATTTCTAAAGTAAACATTTGGGGCTGGCTACTTCCAGCCAAGTGAACTTATGGTGTCATTAGATTCCATGCAAGGTCTCAATTTGCAACTATATAATACTAAAGAAATAATTTTAAGCATTCATTAAACGGAATTACAATTTATAATAAGTTTTTATAAAAAAAATAAAGTAATAATCAGTGTTTTGTATGAATATTTTTATTATGTCCAGGCAGAGCCCAGGCCCGGCCCGGCCCGCTCACACTAGGCCCAAGCCCGGCCCAAGCCCGATGTGTTTAAATTGTTTTCAGCCCAGGCCCGGCCCGGGCCCGCAGTATGTAGGCCCAGGCCCGGCCGGGCCGGGCTTGGACCAAAAGCCCGGCCCGCGCAGGGCATTAGTATATATACAAACACCTTGTCCTTGCTTATCGATGTTATGGTATAAATCATAGTCACTCAAACCCAGTTCAGCTGTGTTTAATAGAAATTTCTGGTTTTTCGGTTTAACCTCAGTGATTGCAATCACCATACACTTATGTGATTCGACTCGAGCTCTGAACTCAGTAAATTTATTGATTAGACTATCAGCGTGGGTGTAGAAACATTTTAACTGTTTATGTGTATAATTTGTATTTACAGTGTTTTTCTGGTTAGATGATCTTTCTTGTCTTACTCCTCGTCCCTTCGAGGTTTGAATCTTACAATTTTTCTGGCCCATGGTGGGCCTCTCACCCTGTACAACCATTTCCCCTCATCATTTATCTCTTTTGTCCTGGCCTCCTCTAGGAGTTTCCTTCCTTCCTCTCTTTCTTTTTTTGTTAAGTCGTGCTGGATGCTGAGACATTTATATTTGTCCTCTGCATCTCTTAAGTTTGATAGTCGTTTGAACAATTCCATCTTTTTGTTAGTGTCTTTCATTACTACCTTAAGAGGTCTGGGTTTTTGCTCAGTATCACCCGTATCTCCGTCTGTTTGATTTTTACCTAGCCTGATAACTTTGGTTATCTCATCTTTTACGTCTAGGTTCAGATTGCACACCTCATTACACAACCCTTCAACAAACTCCATATCTATCCTCACCCTCTCTTCCTTTAGGTTTGTTTTTGGTTCTGGGGCATTGAATATAAAAAAAAAAATTTCCCTATTTTTTCTTTCATTGATTTCTCTTACTGTTTCCTCCACAACAATTCCACTATTTTGGGTGGTTAGTAGGTTCCTGCTTTTATCATCATTTGGTCTACATGTATGTAATGCATCCATTTCCTGCCTTACGATTTCTTTACTATCGCATTTAGCATCCAGTTTTTTCTCTATGGCCTCAAATCTCGTGTTCATAGTTTTGAAATACATCTCGCATCTCTCTTCGATAACTTTCTCATTGAGAATAGCAGAACCACATGCATCCGGGTTTCCCCATTGCCTCATATTCGCCAGGTTTAAATTTCAAGCATTTAATGCAGTATTGTTTTCCGCAGTACTCGCACTCGAGCATTCTGTCTTTCTCACTTTTAAAGATTTTCTCGCAGTCTTCGCATTTCCAAGCTTCTCTTACATCGCTTCCCGATTCAGAGTTTTTGCTACCTCTCCGTGTCCCCTTATTTTTTAGTTTTGTGATTGGAGCGCTAGAAATTGCTACATTTTTGCCAGTATCTTGTTTTGGACCACTGTGTTGGTCATTTTCACTCATTTCCGTAATTCCAGAAAAACATCAAGTTCCATGTAACACTTACCATATGTGTGCTGTTGTACTAAGAGTATGTGCAGGGGCTTCCAAGGCGTTGTGACTAGTGACAGTGAGCCGTGCTCGACGAGAAACGTGATTCTGTCCCAGGTCTACTCTGGGTAAAAGACGCCTTGGTTGAAATTGCCTGTTCGTATATAGATGACTCAGGTTGGGAGTGCAGTTCTACCTACGTTATTACTAAATTTTTTCTAGCCTTAATTATCTGTGTTGTTTATATTGTGCACCTAACCAGAAGAATGAAAATTTTGGCGGGAAATTTCGAATGGGTCGATGTATAGTTTAAGATTGGATTTATATCGCATCAGTTCAGAATTTACATCTAAACATCACAGTGTGATAATCAGTATGCTACTAGAATAATATGATTAGGATGAAAAACGCCCTTCTCCACTGTAAACAGCCAAAAATTAACTAAACAGCGGAGCTCATACGTAAACAGACATCGTAACCGGAAGCTGCCTCTGTCCATCAATTCTGTCAATTGTCTGTTCCTCCCTCCCATTACCACCTGCCAAAACTTACCTTTTTTAACTAGTGACTGTTGGCCAACAAAAATCACCACTGGATGATATTATTTTTTCTCCAAATAAAATAAAACATTAATATAAAGCCAAAACATTTGAAATTAATTCAAATGCATTTGAAATGTGTAACCAAAACATTTGCATTTGCATTTGAATGCGACCCCTAGACATTTGCATTTGTATTTGAATCAAGTGAAACATTTGCATTTGCAATCAAATGCATTGACATGCATTTGTTAACAAGCCTGAATATAACAGGTATGTATGTATGTAAGTTATATACATTATATTTATATTTTGGGTATGCATGTAGTGCTCATGTTAAATAGGTTTTATGCATGCACGAGAATGTCTCAGAGTCGTATATATAATCATAATTAATGAAACTTTATTGTACTAAAATATACCAGTGTAGTAGAAGTTTATGCAGGAATTTATTATATTTAACTATATTAATAATTGCCAAATTATTATATTACTTTGTGACTGTGGTACATATGCATGAATAGTGAATAACTTCATAACAATTATTATCTGATCATAACCATTTATGTATTATGTAGTTAGATATATATGCTAATAATCAATCACTTTTCTGTACCACACCGGCGACCATAGCTTTATTCTATAGAAATGCCTCTGTATTCTAAACAAATGCTTTGGGTTTTGACAATTACACTATTTACACTGTTCAGATAATTATGTAATCAGAAACATTACAACATTGATAACTTTAATGAAACCAGGCATCAATGAAAGGTGTGCCCGACCATTCATCTTTGAAGAAGCTGACATTGCACTATATAGCACCAGTATTTAAGTACTTTTGATGTACACATTTAAGTACACAAGAACATTTGTACTATGTGAATCCGTTTGTTTTAGTAACTAAAAAATACACAAATCATTGTTTGATGCCGTATAATAATAATAATAATAATGTTTTATTTGGTAGTATGTGAGTAAAACATATAAATTATAGTCTATATAAATTATGTTTACTACAGTACAGTATTTAAATATCTAGTATCACCATTAACAATATTATGTGTTAATTAATAACACATGTAATACCATAGTTTGGTCAATTCGACGAGAACATTAGCTGATAAAAAACACTGTAATTTTTAGAGGAAATAAAAAAGGAATTAAAACATTTTTTTTTCATATTTGCTAATCATTATTAATATTTAATTTATCAACAAAAGCATGGAATGTTGGCATCTTTGTAATACTGATCGGTAATAAGTTCCAGTGTTTTACACCATAAATTGATAAACAACGTCACTTAACATTTGTTCGGACACACTGTCGTACATATTGACATTTTAGTCGACAAGGACATAGAGCAACATGCTTAGTAAAAAGAAACTAGACGTTGATAGGTATTGGCATATTGTTATACGTCTTAAACATGACAGACAAGACCTTCATATCTACTAAGTCTCTAAGTCTTGGAATGTTAGTACTCTACATCTATGAAATAACATGTTAGTCTGGTCACACTGTAACACAACAATGCGTTAGTAATATATGTAGTTCCTCGAATTTCACAGCAATAACCTAGTGTAGGTAAAACAGTGAATAGTACAGGGTAGGTAGGCTTGTTGTTCCTGGGATATTACTTGCCCTGTACATTAACTACTCTAGATAGTTTGGATTTCACACAATTTATGATTTTTCCAATCAAGCTTTTCATCAATCAAAACTCGAAGGAACGTTGTTGTATTAACCCTGATTATTTGGCTATTGTGAATTCTAATATCTAGGTCATAATTTATTGTACGATTACCAAAGATCATATAGTTGGTTTTTGATACATTCAATGACAGCTTATTTACAGTGAACCATTAGCACAGAACCTTGTGGTGCACCACATGAAAAAAATATGTTTAAATTAGATGAACATTCATCTATTTTAACAAATTCATTTGCGTCACACAGTTAACTTTCGACCCATTTCTCTGCCACGTTTGGCTGCAGGAGCATCAAGGCATTCATTATTCCTTTTACTGTTCTCAGATGTTGTGGACATTTCTCAGATGGCAAAATGTGTAGACCACGCCAATGGTTCAACTACTGTACTGAATCTAGTGTCCAGGTGGCCATCCGTAGACCACACCAATGGTTCAACTACTGTACTGGATCTAGTGTCCATGTGGCCATCCATAGACCACGTCAATGGTTCAGCTACTGTACTGGATCTAGTGTCCAGGCGGCCATCTGTAGACCACACCAATGGTTCAGCTACTGTACTGGATCTAGTGTCCAGGTGGCCATCCATAGACCACACCAATGGTTCAGCTACTGTACTGGATCTAGTGTCCAGGCGGCCATCTGTAGACCACACCAATGGTTCAGCTACTGTACTGGATCTAGTGTCCAGGTGGCCATCCATAGACCACACCAATGGTTCAACTACTGTACTGGATCTAGTGTCCATGTGGCCATCCATAGACCACACCAATGGTTCAACTACTGTACTGGATCTAGTGTCCAGGTGGCCACCCGTAGACCACACCAATGGTTCAACTACTGTACTGGATCTAGTGTCCAGGTGGCCATCCATAGACCACACCAATGGTTCAACTACTGTACTGGATCTAGTGTCCAGGCGGCCACCCGTAGACCACACCAATGGTTCAACTACTGTACTGGATCTAGTGTCCAGGTGGCCACCCGTAGACCACACCAATGGTTCAACTAACGTACTGGATCTAGTGTCCAGGTGGCCATCCATAGACCACACCTATGGTTCAACTACTGTACTGGATCTAGTGTCCAGGTGGCCATCCATAGACCAAACCAATGGTTCAACTACTGTACTGGATCTAGTGTCCAGGTGGCCATCCGTAGACCTCACCAATGCAACATTGTTATTTGAGCAGACATTCCTTGGTTTTTGTCCTCATCGTTCCATGAACCCAACATCGGGATATAGACTGATGATCAGCAGTCTCTTAAGATTCTACAACATAAATTGCCTCTTTAGAAATTTCATTGTCACAATTTGCATTACTGATGAGATCATTAGCATAATAAAATGCCAGGCATATTCAAATTTGAAACAACATTAATGTTGTAGAATTGTAATTCAGATCATATCATTCCCAATGTTCAGTGATTAAATAAACTATAATTAAGTTTCAAAAAGGGAACTGATTACATACTAGCACTGATCTCATTATACAACACTATTTAATTACACCTGTTCACAGTAACTTATTATAATCTTGTTATATATTTTTAGTCCTTTTGTCCTACAGCCAGCCAGCAGCATGACGATGACACCGAGTCAACAGACAGGAGCCCCTGTCCTACAGCCAGCCAGCAGCATGACGATGACACCGAGTCAACAGACAGGAGCCAATGTCCCACAGCCAGCCAGCAGCATGACGATGACACCGAGTCAACAGACAGGAGCCAATGTCCCACAGCCGGCCAGCAGCATGACGATGACACTGAGTCAACAGACAGGAGCCCCTGTCCTACAGCCAGCCAGCAGCATGACGATGACACCGAGTCAACAGACAGGAGCCCCTGTCCTACAGCCAGCCAGCAGCATGACGATGACACCGAGTCAACAGACAGGAGCCTCTGTCTCACAGCCGTCCAGCAGCACTGGCACTTTCCAGGTAAGCATTATATATATATATATATATGTATATATATATATATATATATATATATATATATATATATATATATATATATATATATATATATATATATATATATAATATAATATAATATATATATATATATATATATATATATATATATATATATATATAACAACACACTTATACAAAGCGCCAAATCACGCACATCCATGGAGATTCTTCTACCAGGTCATGTACACTGGTAACATGCAATGATAATAGTGCGCTTACTACCAATTGTCAGGGTTGTATAATACAAATATAATAGTAATGTGTGTTGTTCCCTGTAGGGCAAAACATTGTTCAAAGAGTCACGTATTTAGACATTGTATATCTCACAAGAAATGTGGTTCATATCCGAATATTTCGGCCGTGTCTCACAGAGCTGACGAAGGCCTTGAAACACGGCTGAAATAGTCGGTCGGATATGTGAACCACGTTTCTTGTGATTTAAACAATCTATAATTTAACAAGCAGAGAAATAAAAATTTCTATACATTCAAGTAGTCACGTGCTTGTTTACTTTCAGACTAGCAGTAGTAGCTTGTTGGCGCTGACCCCCGAAGAAGAGAGGTATTGGCGCCTCGTGAAAGTCATTCTTGGTGATATGCCAAGGAAGCTGAGGGAACTCTTCCGGTCAGCTTTCCAAGCGACATACAGATGGAAGTGGGTTGATAATTTAGCCACAGGGAACTTTTTCATGGCGAAGGTCCCAAAGTCGAAGAAAAGAGATAAGCACACAACAACCACTGTTGAACAGGGCATTTCAGAGCAGTTTGACACCACTGTTTTGTTCTTCTGTTTGCTGAACTCTGGCACAAATCTGTTGCTGCCAGGCGCGAGAAAGAAGGAATTGAGAATGTCACCTTTCTATGAAAGTGAACGCGTGGATCAGCTCCGTGAGCAAAGAAATGCTGTGGCCCATGCCACTACACCAAGTCTATCTGAGGCAGACTTCCAAACAAGAATACGAGAGATAGAAGACATCTACACACAGCTTCAATGGGACCAGACACAGCTGAAGGAGGCTGCTTACGGTCGCCTTTGGCCTGTAGAATACGACAGACTGCAAGGGAAGATAGATGTGGAAAAGGCACGAATTGACGATCATGAACAGCGACTGCAAGACCTTCAACAGGGACAGTGGGGCCTCGACAAACGAGTCAAGAATCTTGAGCAGCAGACACAGCAGGACCGAGAGAAGTTTGTGAAGACAGTGGAAGGTATGTCAATAATGTTACATAAAATAGCTCTTAGTTTGTTTCCTTTGCATAGATAAAACTAGTATATGTGTAATCATAATGGACTATTTCACAACTCCTCTGCTGGTGTGTTGTTATTGACACAATGACTCATGTTGGACCTGTATGTTTTCCTGTGTCAGTAAGAAACAATGCATGTTGTTATTGACACAATGACTCATGTTGGACCTGTATGTTTCCCTGTGTCAGTAAGAAACAATACATGTTGTTATTGACACAATGACTCATGTTGGACCTATATGTTTCCCTGTGTCAGTAAGAAATAATACATCTTGTTATTGACACAATGACTCATGTTGGACCTGTATGTTTCCCTGTGTTAGTAAGAAACAGTGCATGTTGTTATTGACACAATGACTCATGTTGGACCTGTATGTTTCCCTGTGTCAGTAAGAAACAATACATGTTGTTATTGACACAGTAACTCACATTGGACCTAAATGTTTCTCTGTGTCAGTAAGAAACAATACATGTTGTTATTGACACAATGACTCATGTTTCACATATGTTTTCCTGTTTCCTGTTTTTCATGCAGCATTATCACTCTGTCTGTATGACAGTCTGGCATATTGACTGTAATAATGTGCAAATTGCATTGCTCCATCGCACTGCGCATGCATCACTCCATCGCATTGTGCATCGCTCAATTATGCTGGTTGTCACTTTGTTGTTAAATTCAGCACAAAACAGCATTTGATTTTATTACATTCCTATATTTCTTAGGAACGCTGACGATTTTTTCGTAGTAACAACCGCGAGTGCTATTATATATTTGAACAAGCTATATTCGTTCGCCGTGAAAGCGGAACATATCATCTGGTTACAGTGATTCCAGTACACTTCAGTATTATATCTACCTAACTAAATCATGTCCTTAAACCAGCAAATATCAGCGCTAACGTTGTTTATTGTGCCATTGAACCTATGAGGTTTAATAACTGAAATGGCCTGTGACCCTGACCTGGTGAGCGCACCGGATAATGGGCCAATCAAAATGATTGCTGCATGTTTGTCAGATGGCTGGCATAACCAGATATCGTAGATGACAACACGTTACAAATACAGACTCAAGGCCCATTGTGGTGGCAAATTAAGGGGATGTCAATATTACAAATGTTATGTTTTGTCAACAATATGTAAAACACCGGTGAAAATCATTACTTTTCAAGCATGAAACGGGTATCTATCGACATTTCTGTTATCACTAACAATCAGGAAACGTTTCCTAATTCAATTGTTTATAAAAACTACAACACTTTCAATGCTGCAATTTGGCGTATAAACGTGTGTTATATGTAGGCAACTATATACAGTTTGGAATTACGATTGGTGAAGGGTTTGTGGCAAAAATACACTGACACTTTAGGCTGTCATTCAACTTTTGCTTAATTCATTCATGGTAGTGTAGCAGATGTTTTTCGTTTATGTTCAACCTTAAAGTTATCAATGGCACTGTCATACTTATATGTATGTCATTTATTTCTTTGGGGATGTTCTCAAAATTATATAATTTAGCATTTTGTGGCTAATTTTTCACATTTACCAAAATGTTTTTAAAATCTTGTAACATAACCAAATAAATGAAAAACTCAAAATGTTATTAATGTGGAATATTATATAGTATTTCAACTACAATCAGTGAAGAAATGGTTAATTTATCTTAAAAACTTCTACTGAAACTACTCAATTCAAGACATGCATATAATAGCCACACCAGCTACCTTAACAGGGTCCATTGTTTAAAATCAGTTTTTGCCAAACATTCAGCCCAACATAATATATTGGTATATGTTTGGTAAATTAATAACATATTCTAGTGACCCATCCTCATTTTTTTCTGCACTTAAAACGCTTGTGTTTGGGTAGATAAATTATTATAATTTTGCTCTTGTTATCATGTCATTTACATTTCTATTTGCAAATCCACATTTTATCGGCAGTATGCATCTTCAAATGTATATCTACAGTTTTTAAATTGTTATTTTTTAATAAGTTAAAGTCCAAGTTAACAGGATTATATGCAAGATGACTGTACCCTTGCACGCAGTTGTCATTGTTTAGATTATTTCACTATTTATTTGTTTCTTTTATTGGGTCATAGTAGTTGAGAGTTAACGGAGAACTGTTCAATTGCTCCACATTAAGTATTAGTTTAATTTGATGGCACATGAATAACGCAATATCCGATTGGCTTAACCTAACACATTTTTTGGCAATACAACAGATAGAAGGAGTGAAAAATGGCAACGTTGTTAAATTATGAATTTAAGATATTTTGTATTCAATCAATCAATCAATCCTTTATTCCAACACACAATTATGATACAATAAATGACAAGTTACTAACAAAATGTGCAAAAAAAGTGAATAAGTTGTTAAAGAATACACAAGGGTGAGTTGGAAATGGCGTGAACAGAAGTGCAATACTTATCTATGGTTCACCCCGTGGCGTGTTAAGCCGTTAACTCAATTGATATGTAATTTTATATTTGCATTACTTACAACATGTAACAATTGAAAATCGCTGCTAAATAAATTGTGACTAATACGTTGCAATAATATCTAACTTGTAGCACTTTTTAAATGCTTGTATGGTTCTACAAGTGGTAATGTTTCCATTAAGGGAGTTCCATAATCTCGCTCAATATATGGAGATGCACGTTGATTTTGCATTAGTACGAAAGCGAGTTATGCAGAATGAATCGTTCTGTCTAGTACCATATACAGACACATATGGTTTAAAAAAAATTTGCAAATTACTTGGTAATTCATTATGAAAATCCCTAAACATAATAATAGCTGTCTTGAGCTTAACTAAATCTACACATTTTAGAACACCTAACTGTTGAAAAAGAGGGCTCGTATGTTCCAGAGGTTTTACTCCACAAACTAACCGAATTACTCGTTTCTGTAATATAGTAATGCCATGAGTGTTTGTGGTGTGGGTGTTTCCCCACATTTCACAGCAATAACTTAAATGTGGTAAAAACAAAGAACAGTATAATATATACATTCCATTTCGATCAATGAGACAATTTGCCTTATAAATAACTGCTGCAACTTTCGACAGTTTTAATCTGACCTTATTTATTTGATATTTCCAGTTTAGAGATTCATCAATATGTACACCTAGAATTTTTTTTACATGTACTCTGGTTTTTTGTTGATTATTAATGAACAGATTAATTTCAATATCAGGCAGACGGTTCCGGAATATCATGTAATTTGTTTTTGACAGACTCAATGTTAATTTATTCACAGCAAACCATTTAGCCAATTTGGCAAGTACCCCATTTATCGTTCCTTGTAGTTCTTTTAAATTATTACCAGCACAAAATATATTTGTGTCATCCGCAAAGAGTATAAATTTAGCTTGTTTTGATACGTTACAAATATCATTAATATAAAGTACAAATAGCTTAGGACCTAAAATGGATCCCTGAGGTACCCCATGTTGTTACATTTAACAGCTCCGTATTCATATGTTGATAATAATATATTCATTAATGTATTTTTTTACAGATACAGTGACTAAACAGATACGACAGAAGTATTGCAATTCACATCTCACTGTTCAGTATTCACTAGATGCACCCACGTGTGCCCCTCTAGATGAAATGTTCGTTGACCTACGACTGCAGAAGTTTGAAGCAACAAAACTCCCAGAAACGCTTCCCTACCGTGATGTGGAAGAAATGCAGCGATGCAAGCAATCAAGTGAAGTTATACAAATTCCACAACTTTTTGATGTGTTGGAAGACAAAGTTGCCCCACACAATGTCCTGATTCGAGGGAAAGCGGGTGTTGGAAAAACGACATTCGTTAAACAAATGTCAAAGCAGTGGGCTGAGAAGAAGCTCTGGAATGACATCAAGTATTTATTTGTTGTCACATTGAGGGAGTTGCCGCAGGATAGGAAGTGGACACTAGTAGATCTGTTGCTGGGAGAACTGACATTGTCTGAAGAAGAAAAGACTGTCGCCATTAACAAAATCTGCAAATACCCTGAAGACACCATGGTGGCCATCGAGGGCCTAGACGAATTTCCAGAATATAAGTTCTCGGGAAAATGTGGAGGAGTGAGGAATGAGGAGGTTGATTTGAACGTGTTAATCTCAGGTATCATCGGCGGCGTCATGCTGCCTGGAGCAAAGGTACTTGTTACCTCCAGGCCAACTGGCCAGCTTCCTTCAGAAGTGTGCAATCGTGTTACGGAAATCTATGGCTTCTCAAAAGAAAACATTGAGAAATATGTCGACAAATTCAGTGGCGGTGACTCAGAATTGCAGCAGTTCATCAGAAGATATCTTGACACAAATGTGAATGTCGCCACGTATTGCTACATTCCTGTCCAGTGCAGCTTTGTATGCATGTGTCTCGCAGACATACATTCAAGCAATCGGGCTGGGAACATGGCTGTCGTAAAGACTATAACCCAGTTATACATCTATGCAGTCATGCATCTAATCAGGAAGCTTCACCCTGCATTGAAGAATGATGTCACACAAATGGATTCTGAGGCGATCTTCAACAAAGTTGGAGATTCGATTAAGAAACACGCCATCGTGGCCATGCATTGCACACTGTCATCTCCACTGCGTCTGATCCTTTACAAAGAAGACCTCAAAGAAATCAGTGCTGTAGACAGACAGAGTGGATTTCTGGATGAATCACTAATGACGGATGCAGTTTCACTAGGACGACGACGACAATGTTGGTCGTTTACACATTTAACTGTACAGGAGTTTCTTGCTGCAGTTGGCTTGCTGATGGGACGTCATAAATACGTTTCACAGCTTGTCAAGAGTGAAACATCGATCCATCAACATGAGGTTTTGATAACTTTTGTTGTTGGTCTGTTATCTGACCCAAGTAATGCCAGTTTCATGATGCATTGCCTTGGGTCAGCACATAATCGACGTTTACGACATTTACAACGTTTACTAGCATATCAGCATCTGGATCCACGCAAGGTCATCAAGGAACTGGCACCCATGGTTGATCCTTTGAAACTAACAACCCTGGTCCATGAAGCTCAGCTGCCAGAACTGGTGGACATCGTACCTGAAACCGTAGAGTCTAGCCAGATGTTTCATACAGAGATGATGTCACTGTTGTGGGTGCTGCAGCAGCAAACGTGCCGAATTATCAAACTCAAGTAAGTCAGTGTTTTCAATCCAACTTATCGCAATGTAACTGACAGTGCCAACATTGAAATTGCAGTCTGTACAGTGCAGAATAGCAGTGTATTTATGGATTTGAATGTTCACTGTCTCCTACCAATATATAGTGCCAGTAACATGATCATGTACATATGCTCAATACACTTGTGAATTATTGGAAGAAATCAGGGTCCAATTATGTCATTGTAATTGCAATTGTAATTGATTACAGCAAAATGCTGTAATTGTAATTGACTTCAGTTTTGAAATTCTGCTGTAATTGTAATTGAAACATTGTTGTGTCATTTCATCAATTACAATCAATTACAGTATTTTTGTCTATAACAAACTACCAGAAAAAACTGCTCATATAATCAAAGGAATGTTCAGATGTAACAAGTGCACCAATAGAATACCTCTGGCCTTCCTAAGCAATGTTTAATTGCAATCTGCCAGCAGACAGTTCACACCTGGCTTCCAAAGGGCTCCAAATATGCCAAAGGCATCACCATTAGCTGTTTTCAAGGTATACCCCAATTTTAACAAGATTTAACAAGATTTGCCATCCAAGCCAAAGGCCCAGATGGCAAGTGGACAAGGAAGCCATTGGCTTATCGAGAGTCCAACAATGTTCATCTACTTATAGCCCGCCCTCCTGAGATATGTGTCAACCTTGTTTTTAAACATATTCACGCTGCTAGCAGTTACACAATCTGTAGACAATTTGTTCCATTCATTTATTGTCCTCTGTGAGAACGAGTGCTTCCTGATGTCCAATCTACATTGATCCTTTACTAATTTTACCTCATGTCCTCTAGTTCTGCTATCCTTCTTGAGTGAGAAAAACATATTTCTATCAATATTTTCATACCCATTCAATATCTTAAAAACTTCAATCTGATCTCCTCTTAACCTCCTTGTTTCTAGAGTTGTTAAATTGGTCATTGGTCTGTCTTTTCTTTGATTATGTAAGCTTCTATCAGTGAAGGGCCAGGTGGTGGTTTCTGTTGATACAGTACTTAGATCATGTAATTAACACTGCCCAATTCAGTAAATAAGCTCAGTTGAGAGTGAGCTACAGCCCACAGGTTTATTAGGTAAGAATACTGACTGGGCTTGAAACCAAGAGACTCATGGTAGGCAAACTAGGGTACAACCTCAAAACACAACTGCCAAGTTAACCAATCTGGGTATAACACAGTAGTCGAAATGGGTGTACACCAAGGAGTATACACAAAACCCCTCGGGATGTATCTTGATGTGAACATTGCTAATGTACTGGTATGAATTAATTGTGGTTACATTTTATGAGTAGAATTACTTTGAAATGACTTAGTAGATTGGAGAGACTCATTAGGATTTCAAATGGTTGTGGCCTTTGTTTATAGTTGTACTGTACTCTGTGTAATTAAACATTGATTAATGAACCAAGCAAACATGACATTATATTTATAAGGAACAATAGTATTTATCTAGCTAATTGTATATGAAATCATGAAGTCAAAGTTCAAGAAAATGTACAAACAACCCCAAGTTCATTACATTTGTTTATCAATCATATTATTCATACACACAATCAGCAACCCGCTACAACATTAACAAATGGTTCTGCATAATACAAATGTAATTGAAATGGTGTAATTGCAATTGATTTGAAAATTGTAGAAGTGTAATTGCAATTGTAATTGAACTGAAAAATTTAAAGTAATTGTAATTGATTTGATTTTTTGTAATTGGACTCAGTCCTGGAAGAAGTACTGGTAATGTGCGTGTGTGGGTGCGTGCGTGAATGAATTAGATTCTCCCTAATAAAAAAAAGCTAAATCAGTTCTATTGTGGTCGTACGTTGGTAAAAAATCTTATAAAAAGTTCACCATGTTATATACATTCACCTCTGCTCTTTATGCAATCTTCATTTTGACATTCCAGGATGATTCATAGGGGGTTGCAACCCCATAAATATTTATTGTTAGCTACAAGTCTTTTGTATTAAAATGCATAAATATGACAATTTACCAGAACAAAAATCATGTGTCCACTAATTTAGCATTGTCAACCCCTTAACCTACCCCAATTTTTCTCACATGCCACAGACGCGCAAGATATGTACAGGGCAGCATTTTTTTGAGCCAACTGGCTCGAAAAAATATCTTGATCACCTGCAGTGTACATTTCATTACATACTGTGACATATTGTATACACACACATTGTAAGTTCAGGACCGCCTCATAGCTAATATATGTAGTGGACAAATGGGAAACCAAAACCAAAACATAAACTGCAGCTAATGCTTTCAACCTACAGTGCCTGCAAAGAAATATAGGTAAATATACGATGCAATGACTTAATAAAACTGTAGAGATTCAAAACTGGGCGAAAATGATGACAGACGTCATTTGATGACGAACATCAGCATTACCGAAAATATTACACCTTTTTGCCAGCAGCCAACTCCATAGCATGCAACCCGAACGAAGTGACCAGGAAGTGTCACCTGAGTGTCACCTGATAACCCGGATGTGGAGTAAATGTAAAAATTAAAATCTTTTTCTTCAGAGTCATTTTATTCGGTAGTATGACGAACGTCATTTTTTACCTAAATATCGGAACGCTACACAAACTCCTTAATAAAAAGTCAAATGCATTTTTGGTGATAAAAATAAATCAATATTGTTCCCACAGTGCAACACTCAGCTGGAGCAAATGATGTAAACTTCTGGGCTATTCGAAGTTTTGCCAGTGATTTTTGGCAACTGAAACTTTTGCTCGAAAATTTACACAATGAATGATGTTAGTCATCACGATCTTTTGAGTATGATTATGAACACAAATTAAATATGTGCATATTCAAGTTGATTGCGTTATGTAAAGGGATGCTTTCTTTATAACATTTTGTGAATTTGAAATTGTGTCTAGTGCTTTTGCAATGAACCATCGCTGACGAAGTCACTCGCTGTCACGTTGTCCGTTTTCGGGAGCCTGATTTCAGGGCTTAAATCGCCTTCTCGTGCAAATAACTACAGATTCGCCTCACTATGAATGCTTATGTTGTCTCCAGTGTATTTTTGGTTATCTCTGAGCACTCTCCAAACGTGACACCAGCACAACATGATTGGATCAGATTTTATTGACTGTTAAAATACATCACCCTCAAATACATCACCGTGTGTGTGTGTGTGTGTGTGTGTGTGTGTGTGTGTGTGTGTGTGTGTGTGTGTGTGTGTGTGTGTGTGTGTGTGTGTGTGTGTGTGTGTGTGTGTGTGTGTGTGTGTGTGTGTGTGTGTGTGTGTGTGTGTGTGTGTGTGTGTGTGTGTGTGTGTGTGTGTGTGTGTGTGTGTGTGTGTGTGTGTGTGTGTGTGTGTGTGTGTGTGTGTGTGTGTGTGTGTGTGTGTGTGTGTGTGTGTGTGTGTGTGTGTGTGTGTGTGTGTGTGTGTGTGTGTGTGTGTGTGTGTGTGTGTGTGTGTGTGTGTGTGTGTGTGTGTGTGTGTGTGTGTGTGTGTGTGTGTGTGTGTGTGTGTGTGTGTGTGTGTGTGTGTGTGTGTGTGTGTGTGTGTGTGTGTGTGTGTGTGTGTGTGTGTGTGTGTGTGTGTGTGTGTGTGTGTGTGTGTGTGTGTGTGTGTGTGTGTGTGTGTGTGTGTGTGTGTGTGTGTGTGTGTGTGTGTGTGTGTGTGTGTGTGTGTGTGTGTGTGTGTGTGTGTGTGTGTGTGTGTGTGTGTGTGTGTGTGTGTGTGTGTGTGTGTGTGTGTGTGTGTGTGTGTGTGTGTGTGTGTGTGTGTGTGTGTGTGTGTGTGTGTGTGTGTGTGTGTGTGTGTGTGTGTGTGTGTGTGTGTGTGTGTGTGTGTGTGTGTGTGTGTGTGTGTGTGTGTGTGTGTGTGTGTGTGTGTGTGTGTGTGTGTGTGTGTGTGTGTGTGTGTGTGTTTATTGTTATTTTTATATTTACCTGCAACAGCTATTATATATATATATTATATATATCTATATATATATATATATATATAATTCACTCAGGTGTGTATGTATATATATATATATATATACACGTATATAAATATATATATACACCTGAGTAAATGTTGATAGATACTTTGTGGTTGTTGGGTCTGGCTTATTAGACTATAGCTTACTAACGGAAAACTAACCAGTAATTGTGACACTGTTTCTCTTCCAGGTTACAAGGGTTAGACAGCCATATGTTGATGCAACTGTGTGATGGTCTGGCGCGAAACAAGTCAATTCAGGAGTTAGAGTAAGTTATTATTTTTGTTCTTCCAGTCCACTCTAGTAGGCTATGTGCACGCTTACAACAGTTTATGTATCAATGTATCACACTAGCCAAACTTGTTGTATTGGGGGTCCATCCATCGATAGCTGTCACCTGTTCTGAATCTGGCTCTAGTTGGTTTTCAGCTGTAAGCAAATTTTTTCGTAGCTGGCTATTGTGCACCATCACTGCTTTCTGACAGTTCTTTGAGCCATCACAAGACCGAGGCAAATCAGTATTTAACCTTCAGTGCTGGCTTTGAGGTGTGTCATTGTCATTACGCCATCAGTCCTCCTTATTAGTTTTATTTCCCAAATTAAGGGGGTTCATAGTGATGTTTTAAAACATTAATAATATTTTGACATTAAATAATTTAACATTAACAGTTAACATTAAAGGGAAACAAAAGTCATGGTTTTTGGCCTATACACCTATAAAATTTACTAAAATATAACCATTTGAAACTACAATTAAAAATAATATTATTACACCAGTGGTTTACTAAGAAAACCTTGTTGAACAAACAACATCTTAATTTCATGGGCTGCACCATACTGTTAGATAACACTATGTCATGAGTGCAGTATTCTAGCAATATTGCTCACCAAATTAAAATATATTCATATACACCTATTCCTGTTCCATAGCTGCCAACCCTTCCATTTTCCCATATTTTTTTCTGTTTGCTAAGTCTGAGTACGGAAATCTGTACGTACCGAACATTTTCCGTTTTCATAAAAATTCCACTCAATAATTTTTATTCAGTCGTTTTTTCTCCTATCCATATTCTACAATGCAAATATACACTCCACGCATGTGTGAGTGGCTGCTCCGCTTCCTGTTTCTTTGTTGAGTTGTCAACAAATCGGCCAAGAAAGCAAAACAGCAGTTCCTTGTGCGGTACAAGACATATTTTGCATACATGTAAACATCACAGCTGGGCAACATATACGCATTTTGCACGGTCTGTCGCTGCGATATCAACATTTCCCAGGGCCATGCCATTGGGGATAGAACGACATAATGCAGCATGTAAAGTCTTCAAAACATGCTCAGAATTCAAAAGCTGAGGAATCGTCCAACCCTTGTTTCCTGTAACGCATGCGCAACCACCCGTTTTACTAAAGCGGCGACATCTATGGGAAACGTATGTGACCTGTTTTAGTGTAGCAAAAAAGTGCCTAGATGCCATCACACAAATTTGCTACCCTTGGACCGAAAATATACGGTTCAGCCTACTGTTACATTTCCAATTGACGACCATGTTAACGTTTTTCACGATTATAAGAAAACGGGACCATCAAAAATTCTTAAACTTCTTACCTGCCGTTGTCATCATCTCATTGACATGCTGATTGAGATTAGTCAAAGTCTCTTACTTCTAACTCAAATAAAATGCCTGAACGTGCCATACCCATCAATTTTTACCAATTTTTGCATGAATTACTACGCACACATGCATTGTGGCGAAAAAATTGTCAAAAATCCACAGTTACATTGCCAACATGTTCTACCAGCAAACTTGCTAATGTGCCTGGTTCAAATGCAGTTATGTCAGATGATATGATTTAAAAAAAATAACATCTAAAATTACTGTGCTCTACATTCGTGTGTAACACACCAGGAAGTCTAACTGAGGCATGATCCCAAATAGGGAAGCTTTTTTTGGAGAAAGTGTCAATGTATATGTAAACCCATTATTATTATTATTATTTTTTGGAGAAAGTGTCAAATTTTATATCAAGTTGCGGCACAATGTATATGTAAACCCATTATGGAACACTCCTGCTTGTCACGTCATTATTATTTGTTTCACAGCCAAATCAAAACAATGCCCTGCCCATAATATTAGCTGAAAACCAGTCACATAATTGAAATAGAGGTCAATTTTGACACTTGATAAATCATAAACGATGTACACTAGATTTGTAGAGTATTGCGAACCAATGAAACCTACTTACTGTCTCTTTAAATATACCAACTACTTATTTTCAAATTAATATTCATATAATTGCTTGATTTTTAACCAAATATGGCGCAATTTTGTCAGAAAAGTTACAATTTGTCACATTTAACAGGAGTTTGAGTGATTTCCATTGTGTCAGACTTGCTAAAGTTTATTGTTTATGTGACTGCTTTCATGTTTCTATTTGATAGGGTACATGGCGTACTGCTTGATTTGGATACGTCACCATAAGTCTAACTGAGGCATGATCCCTATACTGAATGTGGTGCCCGGTGGCATCCACTTCCAGTTGCGCATGCGCAACGTAGCCACTGCATGACCTCGGAGGTGGTGCTAGCAGTGCCCCTGGGGACTAATGAATTAACTAACTTTCTTAAAACAGCCCGTCCCAAACCTACCCCCACCAAATATTCTGTTTTTGGGTTTCTACAGGTTAGTAGCTATGCTATTCTTTTGTAAATAGGATATGGCCATGCTATTTGCATACAAACTCAACTTATGTAACATATTTTAGCCTTTGTTTACTAAACTAGTCTTCTTTCTGGCAAAATAACATGTTTGTTTGTGAGACTTTGCATTGGTTCTGTGTATGCCGGCCTCCCTTAGCACGTCACTTTAGTCTAGGTCACCCCGATTTTATACAGTGCTCAGTAGTTTGGAGAAATGACTGGATTATTCAACTCTTAGAACACATTTTGATATTTGTTATGTTGGTTACACGTGGTTAGTTTTTCTTTTTTCTTTTAGGTGCATAGATGACTTCTTTCCCTTTACTCTCGAGTGCCAAATAAACGTATAGGCCAAATAACAGTATAGGGTGGCAAATCGGTCAAATTTAATAACAGTATAGTGCCGAATAACAGTATAGGGGGGCAAATTGTTCAAAACAAATAATAGTACAGTGCAAAAAATCCACTAGTATATTTGTCTTTTTCAGCGCCGAAGCAATTTTTTTACCTGACGTGAAGCAAATGCATCTGTAGAAAACTACGCGGATCATCTGTATTTTGTGTTTTTTTTTGCAGAATATGCATAAACTTTGTGTGTATTCATGTCACCACAGATATAGTAACCGCATTTTATATCTGCGAAAAACCGGTGAATTTTCCATTTTTAAATGGACATTAAAGTTTTATTGAACTGAATACGCAAGCCCGTTTCAGGGGAAACCGCCGCCATCCGGTTACGACCGGTTTGAGGCGCTGCACACAGCATCCATTTATGGCCGGTTTACATGGTGATAATGGCATTTAAACTAATAATATACCATGTAGTCTGAAATACGTCAGAAATTATTTTTTCTACAATTTTTGTTTTGTTCACTTACTTCACAACAAAGATCGTTTTTTAACAGTTACTCACCGCTAAGTCACTAGCACTAACTTAGATGGCCCATCAAATGTGAAATGACAATAAAAATGTGAATCGAGGAAACACGCCAAAAGTAGTCCATGTTTGTGCCTTGACAATGACCACGTTTGTTCACTGTACGCTATTTTGTTTGGTATCAGAAAAACCGAAGTCTTCTTGGCTATTTGTCAGTTATGTTGGTAGTCACGCCAATTTCTTCCAAAGTAGAATTTTCCTGCGTTGAAACCAGGTCCAAATTCCTGACGATCTCCTTATTTAGCATTGAACATATGCAAATGAGACACGGAACTGGCCGAAAGCAAGTTTGGGGGGGTCATTCAGCCTCTTTCTCGCGGTTTTTATGACGCGTTTTTCCTGAAAACGAGGCGTGGAACACCCTTGTTGCTGTTTTATGACGCGTTTTTTCTCAAAACGAGGCAAATCAATCCCACGATGGTATGTATTGTTTAGTTTCCTCTTTACATTATTCAGAATTGTTGGGATCATGCCTCAGTTAGACTTCCTGGTGTGTTACACACGAACGTAGGGCACAGTAATTTTAGATATGTGTTATTTAAAAAAAATCTTATCATCTGACATAACTGCATTTGAGCCAGGCACATTGGCAAGTTTGCTGGTAGAACATGTTGGCAATGTAACTGTGGATTTTTAGATGATTTCAATAGGCGGAAGGATTTTTGGCAATTTTTTCGCAACAAGGCACATGTGTAGTAATTCATGCAGAAATTGGTAAACATTGACGGGTATGGCACGTTCAGACATTTTAAATGAGTTACAAGTACGAGACTTTGACTAAACTCGATCAGCATGTCAATGAGATGATGGCAAAGGCAGATAAGAAGTTTAAGAATTTTTGATGGTCCTGTTTTCTTATAATCGTGCAAAACGTTAACATGGTCGCCAATGGGAAACGTAACAGGAGGCTGAACCCAAATAGGCACCATGGCAACGGAAATTTGGTAGCCATCTAACAGTCATGGAGGAGGGTTTTTTATAAAAAATATCCTGATTAAATGCATGCAAAACATGTGTCTCTCACCAAACAATGAGTTACAGGCTGCACAAAAGGAAGAATTGTTAAATATGGAGCTATTAATTGCCAACTCAGATGTGGCTACAGTCATGCAGTGACAGTGTTAGTTACATGGCTTAGTTACATGGTCCAACATAGAATCACTGAATAAATCAAAACGGCTGCTAACTTGCCTCATGTTGCGTGCGTTTACTTAGAACATTGTCTGTGTCAGGCTAGTTAATATTATATTATTATATATATTTTATTGATTCCATCTAGTCAACAAGAGCATTACTTGTTAACCCATTAGACCCCACACATTGAATTAAGCGTGTGCTGATTTTCCCCGGGCAACTGAGGCAGATTTTGAAAATTATGGGTGCTTGTAGTTTTTAAGCTGTAGCTTCAAAAGTATTGATATCTTATAATTGCAAGTTATGTTTATTTTGAAGCAAATTGAATTATTTATGCAATGGTGTGGTATATATAAGCTTGTTATATGTTGTCATTCTGATGTGTGGAACTTAGGAAATAAATTTTTTTAACAAATATTGAGAGTGAAGTTTGACATGATAGTCATATTTTATTACAATAACATCACCAACTGCTGGCTCCACACAAGGAAATGTTCTTCCTATGCATGATACTGCACAAAGAATCCAATTTTGCACAAATGCACAATGCATGTCAGACATCCAAAGCATGTCTCAATTGCACGTCCAGATGGCCGTTTCACTCCGTTTTCACGACACAACTGACAAGCTCATTTTGATGACAATGAGTTGTTGGAGTTCTCATCAGGGATGTCATCACTACTATTACATGCCACCTGAAACAAACAAACAGCTACAGTAATGAAAACAGAATAAGAATTTTTATGCATTTGTCACGTGTCATATCCAACATAACAATGTCAAATTATAATTTTTACAAGCAGCCAATAATGACATGACTTTTTTTAAAGTTTACTAAAAGTTTACTAATATCTGAAATATAGATAAATATAATTAATTACAAAGACCACTGACACCGTCAATATAATAAAAATTGTCAACAATGTCCAAAGGCAAAGCAACACCACCACCCATCCAGGCACCGCCCAGGCCAGGGCTTGAATGTTTACATGCTCGTCGGGCCAGATTTTTCTGTTATTTACTCATTTGCTTTATAATTCATTATATAACAACATGCACAACTAACCACGTAATCTAAGCCGAGTAAATGGCACAAAACACACAATGTCAGTGTTGAAACAGTCGACAAGCTGAATAAGACAGTGACCAGGCTACTCTTGAACGAAGAAAACCAACCGATGCCATCTTCAATTTATCGCTCACTCAGTCAAAGATCGAGCCACAAATAAATCTTACCTCCACATCCATCTCAGAAGCACTTTCATCCGAAGATTCATCCCTAAAATCGCGCAACTTCATCTGCAGTGAACGCATCTGTTCTACGAGAAACGGCCATTTTTAAAGCCCACCAGTGCTTGACTTCAAACGCGATTATCTTCGAAATTTTCAATACGACCATATGTTAATTTTATCCACAATTCATAGCTAAGATATGTAGAATTCCGCTAGTTTTAGTTTCATATCAATCCACCCAATGACGCTACCTCCACAGCCTTTTCCCCCAGCGGACGCTTGTGGGCGCCGTGGGGAAAACAAGGTCGGACGCTTTCGGATGCGTGGGGTCTAATGGGTTAAGCGCCGCTATTATTTAAACTTCATAACCATCTCTTTTAGGAGGTATCCTATAACTGATCTACTATGTATAAAAAATGTCAAACAAATGTACATTTTAATGTTGCACTATAACGTTTGATGTGCATCAGCTGATATGTTACGCTATTTGATGGTTAATAAGATATTTAGTTGTCAATAAATAAAATAAAAAAATTTTTTCATCTGTTAAAATTGCCCGAAAGAGTTTATGGCAAGCTAAAAGCTTAACATAAGCACATTTTTATATTGGGAAATCAACGGTAATTTTCATAGATGTCTATTCACCACGTCTCAGTACTCATTTCATGTTGCGTGCAGTTCTTTGTAAGTGTACGGATACAAGGAGATGAAGGTATGGAAGCCTAACCGTAGCTAACCCCATCACTAGCTAACCCCATCACTAGCTAACCCCATCCCTAGCTAACCCCATCCCTAGCTAACCCCATATCTAGCTAATCTCTTCCCTAGCTAACCCTAACTACGAAGTGGTTTACAGAAGATATAAACATTCCCAAAGGCATAGGTTCACGGGAAAATGAACAGTTTGCTTGCAAAGAAAGACAGCCGTAGCAATCACAAATAGCATGGTACTGATCGGTTGCCAAAATGGAAATTTGGTCCAAATTAGGGGGTATGGCACCAGTTTGTGAGAGAGCAGGTAGCTATTTTGCACTAGAACAGTCATTGGTGATATTTGTTATGTGGCCCAGTGCATTGGTGATATTGTGTAGCAAATTTGGACAGAATAGTTGTATTTTGGTTGTGTCACAGCCACTGGAAGCATTGCGTATATCAACACTTTCAAATGTAGCCGCAATGGGTATCTGGTCATGTGATACCCCTTTATGATGGCGTATCCAAATCAAGCAGTACGCCATGTACCCGATCAAGTAGAAGCATGAAAGCAATCACATAAACAAAAAAATTTAGCAAGTCTGACACAATGGAAATCACCCAAAATCCTGTTAAATGTGACAAATTGTCACTTTTCTGACAAAGTTGCGCCATATTTGGTTAAAAATCAAGCAATTATATAAATATTAATTTGAAAATAAGTAGGTGGTATATTTAAAGAGACAGTAAGTAGGTTTCATTGGTTCGCGTACATTGGTTAGTGTACATGGTTAAGTATTTATCAAGTGTCAAAATTGACCTACCCCGGTATATTTAAATTATGTGACTGATTTTCAGCTAATATTATGGGCAGGGCATTGTTTTGATTTGGCTGTGAAACAAATAATGACGTGACAAGCAGGAGTGTTCCATAATGGGTTTACATATACATTGTGCCGCAACTTGATATAAAATTTGACACTTTCTCCAAAAAAAAGCTTCCCTATTTGGGTTCATGCCTCAGTTAGACTTCCTGGTGTGTTACACACGAATGTAGGGCACAGTAATTTTAGATACGTGTTATTTAAAAAAAATCATTTCATCTGACATAACTGCATTTGAGCCAGGCACATTGGCAAGTTTGCTGGTAGAACATGTTGGCAATGTAACTGTGGATTTTTAGATGATTTCAATAGGTGGAAGAATTTTTGGCCATTTTTTCGCAACAAGGCATGTGTGCGTTGTAATTCATGCAGAAATTGGTAAACATTGACGGGTATGGCACGTTCAGATATTTTAAATGAGTTACAAGTACGAGACTTTGACTAAACTTGATCAGCATGTCAATGAGATGATAGCAACGGCAAGTAAGAAGTTTAAGAATTTTTGATGGTCCCGTTTTCTTATAATCATGCAAAACGTTAACATGGTCGCCAATGGGAAATGTAACAGTAGGCTGAACCCTGTTCATACGGAGAATTTTTGACAGCTGGACAGCGAACGATATTTTGATTGAAATAGATAGTTTAATCGAGATGCCGCTGAAGAAATCAAAACTTGTGCAGAAGCGACTGAGTGAATGCAGTGCTGCACATCGATGGTCGGCGAAGAAAGTCGATTTTGCAGCCGTAATCGACGGCGAAAGCAACTTTATAAAATGCCTCAGTGAAGTGGTGCCTAGGCTGATTACGGGGATATTCTTATAAAACATGTTTCTGTAGTCTACACATTATACCCTACACTGACTTGAAGCAAGCAAGTGTGTGGAGTGCTACATGCAGTCAGTTTTCATGTTTCATGGACGTCTGAAGTCACAATCTGTGCAGTGGGAATTATATATGGAAACTATCTGAACTGATGCTTCAGCGATGATTTTTTGCATGATATGTGTATGGGGGAGGGGTGGGAAGACATGATATAATTGTCACTGTTAATGGACAGACATTCATATATTATGCATGGATATTAAGACTATTATTTTGTTGCTTATTTGCAACATTTAGTACTTGGGAAAACAAACTAATAGTTGATGATAATTTACTGACGTGTCACGATTGTACATGGACGCACATACGCTACATTTGCAAAAAGTAAATGATACTTAGGTAAAATAACCCTCTGAACAGGATTCTTTACACGATAACCTATCTATATTGCCTGTTACATGCATTCAGTATGCATGTGTGATGTAGATAACATGTCACAACCTATTTAATGTGAATTATGTGAAAACTGCCTGAAGTGGTGCATCGGCTATGATTACTTGCATTATGGATTATGGGGGTAGGGGTAAACTATGATACAATTGTGTCACTATTAATTAACTATTACTGTTATAAACATACATATATTGTATATAGATGGTAAGGATACCATATGGATGCTTATTTGCAAAATACAATATGTGCAACACATTAAAATTACTTAGTTCATACTTTGAGTGCCGTTTTCTCAGTTGTCACTATTTTTCGGGTAAACTGAATAGAACTCAAAAACTAACCAACTGATGCATACCAACTTTACACACAGTAATAATGCCATAAATATCTACATTCCTGTGCATTGAAATAATGATCAGTCATCTGGATTATATACTGGGGGGGTTTGAATGTGAACATTTTGAGGATAAAAATAACAATTTCAAACAAATATAAAAAAAATCTATATAACATATGCAAATGGCCATGCACAGAAAGTTAGAATAGTTCATTACCTAGATAGAAACATTTGAGTACTTTAAATTAGCATAGAGGTTTCAGTTTTCTATTCATTTAAACTTTTGTTATTTTTACGATTTTTTTATTATTACCCCCTCCTGCACTTAAATATTTGAAGAAAAAAATGTTAATGATGACATTTCCTTAGTTTCAATACAGGTACTTCATACAAATAATTTTTGGTGAGATTTATCAGCTTTTACAATTTTTTGTCGTGTCCTGTATTCCCTTTTTTGTGCAGTGCTAGCTCAGCGATCCATATCTTCAAACTGTTTACTTGTCATACATGATAACAAAAATAGTGATAAAATAAATGAGAACATTTATTAAACTTTTGTCAATTTAGAAATGCTTTCCCATGTATAAAGTGCTTTCCCCAGTGGAATTTTCAGTCACTAACAGCGCTGCCACCTGGTGTCCTGTTGGGCAAAGGGTATATATTTCAAACCACTCAACTTGAAAAGGGTATCTTTTGACAGAAGTCTAAAACGTGTTGGGGGGGGGCAGTTATTATTATCAATCATTATCAGTGATGGTATAATGGCAATGTATTGAGTGGCCCTACTGGGAAGACATGCTTGGTCTATTGGAGGAAAAGAGCAAAACAGCACTCACTGGGGTGAAAGTATAAATTTTTTAATGATTAGTGTGAAAAGACAATTTACTAACGCTTTGAATTAAACAATTTGTGATTAATATATTTAAACATTATTTTTGATGCACTTTTGGATTGTAATTTGAAGATGGAGGCGTTTTCAAACCGATAGCAACAGATAACAAAAGCTCTGAATCTTGCCTTAAACATTCTCAACATTGTGACATATTATATACCGTAAGTTTCCCTGTATAACATGCCCCCATGTATAATACGCACCCTGACTTTTGCTAAATTCAAATAGAATTTCTGTATTACCATGTATAATACACACCCCAACTTTTGGCACTAACCCTGATTTTCCCGCTTCTGATAGTTTGCTTGTATCGTGACTCACAGTTGGCCACTGTCATTTCATCAAAGTTCGTTTGTGTGATGATCTTTGAATCCATCTCAGAATCGTAAACATGTCATGCAAGTTATGGCATTGCCGCAGGCTCGTCGCACACGATGATATATTGCCTCGTCAGTCGTGTAAACCCTACGTAACTTGCATTTTAGCTTGACCATTGCGCAAATGATTAAATATGTGCTTGCTAGAACTTACTTTGTGTCGATCTGCTCTCAATTTAAAATTAACACCAAGCTCTATTCTGATATGTTACACGCACACTTTCTACTGCGAAACATACATATGGTACAATCATCTTTATTTACATTCACAACTTTAAACATGGAGTCACACTGACATTGACTATTCAGGTCGTTCACGTGATTCAAGAACACCAATCATGATGCCTTGGCGCTCATGGAGTAACTCATTTGAGCGTATTAACCCGACAATGTCCACACATTTCTGGGTTAGTCCCGGTCAGCGACACTCCCGGTTGCGTACACGTACTGCTCATTGTCGTCATAGTACTAGTGTTTCAGTAGCGTTATCCATATCCAGTTGGAGAAAATTTTGTTTAGCCATGTACAATATGCACCTGGACTTTTAAATAAAAATGAAGGGAAAAATGCATATTATACACGGAAACTTACGGTAGTCAGAAACCTTGTAGCCGATTACATGTTCAATTATACTAAGGTTTATAATAGAGGTGGAAGGCATCTTGGGCAAGCACTAACATAGTTCACGTATCTAAGCCTACTGGTTGTGGCCATTGTTGATTTACTTAATAAAATATACAATTTTGAAACAAATATCAAGAAATATTTCTACAATAAATAAATATTATATTAATTGAATGCAAACAAAATGTTGGATAATTTGGGTTTTTTAGTTAAATACTTACAATTATCGAATGGCCAAAAAATATTTCAAGAAAAGAAGAACCCCAGCAACCACATCATTAATCTTCATGCATACATATAATCTGTTATGCAGCTGTAAGTTGCATAAATCCATTTATGCAATAACCAATACAAGTCAGATGTAGTAGAGATTGAAAAGGGCCAAATAAATGACGTTTTATTGCAAAGTGGACTGCTTATCACGCAGCCACTTTGGGAAGCACATTAACAGGAATGTGAGCTCCTCAAAGCAAACCAGACAGGAACTGAACACATGTACAGCCCCGTCCGGCAAGTTTCTCAGAGCCCACATTCCTACAGGCATGACGATAACATATATACATCAAGAAGTCGTCATGAACATGTAATGCAAAGAATACAGACATTCCACCACCAATACACAAATTTAATTACAAACAGGTGGGGCCATTTCGCCACAAGGTCACCCACAAACATGTGACCACCCCACCGCGACCTAACTTTTAAGCAATTCTGATATACTTCCTAAAAGCATCTGAGCTCCACCTGCCTGCTGCCCTGATTTGTGCATCTGACTCCCCCCGCAAGGCCGCTGCGGTAGCTGCGCCGATGCGAAAACTGTGACCCTTAAATGAACTAGACTTGTATCCGCAAAAACTGAGGAGCCGTTTCAGAGACACATCGAATTCACCCCGGAGCATAGGTGAGCCATCCAGGTAACCAAAAAGGATACCTTGCACTGGGCCTCTGGCCTGAATAAACTCCCTCAAGAAAGCTGCCGGGTGGATGAGTGACCCTTCTAGGCATTCCCCTCTCACCTGCAGAGGTTGCGGACCGTGGCGAGCACTGTGCTTAAAACGGCGGAAAGATACATTTATAAGGTCACCGGTCAACGTGACATCTCCCACGTGGAGACAGCCCTGCGTCATGTTCCTCGACCTGGGCACCATTTCTCCGACTCGCAAGTAGGCCCTGAAGGCAATGACCATCATGGCTCGGAGCATAGTGCACGTATAGGTTGATGCGAAAACAGTGGGGAGAGCCTGCACCAGGCAAGAAAGGATGGGTAGTGTGACAGGCAGGCGGACATCAGGAACAGATCCAAGATTCCGAGCGCCAGCCAGCAGCTTGACTACGATGAAGTTGCTAGTTGGATCTGGTAGGCCATTAATCTTGTGAAAATAGGCTAGTGCTGACACATTGGAAACAATTGTGGCAGGGGCAGCACCACTGGCATGCAGGTGTGCCACGAAGAGGAGGATCATTGCCACCGGTATTGGCAAAGAGGGATACATACCAAGCGACTGAAAGAAAGTTACTAACTTACCCCACGCCCGCTGATAGTGGGCTCTCGTAGATGGCGCCAGTGAAGCCTCTAGCAACCGACTCAGAGATTCCCCAAGCCCGCTGGGGAGATACTGTAGGGAATTTCCCGCGGGCTGGCTTCTGCCCATGGTGCCAGAGCTCGGAATTCCCGTACCTGTGAACGTGATAGTTTGTCAGCTAAAGTGTTGATCCTACCTGGAATATGGCGGGCAGTGAAATTGATGTTGAAACGCAAGCACGCTAAAACCAGTGGACGGATTAAGGCCATGATGTGGGGCTCGCGTGACGTTTGCTTGTTAATAATTGGCACAAGAGCCTCATTGTCTGTGTAGAAACACACACTTCTGTTTGCCCATCTACCGCCCCACACGATCACTGCTGCCATTATAGGGTAAAGTTCTAGAACTGATATGTTGTATGAGCGCCATGATACTGGCCACTGCCCATAAAACCATGCGCCACCATACAGTGCCCTGAAACCTATACTTCCGGAGGCATCAGTGTACAGGTGCAAGTGGTCGCCCGTAAGGAAGGTGTCATCTAGGAAAAAGGACCGGCCATTAAATAGAAGCAAGAACTCCTGCCATACCTGTAGATCGAGTTTTGCCTGACGAGTCAACCTGATGTGGTGATGGGGTTTCTGGACCCCTAATGTCATGTCTATGATTCTTCTCAGAAAAGCTCTACCTGGCACAATCACTGTGCAAGCAAAATTCAGGATGCCGATGAGTGACTGCAGAACTCTAAGTGTTACTTTCTGTTGTCTCTGAAAATCTTCCAGCAGTGCCTTAGCTTTCTCTAACTTATCCTCTGGCAGTCTAGCTTCCATAAGCACTGTATCTAAAGTAATGCCGAGAAAAGTGATGACACGGGTAGGAGCCACTGTCTTCCCAGGTGCTAAGGGAACCCCGAGTTCGAGGCAAAGATTAACAAAAGCTTGTAGATCTTGTCCGCATTTCGCACGAGAATTGGCAATAAACAGAAAGTCATCGATAACATGGACAATCGCAGTCGCTCCCAGTTTGGACTTTGCGATCCACTCCAACGCAGTACTGAAAGACTCGAAGATCGCACAAGCGCTGGAAACTCCCATTGGAAGGACAGCATCCATGAAAAACTTACCCTTCCACTGGAAACCCAAAAGCGGTCGGTCCCTTGGTGAGACTGGAATAATCCTAAAAGCTGATTCTATGTCCACTTTAGCCATAAAGACCTGACTACTGGGTAGCTGTTTGATGAGCCTAATAGCATCCTGTATAGTTGCGTATTGGACAGCGGAAATTTCCTTGGGAATGAAATCATTTACCGAGGAACCCTCTGGGTAGGATAAGTAATGTATCGTTCGGAATTCCCCAGGACTCTTTTTAGGGACTACCCCCAAAGGGGAAATCCTGAAGTTGTCACTAGGGGGTGGCGTATCAAACGGACCTAAAATTCTGCCTAGCGCTAGCTCCTTCGCTATCTTGTTGTCTACTACTGCAGGGAATTCGATGGCAGACTTCAAATTGGTGACCCCTTTAGCTTGTTGTGCTGGTAAGCCAAAGCAGCCAATTCTGAACCCGTGCTGAAAGCCATTGAGAAGATACTCAACAATATTACGATTGTAGCCGACAAGAAAGTATCTAAGTGCATCAGGGGAAACTGGGGTAGGCATACTATCTCCTGAAGACGGCTGGTCGCGAACTGGCAGTCGACGATTGGGTTGCAGGGATGCCGGTGGCTGAACTCGGTCGAGCAGGATTGGGTTGGGTGCATTGCCTATAGCATCGTGCCGCTGAGTGGGGGCCACCACAGCGTCTACACTTGTGTGTGTAACGACAAGTGGCTGCGTTACAGACCTCCCCCCGATCGAATGCGAAGCAGGTTTTTGTGGATGGCCACTTAGCCTTACCCCAGCTGGCCTTACCCTTGCTACGAAAGGGAGTCACGCTGGGTGTGGCAGCTGGGCGACTCTCGGATGCATTCATCCATAGGTACCAGCAAACCGATTCCCACCCCCAGTTGTTGGCCTGACGAAGTGACCGGAACGCCTCATCATACGACCGCCAGTCCGCACCTTTCTCATATAGGGAACGAATTGTCTGGACGTACATGAGTAAATTATGTGATTCTGACAGATGCTGTGCCTGGAGAAGAAAAACAGACATGTAAATTTCGAAGCCCTGCAGCCATTGGTCAAATGACACAGTGCTGCTCTTTGCCCTAGGGGCGACACAAAACATGGGGGTCTCGTCGTCACTGCCTGGCCTAACGGACACAGAATAGTTCTGTGGTGATGAGTCATGCAACAATGAGGAAATACTAACGTACTCCCCGGACCAAATTTAGGCTTTGAGTTTGTCAGACACGCGGGAATGACGGGATAGGGCCGAAGTAGCGAACGATGCTACTAGATCCTGGGATGCCCTGGGGAGGGCGTGTACTTCCTGACCTGTATGAATACCTGAAGATATGGGCTCTGGCCACGGGGCCGACGGTGGTCTTGGAACGGGGCTTGGTGGAGCACCAGTTGCAGATGATGTCACCCGACCTGACGTATGGCCGCCCTGCGGCCATAGACAAGGGTTAGCCAAGGGCGGAGCGATGGGCTCCCCCCCCGGTAGGCGCCGCCACTGCTGCAGGGGTCTCTGTTGGAAGCGGCGCAGGTAGGGCGTTGGCCGCAGGCAGTTGCTGCAGGCCACGCACCATCGCGTGGACCTCCTGCAACATCTTGTCAGAGGCGTCAAGACGGCGCTCCATAATTGACAAGCGCTCCTCCGTCGTAGCTTTCCGACCCGCTGCTGCGCCCGCCACCGGACGAACGACATGTCGTAGGGCCGGTTCGTCGTCAAGGTGCTGCACGACGTGGCACTCTGGTGGGGGCGGGCACATCGCTGATCGTGCAACGGCAGCGCGGCTTGCCGCCACCCGCGATCTTGTTGCCACCGGGCTGTGGCGCAGAGGTCGTCCACGATGCACGTTCTTATCTGGAGCCATCCTGCAACATATTGTGGAAGGGCCAATACTGAGTGAACAGCTAAACTCTTGGAAACTGCCGCCAAACTACTCATGAAAGCCACATGTGAAAACTAGCTCCTAAATTGTTGTGGCAATACCACCAGGACTGATGCCTTGCGTCGAAGCTGAAACAAAAGTTTTTTTTTTTTTTTCATTATTATTTTATTTTATATTTTTTATTTATTTTTATTTTTTTATATTTTTTTTTTTTTTATTTTTTTATTTTTTTATTTTTTATTTTTTTATTATTATTTTTTTTTCTCCATTATATGAATACACATCAATATGCGACATTAGCCAAATGATTAGGGGGTCACCGCCCGCGATAGATCACAAAATGGAATCATAGCTAGTGAGGGGGTCATCGCCCACGATAAATCAACATAAAATGGAATCAGGGGGTCACCGCCCCCGATAGTGTGCCAACACAACTTTATAAACACAGTAAATTAGGGGGTCATCGCCCACGATAGTACGTACATGCAAGAATTGCACGCAGTTAAGTAGGAGGTCACCGCCCCCGATAGTATAAAAAAATTTACAATCATATTTAGTCAGGGGACACCGCCCCCGATAATACATCAATGCAAAATTACAGTCACATTTGGTTAGGGGACACCGCCCACGATAGTATATTAAGGCAAAAAGACAATCACGTTTAGTTAGGGGACACAGCCCACGATAGTATATCAATGCAAAATGACAATCAAATTAAGTTAGGGGACACCGCCCACGATAGTATATCAATGCAAAATGACAATCAAATTAAGTTAGGGAACACCGCCCACAATAGTATATCAATGCAAAATGACAACCCAGGGCAAGACTTGCCTTGGTTATCTCATAAATATATATATGTATATTTTAATGTTATTGCTGATGTCATGCGTAGATCATGCTCTCAGTATCATAGGGCTGTTCGTTTTGTTAAGCATAATCAAAATAATGCTAAAAAGAAAGTATGGCTACAGCTTTTTGATACTTGGGAATAAAAGTACGGACTTCTGGAAAGAAGTGGGTAAGGTCAATAAGACAAATACTATGTTACCCAACCTGGTTGATGATGTTTCATGGAACAATTCCATTATTTATCCACTACCAATGGAGTGAAGCAAGGTGGGGTTTTGTTCCTTATATATATATATATATGTATATGTATATATATATATATATATATATATATATATAGATGAACTGTTAACAAGACTTAGCAGTTTGTAGAGACATCTAGCGACCTTGGACAGTGTCCTTGACATCGCGAAAGGAAGGCCAATCTCACAACGCAATGTCAGAATCCGCTGCTTCTTCAAGTGATGGAGCTATTTCGTATTTAGAAGATGTTTTAGTGAAATTGGGGAATTTTATACAGACCCCGAGCCACAAACAGGTCCACAACCCTACATGCCATAGGCTGTGTCTGTGCATGTCGAGGTTGAACATGCTCCGTCCGACGGCGACGGTGCAGAAGCTGTCCCACACGTCTCGCAGTGGTTGTATTTAAATAATCTGTAAATTATCTTTAGTGCTTGCATTTTATAAAGATGTTAATGGTATAATTTATAATAACTATAAGCTGTTTGAAAGTGGTGACAAGTTCCTCAGTGCCCTTCCCCATTTCTCCAGTGCACGTTTCAAAGAATAGAATATTTTGTGTCATTGGGCCATTTCATAGATTGTGTCTACCAGTCAATGTTTGGGCCTTAGCCCGTTGAACCAGATCCAACAACAACTCTTTTTTTTGTTCTCTCATACAATGCTTCCACCATCCTGGCTTCTGCTTCTGGCACTCTCATCCATCTCACTGTTGCCGTCACCATCTCTCTTGGGACTGTGTCATAGGCCTTCTTCAGGTCCACAAATCCCACTGCCATTCTCCCTTGCATCTCCAACCTCTTCTCTACCAGCTGTCTTAATCCAAGCATCCCACCAGTCGTCCCTCTGCCCTTTCTGAATCCCTGTTGTTCTTCACCCAATTCTTGCTCTACTCTCTTTTGAATCCTCCCATCCAGGATCCTCTCTAGCAGCTTCATGATGTGACTTAGAAGTGTGATGCCAATATATTTCCCTGGTTCTTGCACATCTCCCTTCCTCTTCCATATTGGGAAAATTAGCCCTATCCTCCACTCCTCTGGTACTTTACCTTGTCTCATACATGTATTCAGCAGCCTTAAGTCTTTGTCCATCTGCTTCCACTCTCCCTTGCTGCCATTACCATCTCCACATGCATCTCATCGATAAAAGTTGCTCTCCACTTCTTCATCCGTTTCATCCCGGTTGGCATCTCTATATCAGTAATATCAGATATGATGCTGTGTTATCAATTAATTGATGAAAAGAATGTAAACAATGCCGCACAATACAGTTGCACGTGCAGCAGACCCAGCTGTTCCGCCTTCCCTGTAGTCACAGGGTGCCTGACCTAGATTTCCCAGACTGCACTGGAGCTATGCCAGATGGTTATAATTAGTCTGGCTCTGGTAACTAATTAACTTGAAGGATGCTGCTAATATTTTGTTAGATGAATTGTGTTTAATATAAGCTGCCTTGCTGGCTAATTGAAAGCCATTAATCTCACCGCTGGAAGCCTTTAAAATGCTATAACACCAGATTGAATATGCTCTCATTTCATGGTAGTGGTTCATATATGTCTAAAGGTTTCAATTACACATTGTCACAATTAAAACTTGATGCCATTTTTTATAATCTCATTCAAAACCACTATCAAGAAGGGCTGGATGAGAAACTACTAAGCAAAGTTTCATTTGCAAAGGATTTGTTTTACAACATAGAGAATGCATGTAGCACTTCTTTTTTAATCAACGACGAGTTGTTCTCATTGCTCTCTGTTTTATTTATCCAGTAAACATTGTTTTAACTGAATTGTACACATTGTAGTACAAATAAATATATTATTATGTACAAAACAATATGCAAAATGTAATTGAGCTACCATAATAGGGCTACCGGTAGTTTGTTGCTATGGAACAGTTGTGGAAAACGTTAAACCCCAATTTGTCAAAACTTGAATTATTGTGGTGGATCATATTTACTACTCACAACTTCGCACACAATTAACCTACCGTAACAAGGACACCATTAGTACCAATGTATGGCTGAAATGTTTCCATTTAACATGATGCCCATACTTCATCTTGTCAATCTGGCCCGACCCAGTCTACACACATTTTTTCTGCATTCTGTGTCATACATAGTAAATTACCAATAAGTTATATCTCAAAATAAACAAAGGACACAGGCTGGTGGGGAAATTTTATTTTAGCTGAATATTGAAACTTTCTGGGAACATAAAAAATGGAAAAGTAGAAACTGAATTTTTTTTATTTTGAAAACATGTTACATTGAATTTTGAAAGACCTCTGTATCTCAGCAACTGTTGGTCCGAATTCAATCAAAGTTGGCAGATGCATTGCACCACAACCCCAAGAGGTGTGCCGCAGAGATAATAAAAAAAATTTAAAACCTAAGGATTTTTTCTCTCAAATATTTTTTTTTTACCTATGTTCACATTTGGGCCTACCTTAAAATTCTTTCAATTTTATAGAAATATTACTAAATATTGGTACTAAAGATGTGTTAATAATAGAATAGAAAATATTTTGGAATGGGTTTATTTATAACATTGTTTTGTTTTATTGGACACCACACTAAAATGTGGTCTATTTCTCATCATTCACCCTATTTGTTAGCAGTGTTTAATAGTTGTCAAAACATATGCAAGTATACATAGAATACAATGGTGAGATATTGCAAGATGGTCATGTATAAAAGCAATGTGAACCTCAGTGGTGGGAATTTCTCCATCAGTTGCGACTGTACTTTCATCATCTGAAATAAAGGTTTATACATGTTTTAGTGTATGCACCTAACCTCAAAATATGATCATTGGTGATACTTTCATAAAGGATCACATAAATTATTTATTTTAAAAAGGTATCCATTGCAAAAACTATTTAAATGTGTTGATAAAATAGTTTCTAGCTGCACACCCTATTTGTTATTTAATGTCATAACCAATTTAGTTATTTAGTTGCTACTAAGCCACACAAGGTAATAATAATATAGGAACATAAAACGAGAAACAAATGTAAATCAGACATACCGACTTATGTATAGTGGTCTAATGACTAGTAATATAAATGTTTGTTTATGCCAAATTTTTCTATTTTGGATATGATGATGGGTGAAGATGTATGAAACTCTAAAAATGATGTACAACTGATAGTTGGTATGCAATATTGTGTCAGAATGGTTATTCACTCAACGATCCACACATTTATATGATGAGAAAGTGGACACCAGCACACTTGTAATGTACATATTTATAGTAGTTGTTTCTTATTTTAACTACTAATACACCAGATAATGCAATAAGTATGACAATAAAAGCTTACATTTCATCCTACATGATACACATGTCAAATGTTCATCTTGCAACAGCATGTATTCAGCTGTGAAAAGGCTTCTGTAAAAATCTGCATAATAGTTTGCAGTTAAAAAACTTTGTAAAAAAATACATGTCAAACATGCTTAGAAGCTGACACTGACGTTTACAAAATGTCTCTATAGGTTTTTTTTTTACATTTTGCCAACTGCCCATGTATAAATGTGCAAAATAAGTGAAAAATAGCACTGCTTACAGCTCTCTTGCAACCAAAATAATGGAAGCACTGATATGAATGACTCCACACAGGTTGAGAACATTTAGTACTTCCACAATATGTCAAAAAAGTTACAATAACATTAATATTTGAATTTTTTTAGGCCAGGTACACTTTTTTATCAAAATAAAAAAAACCACGTTTTCAAAATGTTGATGGGGTGTCTTTAAAGTAAAACATACAGCCATACAACTGATACCACGATGTATCTTAATAATATACCTTTCTAACGATGTATAATACTTTGCAATAACTTAATTATCTCAAAATGGTCCAGCATAGCTAACTCAAGCGAGTCCCAGACTAACATTTCATAACGTGTATTTTTGCACTGTCTGGTGGGCCATTTAGTCTGATAAATACTTTGCAGTTTCTCATCCACGTGGACTGAATTTTGTTCTGTTTTCACAGTAGTCGGGCAGTTTTGGCTGGCTAAGCTTGCTTGGCGGTCAAGTGTTCATTTATGTATACGTTTGTTCCCCTTAAAGTTCTTTCCCATTTTGAGCACGTTAACTTTTGCCTTGCAGTTAGTGAACCTGATGATAATACGTGGCCGTGGAGGTGTTCGGTTGATCAACTTACGGTTGCCGCCGCACAGCGTATGGCAGGCCAAAATTTCGCTCTTGTTGATTGGAATCCCTTCGTTGTGAGGAATCTTACAACACAGTCCTCTAGTGTCGACACTTCTTCGGACGGTGTGTCGGCGTCAGTTTCGACCGTGGAACTGCTTGCGGCACGTGCATACGTTTGATGTTTTGCATCCAGTCTTGTAATGATGATGTCATCAATGTGGGAGATCGTCTACTCGCGTTTCCAGTGCACAGATGAATTTGTCTTTCTCTTCATTTGCTTTTTGGAGCCGTCTGACTTCAGTCAGTAGTGTGGCGATCTCTTTTTGGTATTTTGATATCCCTGCAATGTCCCTTTGTGCCTCACTTAACTTGTTTTATTTCAGTGATTTCTGTAGCATTCTCATCTTTTCTGCGTGGCATCGTGAATGATCGACCTCAGCTTGCCAATGATGTAAACAAAGATGGCGATTTTTTTTTCGCCAATTGGGTAATCGGTATCACATGTCAAAGTCTGGTTTTACGTGAATTCTCAATGTAGGTATTTACCAATCGTTGGATCATCAAGCAGTGCATCATCACAACAATAATGTTGTCAACGTTCGACTTTCAAACAAGTGTATTAATGTCACTGATTAGTAATATGATCCAGCCATAGAGATTAGATGTTTAACGTTCATGCATATGTGATGGAATGCATGATGTATATACGCACACATATATGGACAATGTAGTTATACATTTGTGACAAACCTGATTTAGTATTGTAGTACATGACTGATACTGATAAGTATTTTGACGCGCAAGTTTTTGGGCTGGCTGGACACCCAGAGGGATGCAGACCCCAGGATTATCTGGTCATGTGACCGCAGTCACATGATCATGATCAAGTAGCTGGCCCAGGACCGCAGACCGGACACGTGAAATATCAGGGTATCGCATCCAGTTCTCAGGGCGTCACAGCTCACCCAAGAGAGATCTGGCCAGACTGTCCGATTTTATTGCCAAGATGAATAATAAATGTGAAGCTTTTATTACATGAGTCGTTGTGTTGTTCTGTCATAAATTAACAAATGGTGAATCACATCCATTTGTTTATGTTGTTTTAAAACAGGAATATAATTTACTTTACAGTCTGAGTTTCAACGTTGGATCATTAGCCACAGATGAGGCTACTCAAGTTCTTGGCATTGTGCTTGCATCAATGATGACACTGCATGTATTACAGTAAGTATTACATAATCAAGTAGAATTAATTTATATTACAATTCTTGCCATTCTTATGTTATAACAATCAAGAGGTCGATAGATAAATTATATTATGCTGACAAACTATATAATATTATAATAATAAGTATTGTACTTCAACTTCACCCATTTCCATTTGAAAATGCTTTATGTTATCATATATTATATATGTACATTACTTTGTATCTCTTATTTCTCGTTATAGCTTGGACTACTGTGATCTCACTGTGCATTCGGTGACTTCCATCGCAGTCGAACTCACACGGGGAGGAAGTCATCTGGAGGAACTCACGTAAGTAAACATTTGTGTATTCACAACGTACCATTTATGCCAAAACTAATCATAATAATTTTCACCAAACTAATTGTTGTCTGTGTTGTTCATGTTTGTAAGTTTGCGGAAAACTCATAGTAGTAGCTACCGTTAAGGCAGACCAACGTTTTTGTATGAAGAAAGGTTTTTAGAAATAATTTATAAACATACGTAACATTATGACAAATTTAAATATTAAAGGCATGGCTGCTGACATGACGATAATGCATTGCAAATCTCCGAAAGGAGCACCTTATCAACACGGTGTGAGTGCCACCACAATAAGTGGTACAGCAAAATTTAGAAAGAAAGAGTAAGAGTACAATGAGAAAGTCTACAAGATGAACACCTTGAAATGCACATACACTTCTAGGCACATTTTGTATCATTCACTTCACATGCAAATCCAGATATGCGGTAGTGTAGATGATGACTACCTGTTCACGATATTTTGGGAGATAACTGAATCTGTATTAAAATAAGACATTCTGAAGTTGCTGTATTGTAATATGTGTTCATATTAATGGTCAATACCTAAGGTTGCAATATAAGTGTAGCAAAATCTCCTTAGTTAGTTTTTATTTGTCATTTACAGTTGTGCTGGAAACAACTTGACAGATGATGTTGAGGTGATGTTGATAGACCTGATGATACGACTGCCACAGTTAAGGATCTGGTAAATAGATATTAAATATAATTATGTTGTCTTTCACCCACACACATTCACATGCAAGCAAACAAGCATGCGTGTGTGTGTGTGTGTGTGTGTGTGTGGTGTGGTGTGTGTGTGTTTGGTGCGAGGTGTGTGTACGACTGTGTGTGTGTGTGTGTGTGCCAGCGCGCGCGTGTAATATAGTTACATAAACCTCTTTCTTTCAGCCTACAGGACAGTGGGGTGTCTGAGGAATGTTTCTGCAGGCTGAATGAGAGATTTGATGACAGAATTAGTGGGGTAAGATGTTTTTCCATAGTATAGTAGATTAACTCATTAATGTAAAGGGTTGTTTTTGCAAAGTTATACCAGGACTACAGGCGCTATTCCCCCAGGATACATGTACAGGCTACTAACAACCAATTATGGATAGCAGCGATCATCCATGCCATAAAAACAACTTACTATTTGTAAAACCTGGATTTACCATCACTCCAACATTGATTAATATCTCCATCGCATCAAGCATCAAACTACACATATGGACCATCAGTATCTGCTGATATATAAAGGTGAGCAACACAATTATTTCTAATTGGTGATTTTAACAGCACCAAATCCAAGGGTTATTATGATGCAACTGATGAAGATGCACACCACAAGGAGAACAATCAATTGAAACATGGCTACATCCTCAATCTCAGTCAGTAAAACATGGCAGCGTTGTGTGGCAAAGGAGTAATGGAATGGATCTCGCAGTCGCAGCACTCGCACATCTTCATCCAGTTCTGCTTCCTGGTAACACCAAGATTCCATCATGCTGCTTCTTCAATTTTAAGAACATACTTGAAGGATTTCGCCAGTGATATGTTCTCGTTGGAGCATTTAAAAACACCATAACCCATTAACAAACCCATTAACGAACAGAAGCAGACCTATTCAAAGAAGTTACATGTCTTTAGCTGCTTTGAATTGGTTTGATCAGTCACAGAACAACATGTTAATAATTGATAGATAATGAAATTCCATATTATTATTTGTATTTATTAGATTGTTCAAATTTTACTTAATCATAAACTGTCAATATGTGATCGGTGCTTTTATTTCAATTAGTCGGAGTTGCATCGGACATCCATGTTCTATAGCAGGCAGAGAAAGATGACGCCTGTGCAGCACCCGAAGCATGTAAAGGTAAATTAATTACCTTAGTTTCCATCTGTCAATCCCTTTATTGTTATTTACCTCCAAAAACATTGTTGATGCAGAAATGTGGAGATTTGGAAACATTCAATATGCATTAAGGACATACATATGTGAACAAATGCTAGTATGTTTTAAAGATTTGACCACAGTTACATTGTTGTTATAATAATTGTTGTCTCTAACATTATTAGGTTTTGTAGTAGAAAAATTAGTGCTGTCTCAAGTAGACACATTTCTGAAGATAAATTGATGCATTTTAAAATAATTTTTGTCTTGCCCAAATCACATTGTCATTCCATATTTGATGATTGGTTTGCCGTTTAGTATTTAATAATTGATTGCAATTTCATACCTAATAACATGTTATGTAAAACCACCAGATGATCAGTTACTACCCAGTATCCTGCCTTCAGCTTGTATCCAAATGCCCTCTTGTGTTCATACCTTTTAGGTTGACACAGTTGTCTAATTTCTCTAGCATGTATTTAACTGATTATAATTGATCTGATTGGTCAGGCAACCACCCGTCAATAACTGATAGAAAATGCAGTTCAATACTATTTGATGAATTGTTGTGTTTTATAACAGCTTGACAACCAACTTAGTAATAAACTCATCTCTAGTGATTTGTGCTTTTATTTCAATCAGTCGCCATCACGGTTAACATCCATGGTCCAACACCTGAAACGGAAGGTGGTACCCAAGCAGCACATGGAGAAAGATAAGGTAAACTGGTTACCTTAGTTACCAACTGTCAGTACCTACACTGTTGTTTACCTCCAAAAGCATTGTTTAGGCAGAAATATGCAAACTTGTCAACATTCGATCTATCCCACGGACGTATGTCTGATGAGATGGTGCATTAAACACAATTGTTCTCCATGAACATGCTGACAATAGGCATGATGATATGATAATGTTAAATATCTAAATAAAATAAACAGAAGCAGACCCATTCAGAGAAGTCACTGTCACTGCTGATAGCCAGCAGGACAGCTAGTAACATAATGTCATCTAGTGTCCATGCCAGGTAGATCTAACTTCTCTACCATACCTTTACCTGCTTAGAATTGGTTTGATTAGCCACAGAACAACCTTTCAATAACTGATACATAATGAAATTACATATTATATGTTTTTGGTGGAAGAAAAAAAAATGTTGTATAATGCAAACATAGGAACTAATGTAAAATGGCCAAATTAGTGGTAGTCAGTTTACTCCACGTGAGCATAACCTAAACTAGACAACTTGACATGCTACTGATATTATATAAATTCTCTGAAAGATACACATTAACAATAAAGGTAACCATGGAGTTAATTTAGTATTGTATTGGTTCAGGTTTGACTTTTATAAAGGTACACAATTATTGTAATTGCACTTATCTCAGCTCCATGGCCTGGATGCTAACACAGGATTTCTTTATAACCAACATCACATTATAATTATGCTTCACTGTATTATGATTTATTGTAAATGTAACTGAATGCAGGGCTATTATTTTATGGTTTACATAGGATAATCGCATCCAACAACAAAGTCCACTGCTCCAGTGACAGTTAACACTTCAACGCAACTTCTGATTTATTAATAATTAAAATTTAAATGTGTCAATGGTTTGCATCATGAATATGCCAAACTACTCCCATATGGGTCCAAGTGCACCACAAGTTATGGATCAGCTAGTCCAAACTAGTACAGATATTTATAGTTTTATTTCAAAGACATTATGAATATTATGTGTACAAGTAACTCAATTTCAATCAGAGGACAATTTTTATGATACCAGTACTACTTTAGGCTATAATATGTGGTACATGGACAACTAAAAGGTAAATGCTAAAGCCGTCCGGAGGAGGTGTCCCGTGTTAGTTGTTCACCATACGTCTCCATTGGTGTCTGTCCTGTGTAACCTTTTCAAGTTAAGGAACTGTTATCCCGAATTCACAAATGGGTGTGATTAATATCAGCTATGAATATTCATATGCAAAGCTATTTGTTATGTTCATGCTCCTCTATATTTGGTACTTAGCATTTGGTCATGTTGCAAGAAAGTTGTCATTATGGTGCGTGCAAACACTACTCTGAAGTGAAGCTGCAGTGCAGCATGCACTTCCAAAAGACAACACTTTGTTATGTTACATAAGCTGGAAAGTGGGGGCCTGTTTACTGTAATTATTTGTGTATGATACGCATATAAATATAATTGGCACCCTGTCTTGTTTGCTTGTATCGGACAAAATGTCTGTATAATACGCACAATCAAAGCCTTATCCCTCCATCCCCCCACTTCCGATATTTGGCTGAAGCGAGAAGTCAGATGCACAGTCAACGGACAAGCGTTCGTGTAATCTCTGTTTACTATATAACAATATGAGGGGTTTATCTGTAAAAAATATTATCCACCAAAATCACATGCATTTCAATTCACTACAAACTGGTTAATGTAAAAAAAAACAAAGGTGGAAATAAGATTGAGGTGCTGAAAGTTTGCTGAAAACAAATTAAGATTAACAAATGAAATTTCAAGTTCAATTACATAAATAGTTAATCAGTCAACATTCAGTTAAATATTGTTAGCACGGCCTTTGAACGGTTAACCAAGTACAATGGCCTATAAAGTCTTTTTGAGTAGTTACTCCGCGCAGAAGAAATGAGAATTTGGATTACTAAGACTGTATAAAAAATGAAGAGTTATGAGAAGAATTAGATACATGTTATTGAGAAATCAATTAAACTATAAATATATCCTGTCCATGTTCACGAATAGTGAATTCGTGGTGTTCTAGGTACACACAGAGCGCCTTTTGATGACACCAGACAAGTCCACAGCAGGTGTAAAGTCCAAGCAAACCTGTCAAGGTTCAGTATGTTGTACTATGTTGCGTGACAGTAAATACAATGTGATTGTCCTAATGTTATGTGAAACTCGTAAGCAATTCCACCCAGTGGTTGTTCAGTCACTGACAACTTGGGATAGCATGTCGCAAGTAACTGATGCTCACCATCCTAAGTATGATGAGGATATTCAGATTTGACTAAGGTGGGTTTGGATGAAATTTGGATGAAATTCCGACGTTGTTGACATTAATATTGTAATTCTGATTCACATTTGGCATCTTAACTTACTGGCAGCATTTATTATTTTCCGTGCAATGTTGTGACCTGCTGTACATGTGACGTGACAGAAAGACAAGTGTAAATAGCAAAAAAGGATCTTCATTTATAACAAGTTTAGTCTGCCATTAGTAGCAACCACTAAAAGGGAATTGTGAATGATTGAAAGTGTATGTTCAAAGGCAGTACATGAAACATAATCAGTCATAAATAGTATTTGTGATGTGAACAAACGTTTGTTGTTTGTTGCAGAACAACAGCCTGCTGAAGAACAACTTCTAGCTGAAGAACAACAGCCTGCCAAAGAACAACAGCCAGCCGAAGAACAACAGCCCACTGAAGAACAACAGCCCGCTGAAGAACAACAGCCCGCTGAAGGACAACAGCCCGCTGAAGAACAACAGCCTGCTGAAGAACAACATCTAGCTGAAGAACAACAGCCTGCTGAAGAACAACAGCCCGCTGAAGAACAACAGTCTGCGGAAGAACAACATCCTGTAGAACAAACTAAGGACAAGTCGACGCCAGATGTTGAAGGTGTTGTTTCATATTAGTTGTCATTGTTATAAATTTAACGCATGCTTCACAAAATGCACCAACATAGGTACACATCAAGTTCCTCAGTGAAATATCATTTGATTTGAATAAATGTGCGTTTAATTCAGAAGCTTCAAATGGTGCAGAATTATGCAGTTTGCTTAATAATGCGACAGTGACACCTCATTGCACATCACTGGCTGCTGGTTTGATGGCAAATCAACTACAATATTCTTTTGTTGACCTACAGCGCATTACACTACCTTGTGCTTGTGTACATTGTTGACATGATCTCACCGTATACACCAGGGTGCCATTGTCAAATGGTATTGTGACTCGCATAGTGAAAGGACCTGCGGATCAATATACCATAATGGTAAAATGACCCACCCCATGGTAAAGTGACCCACCCCTATGTTTTATTTGATGTGTTTTCTTCGCATTTTAGCTAATGATCACAACCACTATATATTTATATATATATATAATATATATATATATATAAAATATATATATATATAGTCAATATTTATAATAAGTTCAACTTGATAATAGATTAAATTGGCGATGTTGTATAAGATGTGAATTTATTAATTTTCATTTAATTTATCTTTCTTGATTGAGAAAAAATGTCTATCACTATTTTAATACCCATTTAATATCCCAAAAACGTCAATTTGATCTCCTCTTAACCTCCTTGCCTCTAGGGACCACGTTCTTCATAACTGACCTGGGTCATGCTTCACAGATTTAACCAACCAATACATAGAAAACAAACACTTGTTATCATGATTTTTTTATTTTTTCATTACTATTCTAATAATTCATACACATAGTGCATCTTTGAAATGAAAGTTAGCCTGAGGGGTGTCATATTCCCACGACATAGGTTATGCTATAAAGACAAAACCTAGCAATGTATTTAAAAAAATCAACTGTAAATCATGATTTTTTATTTCTTTCATTAATATTCTACAAAATCACGTACATATTGCACATATAGCATCTTTTAAATGAAGGATAGCCTGGGGGTCATATCACCATGTCATAGTATAGTGACCCATGTCATGCTTCAGAGACTTTGCCTTCCAATATACAGAAACAAAACACTTGTTATCCTGATTTTTGATCTCTCATTACTATTCTAATAAAACAAACACGTACTGTGCTATGAAATAAAGGTTAGGCTGCGGGTGGGGTCATGTCACCATGGCATACTATAGTGACCCAGGTCAATTTACTATGGCATGGGGATATGACCCAGGTCAACTTATAAATTTGATTAAAAAAACTAGTTTTCTGTGAGTTTATAATCCTTTAGTATTTTACCAATTCATACACATACATGGAACTACACTTTGAAATAAATGCACAAACACACATCATTGTCATAACGGGTCACTTTCCCATAGGGGACAGTGTGCCGTAAAGTGACCCACGGGGCGATATACTATATGGTATTTTGACCTGTGGGTCGCTTTACCCCCCCCCCCGGGTCACAGTACCATATGACACTGGTTTAGTTCTGTCAACAGCAATCTACTCACTGTGCCATAGCATGGAACAATACAGTAGACATGGTTTCTCTGTGACGGCACCGCGCCCATGGAACGACCGACTGGACTCTATCTGTGTCACAGACTCACTGGAACTGTTTAAGTTCCAACTAAAGACATATCTTTTTAAGAATGCATTCACTGATTACTTGTAGAACCTTTTATAGTAAATATGTTTTCACTGACATGCATTATCTATTTATTTTATTACCTGATTGATGCAGTTTTGTGTTCATATGACCAGTTTTTAAATACATCTTCTATTCAGTAGTTTTTCATAGTGTATTTAGCTGCTACTTTATTTTATATAAGTTTTTTCTTTACACATTGATATTTAAATTTGATATTCTATAACTCTTAACTATATTATCATATTGATTTATTATAATAATTTATTTTATCAATGTTATATTTTAAACGCATCTGAACAGATATTATAACCTGATATACGGCGCTATATAAATAAAGGTTATTGTTATTATTGAAGGCAGTTAACTTCCGATAGGTGTTTACAAGTATTACGCTTGACAAAAGTTTCCATTATGATTATCTATGGCCCTCATGTAGGATTATGAAGTTTCGGTTTACTTGATAATGTCAACATGTATTTGTCATGTGTTTTTAGCAAGCAATAATGTTTTTTCTTTATGACAATGATTTGATTTGTGATTATTTAAGTGTATACAAAAAGTGTACACTTCATGGTTCCTGAATTTGTTGGAGTAATCAGGTGACACATTTTGGAAGCCAGTGAAAGTTTACCTATAATTTGACAACTTATCATGTTGTATAGATTTCAAACTATGTGATGTAGAATGCATTTTCGTAAATAGGAATGGTGACATGTAAAATACTTCAGTTCCAGGAAAACAGTCAGGTCAAAATGAGAAACTTCATGAGCATCTCCAAGACATAAAGTTTCTGGCAGATCAAGTTAAAAAGAAGCTGCTTAAGTCTGCAACACCAGGTATTGTTGTTTGTGTTTTTGACGTATTTTTTATTTACAAAACTAAACATATTTGTATGAAGCCTTCATAAACTAAGGTGTCTGAAGACTCAGTGGTGTGAAGTTTCCAGTGACTGACGTTCAATACTTTTCTAGATGTGTAGGTCACCCTTCATTCCTGTGCTTGCCAATGGGATATAGCCATGCTATTTGCATCCAAACTCAACTTATTTAACATATTTTGGCTTTTGTTTACTAAACTTATCCTATTTCTTGCAAAATAACACGTTTGTTTGAGACCTTGCATTGGTTCTGTGCATGTTGGCCTCCCGAGTCTCATCATCATCATACAAGGCGGCTTTGGAGATAACGCAGTCGGTCGTGGACCCCTATTTTCTGCCGCCAGGGGAATGGGAATAGCTGTTTTTTGGAGGGCTTTTCGCCCGCGTTCGTGTGCCGATGCTATGATCACCAATCTATTTCCTAACTAGCGCTTGTTTTGCTTGATGCACTCCTCATGTCTGTCAAACCTACTCAGTCTTAGAATTGTTTTGATGGTTCTCAGTGTGAACAATGAACGAGTGGCGAGGTGTTGTTTCAATCTTTAGTCTGTGCTGGCATCAGTCGTATTAATCTATTATGGTGTTATGCTGCTGGCTTCACCATCACCTCGACGGTTTGTAAATTGCAATTGAGATACACAAATATGCATTTAGTAAGAATCATCCACATAGTCTTAAATACTATTTAGTAGCCAACACCAGTATAAAACGGGTGAAATGGCATACTTCCGTTGCATCGTAAATATAAGTTTTCGCGGTGCCAAACCAAACTCAAAGCAGTGTTATGGGTGCGCAAAAATATGAATTTGCCATCTGCATATCAAACGGTGAATCAGTGGTACGGGAGATGTGCATGATTTTATTCTTCGAGATCGGTTGAAAGACAAACTTAAATAGTTATTGATGCAACCTATAATTATTTTCAATGTTTGATCAGCTTTCACACTGCGTGTGTCAACTCGTATATGTGTTCGGTTACTCAGAGGTTATTATTTTCAAATCGCATTAGTCAATCAATCTGTACCAGTTCATCATAGCAAATCTATTCCATAACTGTACATACATTTATTTTATTAAGTTAAAAATTCAGCAGTGTGATATTTAAAAAAGATAATACAAATTGACACTTGTTGGCTCGTTTAACAAGCTAGCGGCCAGCGCACAGCTGCAGTGGCTTTGACAGCGTTCTTGTTACCAATGACGGAGATCGCCATTGTTTAGTAATCCCCTGTTGGCAGATATGGGAACACCAAATGCACCTCACAACACGTTCCGAAATTGTGGACCCTGATATAACAAGGCTCGGCTGTGTGTCACTTGTATTCCATATTTTCGCCTTTGTTTGTTAAACTAGTCCTATTTGTGGCAAAATAAAATGTTCGTTTGAGACTTCGCCTTAATTGGTTCTGGGTATGCCAGCCTCCCTTAATATGTAACTTGTAGTCTAGGTTACCCTGATTTCATTGAACTGCGCATGTGCTTATCGGTCACGCTGGTTAACATGTCAGCCATCAGTCAACAGGAGAAATGACAGGAATTTTAGAACACATTTTGAGTAAACCAGTTGTGTGATATTTTTTATTTTAGTTGCAGGTGGTTAGTTTTTTTATCATTTACGTGCATAGCCCCAATGCCATGATTTTTGTTTCGCTTTAAATAATTAAAACTTGGTAACATGTAAATCATGCTGTATTTATTATTTTGTTGTTGATGTACATCATGACTCATGTTGCTGCCGATTATGTCAGTGACTCCAGGGAAATAGGTTACATTAGAGCATTTTTTAAGGTGGCTGGTGTGGCTTACATGCCAGTTTATATCTTTGATATCCCCTCATAATATGTTAGAAAATGTTGACCTCACTCATGTCATAATATTATGTTGTCAAGCCAGCCTTAAAAAGATATTTTGCTTGTCTCTATTGAAGTACCCTTCAGTTTCAAGGAAAGAGCAGTGGAAGAATTCCATGGTTACTGGTAATGAATGCAATGATGGTAACGATAATATGAACACACCATAGATTCCTTACAAACATAGCCATCTGTGAGAAGCAATTATCTGCCTGCTCTGTACTTGATCGTCATATCTTAGTGTTGTGTTCGTAACAACATTCTCTGCAGTCAAGGTGAGTTAGATGCTTCAGCCAGATCATCTCCATTGACTTGTGATCGCTTTCCATGGTGAATTCTGAGTTCTGCGATAGTTTTTGTATTTATGAACCTGTGTATGTGATGATACCTAGGAATTCCTGCAGTTCCGTCATGCTTTCTGTAGGACTGGACTACTTCAACCTTCTTCGGGTCAGAGTGAACTGCCTTCTTGTCATAGATTGTGCTGAAGAAACTGATCTGCAGTGTTTTATCACGCACTGTTTGCCGTGCTCAGGTGACACACGCATTAAAATTGAGGAAGTTGACATCACGCTCAACCTCTCTATGTCCAAATGCAGCAATGTCGTCTGCTATGCCCAGTTTGCTTTGGCAACTCTCGAGAATGGCATCCATCATTTGCTGGAAGACAGCTTGCATGACATGACTAACACGAAAGTCATTCGCATGAAGCAGTATCTTCCGAATTGGCTTTTGAAAGTTGTCAACAGACTGCTTTCATTGTCCAGTGTCACAGACAATTAGCCATTTCGGCATCTAACTTCGAGAAGAATGTTGACCTTGTAAGTCGGTGCATAATCTTTTCTAGAGTCTTGTAATCATTTGATTGTATGGTTGAGATCAATGAGGTCTGGGCGTATTCTCAGCCCGCCACATGTTGCATGAAAACACTAGACTAGAGACTCTCTGGGAACGTCCACCTGAAAATTCTCAGCAGCAATATGTATTGACTTTGATAATAATTTTGATGTCAAAAACTTCACCTAGAGCATCTTTTGCACTTTTTGCTTTAGGCAACATTGACATAATTGTGATGTTATTTGATCATGTGCCATTGAATTCACTCATTCAAACGAGTGAAATATCTTGCCTTCGTGACTGTATGTCGAGCCATGGTTGTGTCTTTGCCATGATCATTCATCATAACTGCTTCTCGACTTGAATCGTGATTTCCAGTTACCTCGACCTCTCCCTTTCTGTGTCTGATTTGTGATAGTCTCTATTTCAATTGGTGATTTGACATTAATCATATCCTCATCAAATGAGTCTTCTAACTTGAATTATATTTTGGCCGCATGCAAATGTCCCTGCACTATTCAAGAAGTACTTTCTACTATACAATTAGCCTAAGGCCAATTAAAATGTCATAAGAATAAGAAAACTGTTGTTTGTTTGCTTCAGATGTAGAGCCTACAACCAGACAAGACAGTATTCTGGTAGGTCATTGTATTATGATTTAAAGGTCATGTAAATACTTAATGAGTTTCAGCATCCACATAATGGAAATATACATGCTGGGTAGTTCATTCATTCATTCCTTAATTGTACTTATTTTTGTAAACTTAGCTATATTTAATTGATAAAAATTTACCAGAAGCTTCTACAAAAGCAATGCTGTTTTCTGATTAGGAAAGACTTCACACTGACTCTACAGCTTATTTAAATATGTAAGATTAGTGTGCTAATGCTGCATTGATAAATATGATTTTTTAAACTAGCGTTAGCACTAATTATGTAATATAAAAATGCATCACGTTGCACTTCTGGATAAACTGGATAAAATATAAAATAATAAGGAATAAATAATAATGCAACTCCCAGTAAATGTATCTGTTATGAGTCGAAAACATTGCTGTTTGATTGATTGGCTGGCTGGCTGGCTGGCTGGCTGGCTGGCTGGCTGGCTGGCTGGCTGGCTGGCTGGCTGGCTGGCTGGCTGGCTGGCTGGCCACATCATTGTACTTTTTTCACAGCACTGACATTGTTTTTTGTGCAGATTTGCTTTATGTCTTTTTAGCCGTGGGTTGAGAAAAGTACTCGGTGGAATAAAAAGCTCGGAAAGCTAAACGTCCTCCGGGAAGCACATTCAAACAGACTGCAACTAGGTCTTAGTGAAATCTGCGTCTGCACAGAAGCTGATTTCTTAATAGCTAAAGGGCAAGTACTGCTTCTTTTTACATGTGACAATTACTTTAAAAAAACTTGGGTGGCAGAGAAATTACCTACTCGTGAACTAAGATGACATAAGTAATGCAAATTAGGACTACTTGCTTATGTCAGATGCAAGCCAATGCGCATAAATGCAGATGGTTAACGTTTATGCAGATGTTTTTGGCTATGCATTTACAAATGCTTTTTATTTATTTTCATATGTTAACATGTTCAAGTTGTTATTAAATATAAGACTAGAAGAGAAAGAAGCAACCACAAGTTTGTTTCCAATATCACAAATGTAAACAGAACTTGGGAACCATGAACAGTATATTCCAGTTAAATTGATTCTGGTCAGCATCTGATTGGCAATTACTCTATATATGCATGTACTTCTAATTAGTAAATGTCATGTTTTGTCGACTTTCACAGTAACATTTGAAAATCATTCAAATGTAGGTAATATTTAAAAAGGGTTAGATAAATAATGGTTTAAATATATGAACATGTAACGCAAATAGTTTGTAGTATCACATTGTTAAACAAATTGAAAACAAATTAAAACTGTATTCATCTACTTTTATATGTACTTAGCCAAAATGGCTCAAAATATTGTCTGAGTTGCTAATGTGAACAGGTATCATCCACCGTGGGTAAATAGGATTGGTATAAGCATTGCAGTTTCTTAAAGTTATTATTCTAAAAGTGTTTTCTGAAGTTTCATATAAAAGTTTTAATTATTCGATGACAGTACTGAAGACTAGAAATAAGATGGAATTATAATCAAAGTGTAGTTTGTATATAGTCCAACATAGCTAAAACTGACACTGATCGTAACTACTGTCATCTTTCTTTTACACCATTTTGAGCTTGCTGCTTGTGATACAAAACAAAACAGGCATTGTATTCCCACAAACTAAAGGGGATGTCATTTATGCTGAAGTGTTTGACCGTTTGAACAATTTGTAATGCATGTAAATGTTAAACAATGACTAACTTTTGATTGTTTGGTAAAATTGTGTTTCATAAATTTTAATTGAATGTCACAGAATATTCCATTAAATTTATTGTTATATGTCTTCTGATATTTGTAGGTGTTTTGGCACACGAGTGTATGTAGGCTTCAACAAGAAAGATTCTCGGGAGATGGCTGTTAAGAGAGTGCCAAAGGATGCCATTGAAAAGACAGAACAAGAAGTGAAAATTCTGCTGAAGGTGGACCATCCTAACATTGTGAGATACCAGGTAAAATACATTTGTTTAGCAGCTTGAGGAAGTGACAAGAAAGTGCGACCACACACATATTAGGGTGTTAGGATCTTTATATGGGGAAACATCATTTCTTCAAACAACCATGCATATGGGCTAAAAGGTGAGGTTTGATGAGAAAACAACTGTGTAAAAATTTCAGAGCAATTCTTTGAGAGGAAGCAACCGCTCACACGACAAAGTTTAACATTATGCATATATACAAATTTAACCTTGAAATGTCAATATCTATATATAGTGCAATATCTCGAAAACTACTGAACCGGCTTTCAAAAATTTTTCACTGAAACCTATCCATCAGAAAAGGTATATTCTCTGAGCAATTTAGCTCAATCAACCGGTTAGGTGTTAGGGTTATGTTTGGGTTAGATATAAGGGTTGGGTTAGGGAAACCTTACCGGTTGACTGAGCAAAATTTTTCTGGGAATAAATCTTGTCTGATGAATAGGTCAAAGTGAACATTTTATGACAATCGGTTCAGTAGTTTTCAAAATGTCACATTACACATATTGAAATGTTGGGGTTGTTTTCTCATCAAGCCTTAATTTTTTTTTAGCTCATGCATGGTTGTTTGAAGAAATATTATTTTCTGAACACTCGTGTGTGTATGATCGGGCTATTTGTGAAGGTACAATTAGTCAATTTGCTAGTTTGGAGAGTGGCGCTGTATGGTTCAGAAGGATTGGCTGTGAAAAAAAGACAGACGAAAAGAAGTTGGACATCTTTAAGATGTGGGTGTGGTTCTGTGCTCCGAGTCAGCTGGGTCGACATAAAGACGAATGTCCTGGTCGAAAACAAGTGTGAAAACAGAAGACTGTTAGCACAACTGAAGCAGTGAAAAATATCAAAATATGGACATTGGTAAAGGCGAAACTAGAGTCTAGAATTAACATCAGTCGAAGGTGAAGTCGAAGGGAAGAACAAGCCAGGGTGAAGGTGAATCGTGGATTGACAGTGTGATGTAGTAGACAATCGGAGGCCTGCATATTGCACGGGAGATGCTGAGGACAGGGAATGACAGGAGTCAACGGCCCCCACGGGCTATGGCTGATGATGATGATGATCTCCGACATGACTTGTACCCATTAGATGGCTAATTTCACCCTTGGTGGCAGAAAATCAAGGTACACAACCGACCAGTTCAGTTCAATTCAGTTCATCTGGGTCAGGCCGACCGTGGAGGTGCACGCTTGGAGGCTTCCATAGTAATTCTATGTTCCTCATTTGCGCATTTCAGTGGGTTTGTAGACTAGGTGGCACCCACCTCCTCTCCTAGTCCGCCAGAGCCCCGTCAGCCTGTGTCCTCGCGGAAACAGTTGTCCAGCCTGCACCACGGGGAGGTGGGGTTGACTTGTGCCTGTATGGGTCATCAGCAGACTACTATTTTTTTTCGTTCTTCGCCCCTACAAGAAAGGGCTAGCTGATCCCAGTAATGCTGGATGCACTCACACCTTGTAGACTAACAACCGACCACATTGATAATTTATTGCGGGGCACCTTATACTATTTAAGTTATAGTGAAGCGAAGCCAGACTAGCATTTCAGTAGTGACAAATTATTATCCTACTGGACTGAACTGTGACTGGAGAAATTATTTATAGGTGAATGGTTATCTATGAATTGATTATGTTGTCCGTTGTCTGTTGGGTGTGCTAGAAACTGTGTGTCAATTATGTGCTACTGAATATTCACCATGTCCAATATCGTTTGTAGAATGTAGACAAAGATAAGGATTTCATCTACATCGCACTGGATCTCCAAGACTTCACTCTTGATGCTTGGATGAAGGAGGAATATGTGAAAAAGATGTCTGATGAAGACTGGAGTAGAAAGGCTGCTGGTCTGGTGGAAGACTTATTGAAAGGACTAGAATATCTGCACTCCAACAACATGTTGCACAGGGACTTAAAGGTTAGTGTTTGTAATGTGATAAATAATATCATAGTTATAGCTGGCCATCCCATACATGGCTAAGTCGGTATCCCCCCTCCTCGATTCTGGTTGTATTCATCGTTCCGTTCTCTTTAATCCATCTTGCGTTTCTGTTGCTTTCTCTGTCTGTCACCTTTGCTCCCTCCCAGTCAGTGATGCAACTGTTTCTGTCTGCATGGTTTGTTATTGAAGACTTATTCTCTACCGTCGCTGACTCTCTTTTGTTCCCTGGTAAATGGTTTGGTTGTGATGTTCTCAACCTCCTTCTTGCGTTCCTCGAGTCTTGTTCCAAATGTTCTCCCTGTTTCACCAATGTAAGTGTGGCTACAGCTCTTACAAGGGATCTGGTATATATAGTCTGTTTTTCTACTGACTTCTACTTTGTCCTTTGGATAAATAAATACAGAAGAATCAGTTATTAGATACTGTTGTCAAAACATTGATCCTTTGCACTTTGATAACATTACAACTATTCCTCTCCGTGTATGAATAATTACATACTGCATCATATTATAACCAGCATAACCAGAGCAATATGGTCTTGTCATAGCTAAAATGATAACAGCTGTAATAAACTGACAAATACATGTAATTATTGGGAAGTGGGAGAGAAAATTTTTATATAATTTGTTTTATACAAAAATAGTATCTCACAACAATGTTGTGTATATGTGTTGCAGCCCCGAAATCTGTTTGTGGTGCCTTATGACAGTACTACTGAGAAGGGCAAATCACATCTTCTGAAGCTTGCTGATTTTGGGCTGTGTCGTTCACTTACCCAAGATATGAGCACCCACACGACTACATCTATTGGTATGTTAAATGTGCTTAGTGACGCTGATACAGTTTTTTTTTTCAAAACCGTAACAGAAATCCCAATCTATAAACTGAGCAATGATCACTGCATTATTTAACTTGTCATCGTGTTTAGTATTATATGATGAGTCAGTGCAGATGTTCTGCTAGTATACATATAGCTGTGGGTCCACGTGCTACTTCTGATGGATGTGTAAGACAACTCTGAATGCTTCTCAGAGAAGTTGAGATGGCATTGGTCTGCCAGGGGTTGAAGTGTAAAGTGCTTTGAGCAGTCCCAAGGACTGGGTTCTGTGCTATATAAGAACATACCTCTTTTTACTCTAATTGCCGTATAGCCATTGACTGTGTCATGGTTTGTGCATAGGAACAGAAAATATATCATGGTTTGTGTATAGGAACAGAAAATTGGCTGGCGAAAGAGGTGCTTGATCAGCGTGATGAAGGAAAACTTGAGATCGATTACAAGAAGCCATGTGACATACAAGTGAGTGTTTTTATTATATACAGTTCTGAAATACAACACAAATATGAAATATTGTTGTATAAGTGATTTATATCATCATTTTGGGACAGTATTTTGTTTATCACACAACATAACTCAGTCATCAACTAGTACAGTTGAATGGTATATGCACTACACAGGGACAGTGTATGCACACACGTAAATTGTGTACACAGCGCACGCATGTACATAGTAGTTGCTGAAATAAATAAAATATTACTCTTCAAATAATGGCCGCAGGAATGTCTGGTAGCAGAAATGGCATGTGTAACCATTTTTGTTGGCGGAGTGTGTGCCAGTGTTCCCACGCTTGACATACCATGTGATGACAGTGACAGTTGATTTCACCTTCTTCACTGGATTACTCAGATCTAGTGGTGTGCACCGGTGGTTTGTGTCAATACTGAAGATATCTGTATTGCTTGTGACACCTTCAAACATCCCCCATTCAAGTGGTTGGTAATTAGAGAGCATTGCATTTTTATTTGTGCTATAAACGATACCTCTATATCTTGCAACACTACATGCTGACCATCTGCCATGTTCGATAATGGCTTTGTTGATGTCGACAAACTAAACCAGCCGCACAGCCATCAAATTATCGGCATCTATGGCATGGATGCTGCTGAAAGAAAGAAAATAACGTCACTTGAATTAAAATAGCTTAACTTGGCCTAGCCGCCTGAATATTGAATTTGTACGTAGCCTTATGTATGTTCTGTCAGACTGTAGGGCTATTGATTGGATATATCACTGTATGCATGCGCTTCTGTGCTTTGATTGTGTCAGTCTACTATGAAATATTGTTTGTAGGTTGGTGGGATGGTCTGTTTTTACATCATGTCTCGAGGCATTCATCCCTATGCACCAGATGGCAGATTCAGTAGGACAACTGTCAATGTCATGGATGGAAAGTATGACTTGAGAGCTGTAGATGACTCTGTGGCTCGTGACCTAGTCAAGAACATGCTGGCGGAGACACCAAGTCACCGACCATCGGCAGGAGAGCTGCTAAGGTGAGGACATTTGTATCTTTACTTATATTTCTTATATTAGTCCAGTACGATAACGGCATATTTTGATGATATCGGGACAGACTGGGCAAAAATACCAAACTTTTTTTCTGCTTCTTTAAGTTATTATAGCTTTAAATTTTTTTTTTATCAATGTTCATACCCTATTGAGCCTTGATATACCGTTTTACCGCATTTCTCCATATTTCAGCACAATAGTCCAGCAATTGTGTTTGACATGGAATTGTCTATTTTTTCTGCATGTACAGGTGACCATTGGGCCGAATTCGGCCCGGGCGATCAGTGCTAAACGGGTTCCGGCCGATTTTCGGCCCGAATTGGTGTCACTCTGTTTCAACATTTTTCGTTTCCGTCATTAGCAACCGACACGGGAACAAATGGCACCGTTGGAAAGCTGATTTAATCTTCTATATGTGCTATTTTTATCCACACGCTAACGCGGTAATAACTAATGAGAATCTATCTTACAAAACACATGATAATTCTGGTATCCTAATTTGGTCATTTTACTATGCTCTCCGTAAATAAATTCGCATTCCCATTCATAAAACCTGACCCGGGAAAGCTTAGTACCAATGGAAAGCCGTTTCAGTGCCCTAGATGAATAAATTAGTCGTTGTCATAACCAATGAGAATCCTTAGCTGAAACCACGCCGTATTCGTCCCAGTTTCTGGAAGTTTCAACGACAGCCGCAATTTTCTCGCTTCGCAATTTCAATCCGTTTTACTTAAATTTCTTTACACCCATCGTGTAACGATGTCTGACAGTGATTCAGATTCAGAGGTACATGGTAGCTCCAACGGTGAGAGTGATTTTGAGGGGTTTAGTGCGGCCGATGTTCGGAAAGCTGCCGCCGCGAGTGCCAGGGGCAGGCGTGCGGCCAGGCCGAGTACAAGCACGGCGGTGCCGATGGACACCGATGACAGCTCGGATGAATCGCCTAGCGATAAATCTGATACATCTACGGATGAGGTAAGATTATATTTTATCTGGACAATATCTAGTTGTTTATCTAGAATGAAATTTCCACTATTATTATCCCCATACCCGCGATCGGCCGGCAGGCCGAACGGCCAGGGCCAGGCCACGGAGCGGCGGAGGGTCTAGATCATTTCACCCGGTCTCGGGTCTGTCATGTCAACGCGTTTCATGTCATTGATCTACTAGCATAACTATAAATTATAAAAAATACTTTAGTCCAAGGTCATGAAGTCAGATAAAAATGCTTGATCATGTTTTCTAAATTTGTCTTGTCATTCATGTCGCCGGCCGTGGGTTGTTTGTAAAATCGCCAATATTTTTCACGGTCTAGTCTACACAAAAAATCATAAAAACAAAAGTTCTAAACGGATTTCTTTCAGGTTTGTTTTATTTTGTAGCTGATATATGTGGCAACATTTCTCTTATTGGACATATGAATGTTCGACCGCTCAATAATTGTCTAGCAGCAGGGTGAAATGTCTACATTTCTTAGCAATTTTTTTTTGAATTTCAGATGATAGTATCTATATGATAACATCATGAAATGTATTAGGTGTTACTTTTGTGTACACTATCCAACTGAAAAGGAATCATATTAGTCAAATTTTTTATTGTGATACATGAATTTTATTACTCTGATCAACCAATTCTTACAAAAAATTACATACAAGTAACATACAATCTTCATTTACTGTTGCAGTATGAACTTCCATCGGTGTCACCCCCGGTAACGCGTGCTCGAGCGAGAGTCCAGAGAGGCGTCACACGTGGACGGATCGGTCGTGGACGAGCAAGAGGTGGGGCAGCCGTACGTCCTGGCGGTGGATGGATGCGTGTTGCCGATGAGGACCAGCATGCCGTCCCTCACCCGTTCGCTATCAGAGGAGCGACTGGACCTCGCCAGCTGCCAGCACGGAACTCGACCCCGATCACGTACTTCCTGCTGCTGTTCACGACAGCCACCATGAGGACGGTGCTGCGAAACACGCTTGCGTATGGTGAGGCGACGCTCCATGACCTGGCTGGCTGGATCGCCGACCACCCAACTTCCCGCATGAGCAGATGGAAGATGGCGGACGTGACGCTGAAGAGTCTCAAGCAGTACCTCGGATTGTGTATCTGCATGGGCATCACCCGCAAGAAGAACGTGAAAGACTACTGGTCACGGCGCAACCCTTCGCAGATTACTCCATACTTTGGACGTGTGATGTCGTACCGCCGATTTGCGATGCTCCAGCGGGTATTCCACGTCGGCTTTCAGGACCCTGCACCACGTGGACACGTCAACTTTGACCCATGGAACAAAGTGCGACCCGTACTTGATGCCATGAACAAGACCTTCAAGACATACTTCCTGCCGCATCGGTGTGTCTCCATCGATGAAAGTATGGTGGGGATGAGGAATCGTGTTGCGTATATCCAGTACCTGCCGAACAAGCGCCATTCGAGATTCGGCATCAAGAAGTTTGAACTGTGCGATGCATCCAGCGGCTACGTGATCCATGTCGAACTATATGCCGGGAAAGACTTCCCCATCGAGAGCGACATGGGCCAGGCACATGGGGTTGTGATGGACTTGATGAGGAAGTCGGACCTCCTCAACAAGGGCTACCATCTCTTCACGGACAACTACTACACGAAGCCAGCATTGGCTGAGGTCCTGTGTGGAGATGGTACGCTGCTGACTGGCACAGTTCGTGCCAACTCGAAGGGCCTCCCTGTGCTTCCGACCAAGCTGCAGGTCGGACAGTGCCTGAACTTCCGCCGCAAGGACACGCTGGTCGTCGCATTCAGGGAGAAGAGATCTCAGAAGAAACCTGTGCTCTTGCTGAGCACGAAAGCAGCGGCTGGCATGGCAGACGTCCGAACTGCAGCTGGGCGACTGAAACGCAAGCCCAAGTGCGTGGTTGACTACAACCGCTACATGGGCGGGGTAGACTTGAGCGACCGCAAGATATATCATGTGTCAGCAGAGCGTCCATCCAGGAGATACTGGAAAAAGATTTTTTTCAATCTGATGGACATGGCTCTGCTGAACAGCTTCGAGCTGTATTACAGCAATACAGATGGCAGACGACGGAAGACCCGCTATGACTTCATCTGCTCTGTGCTTGAGAGTCTGTGTGGCGTCAATGGTGTTGGCGAGGCAGCAGCAGCAGAAGCAGCTGCTCAACCAGCAGCACCAGCCGCCCAACCAGCAGCAGCACCAGCTGCTCAACCAGACGTTGCACAACCTGCAGTGCCAGAGGGGCATCAGTTGCAGCATCTTCCCGGCAAGCAGGAAAGAGATTGTGTTGTGTGCTCGGACCGTTCTCGAGGGATACGAAAATGCAGCTCGTACTGGTGCGCTGGCTGTGGGTCTGGTGTGCATAAACATTGCTTCTGCAACCTGGTGCACAAGAACCCACGGGTGTGACGGAACTGACACTGTGCCAGCCAGCTGAGGCAGAACACTGACATTTGTTGTTTATTTTTATATCGTTGATATTCTACTAAAATTTGTGAATAAAAAAGTTATCAACGTATGTGCTTGTTTTTGCATTATCTTGTAGGTTAGGTGTATATCAGCATTTGGTTCACAGTATATATCACCATTCAACCACTCAATGATTATTGGGCTGCAGTGTGCAAGTATTTCAGTACTTGGTTTCCATTTTACTTGTTTGTAAAAATCGCCAATATTTTTCACGGTCTAGTTTACATAAAAAATCATATATAAAAAAGTTCTAGATGGATTTCTTTCAGGTTTGTTTTATTTTGTAGCTGATATATGTGGCAAAATTTCACTAATTGGACATATGGGTATTCAACTGCTCAATTATTATCTAGCAGCAGGGTGAAATGTCTACATATCTTTGAGTTTTTTTGTTGAATTTCCGATGATAGTATCTATATGATAACATCATGAAATGTAATAGCTGTTATTTTTGAGTTATAAAGGGTCTTTTTAGCTAAACAATGATACATCAGTTATATTTCTAAGGTAATTATTGGCGACACAGTGATTTTTCAAAGAAACCCATATGAATAGCTCCAAACTGTGTACACCGTGGAAGTTCACCATTGGTCACCTGTAGGGTTAAGCAAGAACACGGTGTTCACTTTATAAAATGCTGGGTAACACCTTGTCACCCATGCACGGGCATTTGGAGATTTTGTATTAAATGTTTTGTTTTATTAAATATTTTCAAAATGTTTGTTTTACAACATGACATTATTTTACCACTACCCTCTAAAAGGTTTCTGCTAAGTATGGTGGTTATCTTACAAGTTGTCCTTGACATTACCCCTTAATGTAAAGACCACATTGCTTTGAACAATAATTTGAAACCAGGTTCACTAGCCTAGCAGCAAGGTCGTGAGTGCCTATTTTGTCAAAATATGCATATTAGATTGTTTTTTTTTTTATTTCCACATCTATTTACATTGCTTCTGGTCATTTAAGCCATTTTGCACCTCTAATGGTGCAGACATTGAGTTGGGTCAGGCTAGGGGTGTTTAAAATTGCATTATTAATTCTACTGCCCCTTGTGAATGTAACCAGCACCATTAAAACAACTATAGTTAATTTGTATATCAAGCAATTGCTCTACTCACTGTTATTTAATAATTTCTGCAATATTATTCATGTTAGTTGGCAATGCTTAAAAAAACTTAATTTGACTATTTTATATATTACAATTGTTTTTATTAATTATTATGTATATTCATTTGTATATGTATTTATTAATTATATTATATAAAATAATAAGTATCATTAGTACTATATTAATCTATTTATTTGTTTATTTAGCATTCTAGACCATGTTATTAATGTTTAATATGCTGTGAAGAACAATCTTCCAGGATCAAATAAAATATATATTATTATATTAGTATTATGTTTCCTATGAATTATGTAAAATCTGTTAATGAACATATATACGATCATCCAATATTTAGCCTTTATGCCATGTAGAACAACAATTTGTGAATAATTAGTATCAACATATATTATTATATTAAACTCCAAGTCGCCGCAAATTGCATCAACGATTCTGAAAAGATGACTCATTCGAAAACCGAACATTAAAAAAGCTGAATATCATAATTTTTAATATTATATATCAAGAGGACTAAAGACTAAGTAATCACTGCACATGCAATTTCTTCAAAATGTATATATACATTGTGAATGATCCAAGCCTACCACAAGTACACTGCCAAGATGACACCTAAGAATGCTGGGGCTGCTCAGAGTTGCCCCAGGATTTGTGTCCTACTCTGGACAGGAACTCAGCTGGGCACCTGTCATGCAACCACATCTAATGGCTAGGTGCAACGTAGGTGACAAATAGCCTAACTTGGACTGGAAGTTGACTTAGGCCTGTCATGCAACTGGCCACTGGCCAAAGCTTTACAGTCAAAAAGTTGTATCTTATTACCCAAGGAAGCAGCACACAAAAATTTATGCTTTTATCCGGAGTGTCTCGACCAAGTTACTAATGTACCTGACTATGTGGTCTTTGTGCCAGGTTAATGTCTTTGTTCTTGTTGTGGACATGTGTTGTAGTATTGGTGAAACAATGGTATCATACAAGCTTTGTGATTACTAAAGAAGTGTTGTGTTGCTCTGACAGGAAACTTCCAGAGACTGAATACTGAAACTAAGATGTTTTTTGTTTCAGTCACCCTTACTTACGGGAGGTAACATCTAGGTAAGTTTATCAGTGAATGTTACATAGTCATTTCTTCATCATTGACATTAATACAGCATTTGCAGTATGCTCTATATGTCAGTTTTCACATCAGTATTTTATGTGTTTCATAAAGAATTGCCAGGACATTGATTCTACCTTTCCAATGTTGACCACTTCTCTTGTCATTGGCTGTAGTTGTAGCCTCACAACTTCTGTTGTCATAGGCTGTAGTTGTAGCCTCACAATGATGCCCACTTCTGATGTCATAGGCTATAGTAGCCTCACAACGATGCCAATTTCTGTTGTCATAGGCTGTAGTTGTAGCCTCACAACGATGCCAACTTCTGCTGTCATAGGCTGTAGTTGTAGCCTCACAACGATGCCAACTTCTGCTGTCATAGGCTGTAGTTGTAGCCTCACAACTTCTGTTGTCATAGGCTGTAGTTGTAGCCTCACAATGATGCCCACTTCTGATGTCATAGGCTATAGTAGCCTCACAACGATGCCAATTTCTGTTGTCATAGGCTGTAGTTGTAGCCTCACAATGATGCCAACGTCTGTTGTCATAGGCTGTAGTTGTAGCCTCACAACGATGCCAACGTCTGTTGTCATAGGCTGTAGTTGTAGCCTCACAACGATGCCAACTTCTGCTGTCACAGGCTGTAGTTGTAGCCTCACAACGATGCCCACTTCTGTTGTCATAGGCTGTAGTTGTAGCCTCACAATGATGCCAACGTCTGTTGTCATAGGCTGTAGTTGTAGCCTCACAACGATGCCCACTTCTGTTGTCATAGGCTGTAGTTGTAGCCTCACAACGATGCCAACGTCTGTTGTCATAGGCTGTAGTTGTAGCCTCACAATGATGCCAACGTCTGTTGTCATAGGCTGTAGTTGTAGCCTCACAACGATGCCAACGTCTGTTGTCATAGGCTGTAGTTGTAGCCTCACAACGATGCCCACTTCTGTTGTCATAGGCTGTAGTTGTAGCCTCACAATGATGCCAACGTCTGTTGTCATAGGCTGTAGTTGTAGCCTCACAACGATGCCCACTTCTGTTGTCATAGGCTGTAGTTGTAGCCTCACAATGATGCCAACGTCTGTTGTCATAGGCTGTAGTTGTAGCCTCACAACGATGCCAATGTCTGTTGTCATAGGCTGCAGTTGTAGCCTCACAACGATGCCCACTTCTGTTGTCAGGCTGTAGTTGTAGCCTCACAAAGATGCCAACGTCTGTTGTCATAGGCTGTAGTTGTAGCCTCACAACGATGCCCACTTCTGTTGTCAGGCTGTAGTTGTAGCCTCACAAAGATGTCAACTTCTGTTGTCATAAGCTATAGTTGTAGCCTCACAACGATGCCAACTGAAAGCTGTCAAAACGTTACTAAGAAAACAGGTGACACTGACTGAAAAACAAGTAGAATATTACAATTACCTGTCTGATAAATCTTTTCACAATTATTTCATGAGTTAGTATTTGTATGTAAGTGTTTTACTGATGATGTTATATTCAACAAACCCAAATGGGTTGCTAATATACAAATATGGCTCATTTCATCAAGTCTCCCTTGATTTGAATGTAGCTATTCATGAAATATGTATTCTACTGTTAGATGATTATGTGTTTCAGGTTTAAATCTGACTTTGAGAAGCAGCAGTGCTTGGGAAAAGGAAGATTTGGAACTGTGTTTAAGGCACGCCACAAGGTCACTGGTCAAGACTGTGCTATCAAACGCATCCACCTGAGTAAAAGGTAAGACAAATTGCGGTTGGTGTGTGACAATGTTTAACATCCGTTCAACAAGAACTTATGTGACGTACATGCACCTGCACCACACCATCACCACCACACCGTCACCACCACCACACCATCACCACCACACCATCATCATCACCACCACATCATCACCACCACCACACCATCACCACCACACCACCACACCATCACCACCACCACACCATCACCACCAAGAGTGTTATCTGCCTATTGCCTTTGACATGATACAATATTACAGTCTGTGCATTCGTGTTATTCAACCATGTTTGTGTTCCCTCAGTCATAATTTAGTGTTTATTAATCATGTGTCATATTGGTTCGTATGCTGTCCATATGGGTTTCATGTGTACTTGTTTACATTTGTTTAAGCATGTATATCAGCCGGTTAGGAATCCGTAATCATAACCCCAGGGCTGCCAACCATTACGATTTCAGCAGAATCATTACGATTTTCTGTCTTTCATTACGCCATTACGCCCATACTCTGAAATATTACGATAAATCGTCAATTTTCCCAGTAATAATTTTGCTCGGACCATATCCACCGTTTTACCACCCCCACGAATGCCGGAATCATGCGAGTTGGACTCGTCTAGCCAGTGGCGCATGCGCACAGACGTTTATTTTGCACGGGATAGCGATAGCAGCTGATGAAACGACGCCATTGTTTCATTATTGTTTGTAGAGATGCCGAAAAAGCGAGAAATCTCCGAGATAAATGAAAAAAAGTTTTTTTTTTAACAGTTTGGGAACACAATCTGTAATTATATCACATTCCTATGATGTTTGGGTATTATTAAACATGAAAAACTATTGAAATATATATATGGGCCATATGCCGCGATTTACGCGAAAATCATTACTCTTTCCCATTTTCAAATGTTGGCAGCTATGTAACCCTAACCCAAGCCCTATATCTAACCCTATCCCTGACATCTAACCCTAGAGAATAAACATTGTCTGATGAATAGTTCACAGTGAAAATTAGAGTGGTTCAGTAGTTTTCGAGATATTGAAAATATATTAATGTCATTCATGAACAGAATAAATTTGACCATACTAAAAACATTACCCCAATAATTTATATATATATCACAGCTAATTTTAGTCCAAGTATTGAACCTTATGGCACGCCACATACTACTGAGGGATCCAACCAATATTGGTATAGTGTTAATAAATTCAAACCACCGTGCCAAATAGTATATTGTGTTTGTGATTGACTTTCTTGTCTGGCATTTTATTCCATTATACAACAATTAAGATTAATTGATATACCGTGTGTTCTGTTGCAGTGATGCAGAGAAACAGAAAGCTGAGCACGAAGTTAAAACACTCGCTAAACTCTCAGGCCAACCAGGCATTGTACGCTACCACCATTCATGGATTGAGAGTCCACCACAAGTTTGGCTGAAGCAGTTTGACAGCTTCATCCCGTTTAAGGACGAGAGCAAACCAAGCAATGATGAGACAGAACCATCTGATGAACAAGGACATTGTGAATGGCTTAACCCAGGTCAATTGCTCTATGTGAGAATGGAACTCTGTCAAGAAACTCTCAAAGCCTGGCTCAGTGCAAACACAGGTCGTGACCAGAAACAAGTTCTGGACATCTTCCGTCAGACAGTTGATGCTGTTCACTATGTACATGAGCGCGGTCTCATGCACAGAGACATCAAGGTATGATTGTAAAGTTAAATGTATATGGGAGCATCAACTGACACTTTCTGTTGTGTGTTTTGAATACTGCAAGGAATAATTGAAATTAAATATACATTTAACCTTTTCATATCACATTTATTGATAAGTTTGGTAAAATGTATAATGAGAAAAGGTCAGAATAAAAAAAAAATCATGAACGAAACAATAAACCGCCACAAACATGGAGGCAGGCAGATATTGAAATGTATCAATAGATTAAGTAAATGGTTGGAATGCCAGGAAACAACAGCCAGTTGCTGGTAACTAGTGAAGGAAATGTGTATGGAGGACTACTGTAGTCAATGTTACTAGACTGAAAACATCAACATAATTTAAATTTGCCCAAACATCATCTGATGGTCCACACAATATTGAAACGTGGTTCTTGGATATCATAGTTTGTAATAACAAAACAAAAAACCCTTAGTTTTGTAACACATCATCTGCACCCTATGGCTCATATTTCATTTGATTGTGTTTACTTCAGCCGTCGAACTTATTCATCCAGGAGAAGGGTGAGAAAGTAACAGTCAAACTGGGAGACTTTGGCCTGGTCACATCAACTACATCTGACCATCAAACCACGCTCGTTGGCACGGAACTGTACATGAGTCCAGAGCAGGTACTTGTGAAACGTACCGTAAATGTGCATCAGTAGCCTGCAATCATCACATTAAAGGGAAAAAAGTCATGGTTTTGAGCTTATGCACCTGTAAGAGTTATTGAAATATAACCATTTATCAGTCTCGCTGGTTAACATGTCAGCCCTCAGTCAACTGGAGAAACGACCTGCGTCTCCCACTTTTAGAGCACATTCTGAGTAAACCAGTGGTATAATATTCTTGATTTTAGTTGCACGTTGTTAGTTTTATTATCTCTCTTAGGTGCATGGCCCCAAAACAATGAGTTTTGTTACGCTTTAATTTAAAAATGACATAATCTCAGCTTTCTGGCAATATATCAATGAGCATGCTAAAAGTATCCAAAACAACTTGTATCTGAATTCATGATAATAGTTCCTGAATTTGAAGAGGCTGTGCAGGACAGACACCAATGGAGACTTATGGTGAACAACTATCATATCCAGACGACTGGATGATGAGATGATATGAATGAGTGTGAAGTTGAACTATTGACCCTGTTATTGAATAATGTGCATTGTTTGTTTTAATACCAATCAAATAGTTTAACTGTGTCAGTGCTTATCAAATGTGTCATGCAACTGTTACATTTGGGACTGAAACTTAATTATTTATCATCATTCATTGGTTTGTTCACAGAACGCAGGACACAGCTACACAAACAAAGTGGACATCTACGCACTGGGAATTGTCTTCCTCGAGCTTCTCTGTGCTTTTCCTTCCGACGAAAAAAGGGTGGACACCCTGTTCAAGTTGAAAGGTCTTGGATTTTGTGATGCGTTTGATGAACCTTCTTGTGATGTAAGTTGGGAACTATGAATTGGTTGGAAATATCTTCACATATCTGATATATTTGGGGTGCTACAATTATTACACTTATGTGCTTTTCCTGTTCTTGTGATGTAAGTTGGGAAGACTGAACTATCTGGAAATATTCACAACTGTCTTCTAGAAGATGTCTTACGTAAATGTTTCTGGAAGTAAATATTGAATTGTAATAATGGAGATAAATGCGTTAACAAAAGGGCATTGCCATTTAACAACCACACGTGTTGTTTCCTGCTTTATAAATTAAACAAAAAGCAACAGGCTGTTATAAAACCTCAACCAACTACTATTGTACTGGCGTATGCCTCGCTGATAATTGTATTTGGCAAAAGAGCCTTGAGCGTTTAGTGATACGACCACAAACGGACTAAAATTATAGTATAATAAATATTGTTGACGTAAGATGCCCTCTTACTTACTACGTAGTCAAGTTTTATGTTTCGAAGCACCTTGTAGACTTGCTGTCTGTTGAAATCAAATGATGTTGCACTTTACATTGATATTGCACTTTACATTGATATTTCCAGTGATATGTTATTATTTGATCCACTTTCCTCTTTCAGGCACAATTAGCACTGAATAAAGACCCCGTGGCTAACAATCTACTGAAGGGCATGTTAGAGAAAGAACCATTACAGAGAATGTCGACCAAGGATATCTTGAGGTAAGGGCGTTGGCACAGTGACGGCCTAACCTGGCAAATATACATGATCACTAGTTGAAATAATTAAGCAGTAGCCAGTGTTCAGAAGCTTCTAAGAAAGGTGCGGACAGTGGTTGGTATATTGGATTAGCAACCTTGTGTGTACGTATTATGTTAATACAGTATTGGTTGTTCCATATACATTGTTGGTTTACTGAGCCATTAACCCGTTTGGCTTAATTTTTTTTCCGTTGCGCCACTACAGGGTAGCATGGGTGACTAGGTTGGCGTGCCCCCCTCCATTTGGTCTCCCCCTTTGTAAGATCCTAGATATGCCACTGATTGAGCACTAAATGTTAATACAGACTCGTGATTTCCTGTAAATGGCCTTCAAAGATTCAACAATCATTATGCATAGTCAGTTCAATACAATATGTTTATTTATCGCACAACACTAATTATACACAATAAGCAGCATTGTGCATGAAGAAATACACCTGGCTGTAACATCATAAACCATACACGTTAGAAACATGAAATGTTATCAGATCATCATTGCTCCACGTTCCATTGTTTTCACAACAAAGTCCATTTGCACTATTATAAAATGTTATCACCCCACCCATCTTTCCAGCCAAGGGAACCCCGTGACTAAGCACAGTTACACTCTCTACAATATGATAGGTGACTAGAAACCAGCAGACACTTAGGATGGTCCCTTGTCTTCCTCATAGATGTCCTCGTCCCACAAAGTCGTGTTTGAGAACAATAACTTTAATTGCCAGCAGCTCCATAACCTTGGTGAGATGTGGGGCGTGGTGGTCGTGTGGTAGTGTGTCGGACTGTCCGTCGAGGGGACCGGGTTTCTAATCCACCTGCTACCATTTCAAAATGTGGACAATTTCGTTCACCCCACTTTGCCACATAAAGAGACCATGGTCCCTTCTTCCTGGTGTCTATGCCAGGGGAAGTAAAAGATTCAACACAAAGAAATGGAAAAAACTGTTGTGGACTCACCGAACTGGTGATCTCAATCTCTAAGCTCTCTACTACCTCCCAGTTTAGCTGTGATCAGCTGTGTAGGGAGTGTCTCATCAAGCATCTCATCAAAGAGAGGAAAGCATGAGCGACTGCACCTTGAAACTTGGCATGATCGATGAACACTGTCTTCGAGCACTGCATCAAGATGACAGAGGGGCGCATCTCATTACTATTCTGCGTCTTTTGACAAGATGCTTCAACAGATTTTGGTCCATCACATGTTTGCTGGCAAGCACCGTAGCTTCAGCGATGTCAAAGGCCAGAGGGTGTGTGGCGTGTTGCTTGTGGGATGGAGACTCCACATTTTGTATTGATATAAAATTGTATTCTATTCTATATGCTTGCGGACACAATAGAATGTGTAGAATATTCTGTAGAATTTTGTTAAAGAATTTTCTTTGTGTTTGTTTGCAGATATAGCTGTAGAATTTGTAGTTTCTATGATCTTCGATATAATATTCTGCTATTCTCTGTAGAATTCTATAAAATTCTATGCAAGTCTATAGAAAATTGAAGTAGACAAACTATTTCTATAGAATCTGTAATATACCGGTACTATACTTTTCTATGCAAAATTCTACAGTACTCTATAGATTTCTATAGAATTTTTGCAGATTTTTAAGCATTTTTAGCCAAGGGTGGAGTGTAGGAAAACGTTCGTTGTTACTTATAATGTAATGTGACAGAAGTTTATTGTGATGCTGACACACGTCATGTTCCAGTCACCCATACTTGTGGGATGGGACGAGAAGATATACCTTTCTGGCTGTCGTTGGCGGTTTGAAAGGAGTAGAGAAGAGGTAAGTTATCCTCTATTAGTTCTTGTGAGCGTTTATAATGATTTTTGTGTATTTTACGTTACTATATCCAACACGAATGAAACACTTCTTACATATACTGCTCTACTGAGTTCACCTTTATGTATTACTAATCCAAAATATGTAACCCATGTTCATGTTATGTGAATGGATTTCATTACATGTGAGGTTTGCCAAGAAAATTATAATGCTAAAATATTGAATAGTTATGTATCTGATATGTAACTAATTATGGTGAAAAATTACTGGGATTAGGGTTACATTACTTTCAATCTAAATTTATTGATGTGGTTTTCGTTAAATTGACGATGCAAATTCTAATTAATTTGGAACGTAAACCAAGTTACTATTTCTTGTTCGGCCAGCCATGAATGGACATGAAAATTATGTCCGATGTACTATGTTTTGAAAACAATCTGTCACATGCGTACAATTGTATACTGTATTTTATTCAATATTACGTATTTTATTTGTAATAGGGGCAAGTAATATAAGTATTACACTTCTTGCCATTTTTTAACAATTTTATAGGTATTTAATGTTGTAATGAAATCACTACATCTATTTTGTTTGTCTATTGCTGTTGTTAAAAATATTCATTCATTCATTGTGTTTCCCACAACTGAGGAATGTCTAGGCTACAAGTAAGCATAGTTGTCTTTTTTGTTTGCATTGCATTAAGTATTGCCTGTTTCATGTTATTCTGTTTATACCTTTGTTTTCTATTCATACTAAATGATTGCATAGTCTCAAAGGTGATTGTGTGGCAATCATGCACAACGCATATGACGTTATATTATTCTGTTTTGTAGTCATGACTACGAGAACGAACCCAGGCCAAAAAACATTGAAGCAACTTTGGTAGAGGCAATTGAAGACACCAAGCCCCGTGTGCTGCCCCCGCCGCCAGGTGGAGCTACGACCGCTGACAAGCCACCGTACTGGGATGGAGACTGGGTAAGCAGAATTTAATTCACATCCGTCCAAATAAGTGTCATCTAAGAATCACAACATTGTGTGGACAATAGGATTTTGTATCTCAGATGACTTATCTAGTTGCTAGGCTGTGAATATTAGTGAATGCATACCCTGAATGCTATTCAGGGGAACTGTTACTAGTAGTGTACTAAGACAATTATGCAATTTTAAATGGTTTCACGTGGATCGCAGTGAAACTGAGGTCATAGTCTCAGGCGCATGAAGAAGTATTGCAACACTTCATAAAAACTACTTCAGTCTTGTGGTAAATGCTTGGTATTCAATTGTGGACTAAACTGGCATATCCGTCTCGGAAAACCTTCGATCAATGCCAGACTAGACATTAATTACATATCAGACCCTGACATACCAAACGTCTGCAATTGAAATAATACTTTTAGTGGATACATTGTTCTCTACTACAGGAAAGCCTGAGCATTGTGGACATGCTCAGAAAAACACACCATGAAACGAAGAAAAGCAAGCACTCAACCGAGTTCCAAGGTCATACCCAGTCTGTATGCAAATTGCTTTGGCTGATAAGGAACTCTAAATTCCACGAAGATCAGTAAGTTTAGTTATTACAATTTCATTTGGAAATCCACAGTTTTTTCACATATCATATCAACACCATCCACACAAATTGTGCATTTAAGTAAATGGATAAAATAAAAGAAGTTGATGCAGTTTTAATATCAATCATAATCTTCCGAGAGTGACATTACTACACAAATAGCAGTTTCTAATTTGCTTTAGTGAATGTATTAGTCAGGTAGAAATCAGCACTTTTTTTTACAAAACCTGAACATTTTTGTTAAAAGGCCAATTTGTGTCTTAATATGACAAGTCGGGTCTCCTGGACTTGCAGAAAAAATGCAACCAAAATCAACCCTGTGGAACATCAATTAGTTTCAGGAACAAAATACATACCCTGCCTTTATCATATTTTCTTTTATTGGCTATCCATACCTAATTGCACGCACAATGCGTAACACTGGCCAGCAAGCTAATGTTTGGTATACTTGTTTCAATTGATCTTAAGAAATCTTTGCACAAGGGATCGATATTAATTACTTCAATCAATAAAATATCATCGAGTTCAAATAAATTTCCTCTTGTGATTATTGTGCACTTAGCAGATTTATACATGGCATGGAAAGTCAATTGTGACATTGTTAATGATTTAATTTTGTAACTAAGGCTTAAAGATGGTTGTCACTTGATTTATTATTGAGAAATCCATAGTTAGTAAGACAGTGTTAAATATGAACTCTATGTCTGAGTAAATATATATATAAAGTAATTAAACTGTTAATGAAAATACCATGGATTTAGTGCCTATATACAGTTGTTACAGAGTGCACGACCCAGGCAAGATTTCACCAATCGTTACCACTGTTGGGGGGCAAATTCTAATATGCATTTTTGTTTTGTATAATATACCTAATTAATATTTCTGTATGAAAGACTTGCACAAGTGGTAGCTTATGGTGTTGTAACAATGTTTTTCATAGGTGGGTTAATGCTGACCGAGAGCCAAAAACCTAGGCCGAATAACATAATTATTTTTGTTAGCGTGTTTTTGTTGCTGTCCTCTTTATTCCTGAAGTTGATTTTTGTTTTCCCTTCTTCTTCGTCACTGCTGTCTCCACCACCCGTCTCCACTCCCCCATACCCCGCTCTCTTCGTCACTGATCCTGTTACACTGCTGTCTCCACCACCAGTCTCCACTCCCCATCCCCCGCTCTCTTCGTCACTGATCCTGTTACACTGCTGTCTCCACCACCCGTCTCCACTCCCCCATCCCCCGCTCTCTTCGTCACTGATCCTGTTACACTGCTGTCTCCACCACCAGTCTCCACTCCCCATCCCCCGCTCTCTTCGTCACTGATCCTGTTACACTGCTGTCTCCACCACCCGTCTCCACTCCCCCATCCCCCGCTCTCTTCGTCACTGATCCTGTTACACTGCTGTCTCCACCACCCGTCTCCACTCCCCCATCCCCCCGCTCTCTTCGTCACTGATCCTGTTACACTGCTGTCTCCACCACCTGTCTCCACTCCCCCATCCCCCGCTCTCTTCATCACTGATCCTGTTACACTGCTGTCTCCACCACCCGTCTCCACTCCCCCATCCCCCCGCTCTCTTCGTCACTGATCCTGTTACACTGCTGTCTCCACCACCCGTCTCCACTCCCCCATCCCCCGCTCTCTTCGTCGCTGATCCTGTTACACTGCTGTCTCCACCACCCGTCTCCACTCCCCCATCCCCCGCTCTCTTCGTCACTGATCCTGTTACACTGCTATCTCCACCACCCGTCTCCACTCCCCCATCCCCCCGCTCTCTTCGTTACTGATCCTGTTACACTGCTGTCTCCACCACCCGTCTCCACTCCCCCATCCCCCCGCTCTCTTCGTCACTGATCCTGTTACACTGCTGTCTCCACCACCCGTCTCCACTCCCCCATCCCCCGCTCTCTTCGTCACTGATCCTGTTACACTGCTGTCTCCACCACCCGTCTCCACTCCCCATCCCCGCTCTCTTCGTCACTGATCCTGTTACACTGCTGTCTCCACCACCAGTCTCCACTCCCCATCCCCGCTCTCTTCGTCACTGATCCTGTTACACTGCTGTCTCCACCACCCGTCTCCACTCCCCCATCCCCCGCTCTCTTCGTCACTGATCCTGTTACACTGCTGTCTCCACCACCCGTCTCCACTCCCCCATCCCCCGCTCTCTTCGTCACTGATCCTGTTACACTGCTGTCTCCACCACCCGTCTCCACTCCCCCATCCCCCGCTCTCTTCATCACTGATCCTGTTACACTGCTGTCTCCACCACCCGTCTCCACTCCCCCATCCCCCGCTCTCTTCGTCACTGATCCTGTTACACTGCTGTCTCCACCACCCGTCTCCACTCCCCCATCCCCCGCTCTCTTCGTCCGCTGATCCTGTTACACTGCTGTCTCCACCACCCGTCTCCACTCCCCCATCCCCGCTCTCTTCGTCACTGATCCTGTTACACTGCTATCTCCACCACCCGTCTCCACTCCCCCATCCCCCGCTCTCTTCGTTACTGATCCTGTTACACTGCTGTCTCCACCACCCGTCTCCACTCCCCCATCCCCCGCTCTCTTCGTCACTGATCCTGTTACACTGCTGTCTCCACCACCCGTCTCCACTCCCCCATCCCCCCGCTCTCTTCGTCACTGATCCTGTTACACTGCTGTCTCCACCACCCGTCTCCACTCCCCCATCCCCCGCTCTCTTCGTCACTGATCCTGTTACACTGCTGTCTCCACCACCCGTCTCCACTCCCCCATCCCCCGCTCTCTTCGTCGCTGATCCTGTTACACTGCTGTCTCCACCACCCGTCTCCACTCCCCCATCCCCCGCTCTCTTCGTCACTGATCCTGTTACACTGCTGTCTCCACCACCCGTCTCCACTCCCCCATCCCCCCGCTCTCTTCGTCACTGATCCTGTTACACTGCTGTCTCCACCACCCGTCTCCACTCCCCCATCCCCCGCTCTCTTCGTCACTGATCCTGTTACACTGCTGTCTCCACCACCCGTCTCCACTCCCCCATCCCCCCGCTCTCTTCGTCTCTGATCCTGTTACACTGCTGTCTCCACCACCCGTCTCCACTCCCCCATCCCCCGCTCTCTTCGTCACTGATCCTGTTACACTGCTGTCTCCACCACCCGTCTCCACTCCCCCATCCCCCGCTCTCTTCGTCGCTGATCCTGTTACACTGCTGTCTCCACCACCCGTCTCCACTCCCCCATCCCCCGCTCTCTTCGTCACTGATCCTGTTACACTGCTGTCTCCACCACCCGTCTCCACTCCCCATCCCCCACTCTCTTCGTCACTGATCCTGTTACACTGCTGTCTCCACCACCCGTCTCCACTCCCCCATCCCCCGCTCTCTTCGTCACTGATCCTGTTACACTGCTGTCTCCACCACCCGTCTCCACTCCCCCATCCCCCCGCTCTCTTCGTCACTGATCCTGTTACACTGCTGTCTCCACCACCCGTCTCCACTCCCCCATCCCCCGCTCTCTTCGTCACTGATCCTGTTACACTGCTGTCTCCACCACCCGTCTCCACTCCCCCATCCCCTGCTCTCTTCGTCACTGATCCTGTTACACTGCTGTCTCCACCACCCGTCTCCACTCCCCCATCCCCCGCTCTCTTCGTCTCTGATCCTGTTACACTGCTGTCTCCACCACCCGTCTCCACTCCCCCATCCCCCCGCTCTCTTCGTCACTGATCCTGTTACACTGCTCTCTCCATCACCCGTCTCCACTCCCCCATCCCCCGCTCTCTTCGTCACTGATCCTGTTACACTGCTCTCTCCACCACCCGTCTCCACTCCCCCATCCCCCGCTCTCTTCGTCACTGATCCTGTTACACTGCTGTCTCCACCACCCGTCTCCACTCCCCATCCCCCGCTCTCTTCGTCACTGATCCTGTTACACTGCTCTCTCCACCACCCGTCTCCACTCCCCCATCCCCCGCTCTCTTCGTCACTGATCCTGTTACACTGCTGTCTCCACCACCCATCTCCACTCCCCCATCCCCCGCTCTCTTCGTCACTGTCTCCACCACCCGTCTCCACTCCCCCATCCCCCCGCTCTCCACTCACCTACCACTCCCGCCAAATCTCTCTTCACGCAATCCTCCTATCTCAGTCTTGGTCTTCCTCGTCTCCTCCTACCCTCCACTCTAAGCGCATCTGCAATAGATTGTACTATCGCACGTATTTATATAAAATCAAATGAATTAAAGAGAACTATCCATTTCCAAGCTCATCAGTTCACTATACACTAACATATCTAGCCTACAGCAGGGAATGTGGATGTATTACTAGGTCTTATTTGTAACATAACAATGGTTAGGTACCAATGTCCATACATTCACTTCCATTTAATTTGGCTTCCTGAAAAAAATTTACAATTTGTTTTTATGATTGTCTGACCCCTGGAGGTCACCAGGAGGGTGTTACAAACAGCAGATATGTGCCACTTCTTTGTCCTACCCCGTCAACTTGCAAGTGTCTGTTTTGTAAAATAAAAAAAATTAATGTGTATTTTTCTTAAAGATAAAATTGTAACCCTATAACCAAATAAAGTGTTTTGCTATTGTGATACACATTGACATTATTCCTGGTAATCATGAGCCATTCTGCGTATCTCTGTGGCAGCAGTTGCTGATTTCCTGGACAAACCGTTCCCCCTCTATAAAGTTGGCAGTGCCTTTTGGTCAAGAAAACATATTCAGATAATGTTATAACTCTTTGACCACATTAAATTGTTTTTTATTTATTGTGACACCCATTTACATTGCTCCTGATCATTTTGAGACATCTGACATCTCTGTGGATGCAGGTATTGATTGCCTGGCCAAAACGGTCAAAGAGACATAATGCCAGTGGATGTCACAGTAGCAAAAACCCAAAGTAATATCGTTAAATGTTACAGTGTTATCATAATATGTATTTGTTTGACAAAATAGACACTCACGAACTTACAGTGTGGTGTAGTGTTTATTGTGTGATAATTAATGTGACACTAATTAAACCATTATCATACAGCAAATGTATTGACCAATAAATTAAACAGTTACAAATATGTTGAATATATACAAACATAAATTGGAGCCACAAAATTGGACCAAAACATCCCGAATCAAGGACTAGAGTAAAAATCAATGTTCAATGAAAAAAATCAATGCATTTTGGGGGTTGTCAGCACCCTGTCATCATAAAACATAAATTGACATTTTAACCTAAATGTCAGGGTCATCTCTCAATTTCTACTGGACTATATAAGTACCCTGGTAGTGATGCTTTTGAAAAGCGTATATTTATTTCTTGTATGATTTGTTTGTGTAATGTGGATGCCTTTTTCATAATACCTGAGATGTTATGTTTTTAGGTATGATGCTGAGACAATTATTACAAACGTTTAAATATTTAATGTTCAATTGAGTTTACATTTATTTACACATAATATTGCAATATTTCTTTTAGGCAGATATGTCAGCATTCTTATACTGTATTCAGCACAACTATTTCTTGCAGGTCTGAAGCATTCAAAGCAGAACTTGGAGGCTGTCCCTTTGACTACTTCAATCAAAACTTCCCACAATTACTGATGGAAGTATACAATGTGATCAAATCTCGTGATGACTGGACTAAAAAATCAAAATTGAAAGATTTCTTTGCAGCACCTGCAGAGACAGAGGTATTACAGATATATTTCATACTTTGTTTGTATTCATAATATAGTATACAAACTAAATACCAGTTTTTACATATAACTGAAACACCTTTTTTATATAATGTTGGAATAAACAAATATGAAATGTGTACCGTATGTTCTTCTTAACAATTAACACAATAATTTACTTAGACACTGTTTTGTGTTACTGATGCACCAAACCTTACTAACATGTCTTAGTTTTGATAGCAGAAACATAATACTCTGTCTAAGAGTTGTGAACTAGCAAACCATAAGCAAATGCTTTAGACTCATCCATATTTTGTTCAAATACTTTAGTGTTACTATATCTTTAAACTTAAATGCATTATTTAAGAACATAGATACACAGTCTATGTAGCATAGTCTATGTAGTATATTCAATGACTGGAATTTGTCTTCATTAATGATTTTTATACAGGTTAAAACCCATAATTAAGTAACCTGCAAAGCACAAATTCCATTTGAATGGCACAAGTGTGTTCCATTACATTCTGTCACACATTACTTTGTACCGGTTTTAGTATTAGTAAAGCAGGCATAATGCATTAAAAGTGTTCACTACTGTGAAACAATGGTGCAGATTTAATTTAGTCTTCTATTTTACATTTAATGTTGTAAGCTACAATGATGATACATGTTTGCAGCCACATTTCATGCTGATTGTCATTGTTCAGCAGCAGCAGCAGCAGCAGCAGCCGTAGCAACAGCAGAAACAGCAGCAGCAGCAGTAGCAACAGCAGCAGCAGCAACAACAGCAGCAGCAGCAACAGCGGCAACAGCGGCAACAGCAGCGTTGCCAGATCCAGCAGCAACGTGATCAAACCGTAGGCAAAGTCCATAGTAACATATATATGTGTACACTGTAGCAGGGCACATTGTACACCAAAGTAGATATAATTGTGCACAGTATGAGGGATGATTGTACATTATAGCAGTGTTGTGTATTGTCTATACAGCTTACAAGTGGTTGGTGTCAATGATTGATGATGGGCTGACATAATTGTTCTTTCTCTGCAGACATCACTTGTGGTCAATGCTTTAATGTAATATATTTTCAAGATAAACTATTAAATATCTACAAAGTGCACATTTGTTAATGGCCACATCATGTGGCAAATTATTGTGAAATATGTTCCATGTAATTGGTTTTGTGATGTGTGTAGCTAATTGTGATATTAGTATGTAGAGCAATTCATTGTACATATGTTGATATTTAATAATGCTTTTGTAAAGATGTATATTTTGTACTATATTTTATACGATATTTTAGTTAATAGTTATATTGAACTGATCCAGAGCAAACTAGGTGTCACAATGCTGTTCACAGTAGTGGCTTGTATCGCTGTATATAGTTGAAAGAATATGTAACTCGTAATAAGCCTGATGTATACAGAGTGCAGTCCCATGAGAGTAGTGCCATCACAAGGCAACACTGGGTCAAGCTGTAGCTCTCATTTCATTTAGTAGATTGGTTCAATGTTTTGTGTATGAACAATTCTCAAAAGGTCGTCACAAAGTGTTACACACTAGTAAAATTTTAAGATTTTTTTTATTAGTTTTTAAATTAAGATTTTTTTTTTGGGATGTGTACATCCATCATTACTATACATGAAAGATAGTTGTTCAATACAGTACAAAGTTACTAGGGGACTTGTATTTCTTGAATGCGTGGTGCTTTATTAGCTGTGTTATCAAATTATCAGTCACACTTTGTCATAGTAATGTGGCCACCAGGGAAGCATTTCCATTTACTTTTCTAAATGAAAATTTGTACAGCAATTTTTTGTCCTGTGTTCAACAAATGCAAATGTGCCACAGTGAAACATAATGTGTTGATATGATTGTATGTTTTCTGTAGAGATTACTGTTGGTCCGTGCCACAGTGAAATATAATGTGTTGATATGATTGTATGTTTTCTGTAGAGATTACTGTTGGTCCGTGCCACAGTGAAATATAATGTGTTGATATGATTGTACGTTTTCTGTAGATATTACTGTTGGTCCGTGCCACAGTGAAATAGAATGTGTTGATATGATTGTACGTTTGTGAAATATGTTCCATGTAATTGGTTTTGTGATGTGTGTAGCTAATTGTGATATTAGTATGTAGAACAATTCATTGTACATATGTTGATATTTAATAATGCTTTTGTAAAGATGTATATTTTGTACTATATTTTGTCCTATATTTTAGTTAATAGTTATATTGAACTGACCAGGGTATACTAGATGTCATAATGTTCACAGTAGTGGCTTGTATCGCTGTATATAGTTGAAAGAATATGTAAGACACTCGTAATAAGCCTGATGTATACAGAGTGCAGTCCCATGAGTGTGCCATCACAAGGCAACACTGGGTCAAGCTGTAGCTCTCATTCCATGTAGTAGATGGGGCAATATTTTGTGTATGAGCAATTCTCAAAAGGGTGTCACAAGTGTTACACACTAGTAAAATTTTAAGATTTAAAAAAATTAGTTTTTCTATTTTGATGTGTACATCCATCATTACTATACATGGTTGTTCAATACAGTACAAAGTTACTAGGGGATTTGTATTTCTTGAATGTGTGGTGCTTTATTAGCTGTGTTATCAAATTATCAGTCACACTTTGTCACAGTTATGTGGCCACCAGTGAAAACATTTCCATTAACTTTTCTAAATGGAAATTTTTTACAGCAGTTTTTTTCCCATGTTCAACAAATGCAAACTAATCATTACTTTGCCTTTTTTATGTTTTCCCTTAAAAATGGTGCTTTGTATACAAATGTTTCAGTTGTGCCTGGCATAGGAAAAAAACAAGTAACGTTACGAGTTTTCAAAAATCAATAAAAAATAATCTGTTGTACACATTCTGTTGATACATCACTCTGGTACAGCAGTATATTGGCAACAGTATCCACGCAGCAACAAAACAGCAAAGCTAATTTGTTTTCCTAGTAAGCTTACAACACCTTATCGTGTAACTTTTTTGAAGGCCCAAACACTGTTTTTGGTTTTGAAATCATTCTCACAGCAAACAACAGAAACAACAACAGTGATGTACAGTCTGTGTCTGGTATTATCTTTGTATCATAGACACAACAACAGTGATGTACAGTCTGTATCTGGTGCTATCTTTGTATCATAGACGCAACAACAGTGATGTACAGTCTGTGTCTGGTCCTATCTTTGTATCACAGACACAACAACAGTGATGTACAGTCTGTATCTGGTGCTATCTTTGTATCATAGACACAACAACAGTGATGTACAGTCTGTGTCTGGTCCTATCTTTGTATCACAGACACAACAACAGTGATGTACAGTCTGTATCTGGTGCTATCTTTGTATCATAGACACAACAACAGTGATGTACAGTCTGTGTCTGGTCCTATCTTTGTATCATAGACACAACAACAGTGATGTACAGTCTGTGTCTGGTCCTATCTTTGTATCATAGACACAACAACAGTGATGTACAGTCTGTGTCTGGTGCTATCTTTGTATCATAGACACAACAACAGTGATGTGCAGTCTGTGTCTGGTGCTATCTTTGTATCATAGACACAACAACAGTGATGTGCAGTCTGTGTCTGGTCCTATCTTTGTATCATAGACACAACAACAGTGATGTACAGTCTGTGTCTGGTCCTATCTTTGTATCATAGACACAACAACAGTGATGTACAGTCTGTGTCTGGTCCTATCTTTGTATCATAGACACAACAACAGTGATGTACAGTCTGTGTCTGGTCCTATCTTTGTATCATAGACACAACAACAGTGATGTACAGTCTGTGTCTGGTCCTATCTTTGTATCATAGACACAACAACAGTGATGTACAGTCTGTATTTGGTGCTATCTTTGTATCATAGACACAACAACAGTGATGTACAGTATGTGTCTGGTGCTGTCTTTGTATCATAGACGCAACAACAGTGATGTGCAGTCTGTGTCTGGTGCTATCTTTGTATCATAGACACAACAACAGTGATGTACAGTCTGTATCTGGTCCTATCTTTGTATCATAGACACAACAACAGTGATGTACAGTCTGTATATGGTCCTATCTTTGTATCATGTTCAATCAAAGGCACATATTTTTATGCATTCACATTTCAAAGTTATAACACTTAAAAGGGTGAGGTACTAAGTGATAATCTTTTGAGAGTTGCTCATGTATCAATGGTTAAGTTCATTAGTAAGTGGGCTATACTGTGTAGAATGTAGTTTGATGCTGCGAAGCAGACAGCGGCGATGTAAATTGTTATCAATTCAGTTAGCTAGTACGATGGTGTAAAATGTAGTTGGATGCTACAACCCAAACGTAAAGAGTGTAAACTGCTATCAGTTCACTGACTTAGATTGAAGTGTAAAATGTATTTGAATGCTACAACACAGACAACAGCTGTGTAAACTGTTGCCAGTTCACCGAGTGGTCATGTTTAAGAGGTTCAAAACAAACCTCTACATTCCGGTCAGTTGACATACATTTTAAACCACGTGGCCTTTGTATGGTAAATATCCTCTATTTGTGTGTGATGTTTTGATTCAGCGGTCATTTTGCATTATTAAAATACGTTTTTTGTAGTTGATTGTTGAGTTATTTTATGTGGAATGCAGAGGATAATTATACATCATGAATGTAAATACATTAACTATGGTTGCTCTGATGAAAAACAGTTATTTTGATATGGAAATGTTAACTGGAATTGTAATTGGTATTTTAGGTGGAATTGGTATTTTAGGTGGAATTGGTATGCTGTCCCCAAGTCTTAAGATTATATTAATTTGGATAATCAACTCTAATGTGACAGTGTATCTATGTCCCTAGTGAACACTTGGTAGGTTTGTTCTCGCGCATGCGCTCAAACCATGCACCTAGTCAACGTTTAGATCCTACTGTTATGTCTATAATTAACCAACAACCCATTCGTCATACTACAGGGCCGAAGAGAGGGCCCCTTTTAGTCATACGACACACGCAAGCGTCCCGACATCTCTGCGGCAAACCTCGGGGTCGACCCACTCGTGCGGGTCAGCGGTGTGTGACATTCCGTTCTCCCAGTTACCGTATTGTCTGGTTCTGGGTTGGTAGACGCGGTAATCACTAACTGCCCGGTCGCTACACGACCGACGGCTGTGTACTTATCGGCTAGTTTACACTTTCAATGTCATCTATATCCGGCGGCACTAATTGTAGAACGTCTACGAGTGATTTGCGGTTCATGCCACGCTTCGCCGAACATTCTTTTGTGTCGTCGTTCCTCCGTGCTGTGTCTGTTGTCACCACGCCGGAGTAGTGACATCGATGGCCGACAGACGTGTTCCAACCTATCGTTCCTCCGCGCTGTGTCTGTTGTCGCTACGCCGGAGTAGTGACATCGATGGCCGACAGACGTGTTCCAACCTATCGTTCACCGGCCTACAACATAGGCGTAGGACATTAGTGTGTAATTCACCTCCGGTTAGCGCGAAGGGTGTCGGTCTACGATGGGGGTAAACTGATCACGGTATTGGCCTTCGATATTTCACAAACGCCCACAAGCACATCACACGCACACCACACGCACGCATGTTAGTGGAGTGGCTTGAGTCCAAATTTAAGTGATATCGTGACACACTGGACCAAAGCACCAACTTTGGTACAGTTGTACCTTGGGACTATACAACGCCTTTTACAGGGGCTGTGCCAGTTAAGCCGTGTTTCTATGTTGAATATAACCATAACATATTATGACAAGCACATGATTTAACACGGGCCTCTAAAATCGGGCAGTCCCCTCTCAAAAGTTTTGTAAGGCCCTAAAGTATAAGTGTGCAAAATGTCACGTGTCACGATCATTCCCGTAAGCAACTCCACTATATAATTATCAGAGTATTTCGCTGTCTCGCCGCGCGTGCCTGTGTGCCTAACGCGGGAGGCAACGTTTAATGCGGGGATCGACTCGCTGCCTCTCTCCGTCCAGCTGGCCGTGTTGCGCGACCCTTCCATTGCTTTGCGGTTTTCCGTCCACCCATCATATAGCTGCGCAATATCCCCAGTCAACAATAAGTAACAACCCAAAATTCGCTTATTCGTCACCCTAGTCCACTCTCCACACATTCCCGAATAGTGCAATTATTATGTCTAAGTTTATTCGTCATTCTAGTCCGCTCTCCATCAATTCCCCAATAGTGCCATTATTATGTCTAAGTTTATTCGTCATTCTAGTCCACTCATTCCCCAATAGTGCCATTATTATGTCTAAGTTTATTCGTCATTCTAGTCCACTCATTCCCCAATAGTGCCATTATTATGTCTAAACTATGTACACATTTCCGTGCCGCTCTCTAAATCTGTAAGCTATTTGTATAACTACGCTTTGAATCAACCATTAATTTGTTCCACTGCAACACGCAAAACCAATGAGATGTGGAACCCATCAGTGACCTCCTAAAACAGGCTAAAAACGTGACAATAGAATACAACAGGCCGGGCATCACACGTGGGGGCGTTTAAAAGAGCTGGAAATATATAATGTTGATAAAAAAACTTGTTCAGCATGTCAATGGGATGATGGCAGCTGCCGCGAAAAGGTATCAGAAGTTTTGATGGTCATATAATCAGACAAAACCTTAGAATGGCCACCGATGCAATCCTGCACTGTGGTCTACCCACTATAAGACTACAGTGTCATCCTGCACTGTGGTCTACCCACTATAGGACTACAGTGTCATCCTGCACTGTGGTCTACCCACTATAAGACTACAGTGTCGTCCTGTACTGTGGTCTACCCACTATAGGACTACAGTGTCATCCTGCACTGTGGTCTACCCACTATAGGACTACAGTGTCGTCCTACACTGTGGTCTACCCACTATAGGACTACAGTGTCATCCTGTACTGTGGTCTACCCACTATAGGACTACAGTGTCGTCCTGCACTGTGGTCTACCCACTATAGGACTACAGTGTCGTCCTACATTGTGGTCTACCCACTATAAGACTACCGTGTCATCCTGCACTGTGGTCTACCCACTATAGGACTACAGTGTCATCCTGCACTGTGGTCTACCCACTATAAGATTATGGTGTCATCCTGCACTGTGGCCTACCCACTATAGGACTACGGTGTCATCCTGCACTGTGGTCTACCCACTACAGGACTACAGTGTAATCCTGCACTGTGGTCTACCCACTATAAGATTATGGTGTCATCCTGCACTGTGGCCTACCCACTATAGGACTACGGTGTCATCCTGCACTGTGGTCTACCCACTACAGGACTACGGTGTCATCCTGCACTGTGGTCTACCCACTATAGGACTAGTGTCATCCTACACTGTGGTCTACCCACTACAGGACTACAGTGTCATCCTGCACTGTGGTCTACCCACTACAGGACTACGGTGTCATCCTGCACTGTGGTCTACCCACTACAGGACTACGGTGTCATCCTGCACTGTGGTCTACCCACTATAGGACTAGTGTCATCCTGCACTGTGGTCTACCCACTTCAGGACTACGGTGTCATCCTGCACTGTGGTCTACCCACTATAGGACTACAGTGTCATCCTGCACTGTGGTCTACCCACTATAGGACTAGTGTCATCCTGCACTGTGGTCTACCCACTTCAGGACTACGGTGTCATCCTGCACTGTGGTCTACCCACTATAGGACTACAGTGTCATCCTGCACTGTGGTCTACCCACTATAGGACTAGTGTCATCCTGCACTGTGGTCTACCCACTACAGGACTACAGTGTCATCCTACACTGTGGTCTACCCACTACAGGACTACAGTGTCATCCTGCACTGTGGTCTACCCACTATAGGACTAGTGTCATCCTGCACTGTGGTCTACCCACTACAGGACTACAGTGTCATCCTACACTGTGGTCTACCCACTACAGGACTACAGTGTCATCCTGCACTGTGGTCTACCCACTACAGGACTACTGTGTCATCCTGCACTGTGGTCTACCCACTACAGGACTACAGTGTCATCCTGCACTGTGGTCTACCTGCGAAATGCGAGAGAAACGGAACGATAGCAGCAATGTTTGTGAGACGACCCCCGTCATGACAACCGTAGCGATGTTTGTGAGACGACCCCGCCATGACAACCGTAGTGATGTTTGTGAGACGACCCTCGTTATGACCAAGGCACAGCGTTGTCATTGTCGTACTAAACACCCCCTCTCGTCCAACAACTCTGTCGTCAAAGGACCAGTCAATATCTTATCAGATCAGAGAGATGGAAGGTGAGATGAAATATTTCGAGCAGACATTGTGTGCGTGCGTGCGTGCGTGCGTGCGTGCGTGCGTGGGTGTATATGTGTGTGTGCGCCAACAAATGCACGCCAGTTACTCTGGTGTTACATTATAATCTTTACAGACACACGTCTCCAAATGTTCTTTAAATTCACATAAATCCATGGGCTGTGGGACTTCGCCGCCACTGGACCATGGCTGGGAACATTTCTCACGCCTAAGAACCCGTAGGATTTGACAGCTTTGTTACTCGATACCTGCCATTATGGGTGTAGCTACAGACTGTCACAGAGCAATAATAATGATGTCAACGTCAACAACTTGACACAAGCACCGGTGGTAAATCGTCACCTGTCTACAGTGGTAAATGGAAGTGTGCCACCACATGTAACAAAGATCACACAACTCCGACACGTTCCCAAGTTGAACGCTGCAGCTGTTGCGACTGACCTGTGGATCATGTATGAACAAGTTGACGGCTGTCTATTGGGCAGGGCGTGTCTATATTATAAAGTAGTTTGTTTTCTGTATGTCTGTTCCCTCATATCTCCGTCAGTTTCGCAGGTATGGAGATGGCATTTTGTCGGGAATGGTTCGTAAAAAAAATCCCTCGGAGGTGGGTATATTTCCTTTGTAAGTAAGCAAGTAAATATTTTATTAAAGACTCACTCCATGTACACTTGCATTCAAATCTAAAACATAAAAAACACAGACCACTTAAAGGTGAGTTATGGGAGAATATAAACCACACCTTAACATATTATTATTATTATTACTCAATGTAATTTATTTATGTTTTTCTGCTGTTGGGACAAATAAAATTTATCCTTATCCTTATTAAAACAGAAATATGCAATAATATAACCTTTTGCAAATATATGAATATATATGTGTGGCGGCATGAGAAAACCCTTCACATGGTCAAAATATTATGTTTATATTTTTATCATGTATTGTGTAGAGCAGACTCTGGGGATTACAGGACACTTTAATTTTTCCAAATCGGGCAATTATTAACAGAGATATCACATGTTTAACATCATAATACAGGTACGTTTCGGGAAATATGATTGTGAGAAAACGCTGTGTAAACATTCAGAACAAATCTATACACACAAATACATACGTACCATATACAAACACTTTATTGTTGGTTATTCTTGACAAATGTCATTTCAATACAACATATATACAGTGCATCACATGAACATTCATCGTAATATGGTTTCTTGGGTCTATTATGACATGACAACAGGAATTTTAGATAGAAACATTTTCTAAATTTAGCCGATTCGTCGTGGTTGGCATTGCTGTCAAGTGTCGTGACAGTGTCACTTTCCGATAATTCACCATCACTTAAGTCTCTATTTACAAAATAGTCACATATCACTTCCTTGAAGACGTTATCTGCAGCAATAGTTCCCATGTTAATGTCTTGGAGTGCATTCAAATGGCGAGTAATCTCTGTCTCTCTGTCAGTATCTCTGCGTACAGCGGAACGACATAGGCGCCGCCATTTTGGTCCTACGACCTGTCAGCTGTCAAACTGTTCCGATGCAGATTAAGATATAATTTACAAAATATGAGAATGCTTATCTCATTGAATTAAGTCCTACTACATTTGTACATATACTACATGGCGCGCTGCCGACTTAAATGCCCAAAATTCGGAATACTTATACAGAAATCGCCGCTCTTCGAAAACGTAAACAAACTAGTACGATGGCTACACCGGCGATGCGCAAAGAATGTGCTTTCTCTGTATTCATGCGCACTATGCTGTATTCAACAGCAGGGTTCACGGCGGTTCAAACGATGTATGACACATGGGAGTGCAACGAAAATAACCTTGTAACTAAGCGCGGCCGAAGTAGTACATCTTTCTATTGTCTTTAGTGGTAATTATTTGGGCAGTGGGCTTGCATAAATATGATAAAACACGGTATAAAATTAACTTTTATCCGAAATAGTTGATAAATAAGAAAGTTAAATAGTATTAGAATGTAATTAGGTTAAAAAAAAAATTCGACCTTGACCATACACGCCTATGTTATTTAGCCTGTATCTCAAATTAGTACAGCGCGACTTCCGACGGGTTTTCTCATGCCGCCACACACACACATATATATATATATATATATATATATATATATATATATATATATATATATATATATATATATATATATATATATATATATATATATATATATATATTATATATATATATATATATATTAATTAATTAATTGATTCATGCATTTATTTGTACTATATACTATATATATACATGACTGTATATACAAATACAGGTTGGCAGTGGCCACGTCAAATCGACGATCGCCATGTGTGACCGTCCACGAAGCCGGTACTGCATGATAATAAATACAAAGAGGCGGACCTCCATTGTCGATTCGGGTGGCGCCGGTTGGGTAACTCCGCGAGATAGTCCGGTGCCAGACCAGTCACCGCGGAAAACGAACAGAGAAGCAGTCTGTAAGTCTGGTACAGCAAACGAGGCGGGCTGTGCAGTTTTACACACGTTATAAACGAGGCGTGCAGTTTTACACACGTTATAAACGCTGAAGCGTTGTCTGCGGAAGGTCGTGCAGCAAAGCATTGCTATAATCAAAGCATGACATAACGAGGGTGTGTACCAGGGTTTTGCAAGCGTCACCATGTAAGATTCTCGCTTCTCTTAAGGGCGCGTGCATTCGTTGAGAATACTCACAGTTGTGTAGTAATTGTCTTTGTCGCTCGCCAGATCGTCTAGCTGCTTACTGATAATACCGCAGACGATCAGATCGGTATAATAAGCCGTGAACGCATCTTCCAGGTTCGCAAGATTTTATTAACGCAGAAGTGTAGATCGTACAACATAGACTGGTCTCTCTACCACTGTTCTTGTGTCTCCCATTTAACATTTAAAAGTCTTCAATAAATTTAGTTTTCTAATGGTAAGGTAGGTATGGGCCGGCGTGGCCCATCCTTGCCGATAATTTTTAGTCCAAATTGAACGAGCTGCGTGGTAATTTAGATCGCGCGCACCCGTTGCTTTATGAGTCTATTTCTGGCCTATTTATACCAGAGCTTTCTGAAGAACCCCGCCTCAGTGGAGGCGCGGTTAACCATTTTAGGAAATCGAGAAAGCCGTTATTGGCCGATGTCCATATACAACCGTCATCCCCGTACATGCTGGAAATGACCGTCGTATGCAAGGTATCGGGTCACCTTCTGAACCTCCCCAGGACTGGAGACCTTCTTGTGTCCTTGGGGACGGTCAGTTGCCAACCAAACTAGTTTCTCATGGCCTGCATTCTAAATCGGGTAAACATTTCTCCCGTTTGACAGTCCAGTTATTATTACAGTCGGGGCGACTCTACCCTCCCTACTGTGTATACTAAACAATAAGCAAAGCTGCAAACTGGCCAGAAACTAGTTTGCCTTACATAAGTTGTATCAACCTGGGTTTTCTTTATGCTAGCGTTAAATCATTGATTAAATATGTCTGCAATGACCACTATCTCTGTTCTTACAATTTTAGGCTGACCAAACCTTACATTCCTCCCAACCCATTTTTGTTAAAAACAAACGTCCGGATAGTTTGTTTTTAACACAAACACGAAATACTGATAAGGGAGGGTCAGCTGTCAATACAGTTGAACACTGGTCATTTCGATTTGGTCTACCGTATCGTGGTAGAGTGACCTTTGCATCCTATCAGTTGTGCAATTGTGTCCGCAATTTCTAAACTATCCGTGGATATAGTCGGTACTGAAGAAACCATCGGTACTTACAACAATCAAAAGTGTATTTAAATGCAATTCCAACGCTCTACATAATACAGATAACGTACGCTTCACTCAGTCATCGTAAAGATGCTGTTCCATCAGGCGTTGGCCTGGGCGTAAAGATAAAACATGAGTAGGTCTGTTATGCGACCTAGCCAAACTTAGCAACCGTAAAAAGGATGCTGAACAAACTACATAAGAAAAATGTATATAATTACTACTGTGGCCACCTATTTTTTAGAGAAAATGCGCAATGAGTGTGCCAAAGCACAGCACTTCGTCTTTTAAGAAAAATAAATGCTTACAATTAGCGAATTTGAGCACGTGCTCAACCTGTTCAGTTCTCATCAACTGGGGCTGATCGCCACGCGTCAGGTAGACTGACGGTTGCAGTGGCGTCGCCTGTTTGTGTCACATGCGAAACTGTCGGGACTTCCCACGCTAATTTATGAACGAAGTGACCGTTTCATACACAAGGTAGGCGCCGTAATTTTCTGTTTAGTGTACAACAGTATTACCACGTAGACAACCACGGCAACGAGACATAATATAAAAATTATTGCAACAGTCCAGGATACATGGCCTGGGTAGCTACCCCATATAATGGTGTTACCCAGTAAATCATCGGACAATTTATCTAATTTTATGTTCTTTACTTCGCCCATAGCTTGCCAATTTGCTACAAATCGCTTTGTGTCCGATCCACCGAGTACAATAAGACCGTCACTATTCACCCGCGTAAGTCTGCGTGTTACGTCGCGAACGTTCAGTCGGAGCATCGGGGTGGTGGGGTAGTGTCACAGGGTAGGTTGACGCGTGTGTCGGTGTCTTGTTACTGAATGACAGGTATGCGCCCTAATCGGTTCAGTCATTAGTATAAGTATTTGTTTTTCTACTCATGTCTGATTTTAGAGCAAACTTATGTGTGTTCAACCAGTGGAGCAGTATAAGGTTTGTTTCTGAATATATGTATACGTGTGTGTGATTATTGTGTAAAGGCCATGACTAAAGCAATGCATTCTTGCCTAGCGCGTTTCTGCAAGAACTCTGTGGGCGCCTCGCTCTTCCGTTTTCTGAGGTGTTTAATTTCAAGGTCCGCCTCGAGTCCATCATCAGACTGGTCTGCAGCCAGCTGTCCGCGTCGGGACAACTTCCTTAGCATGCGGGTCCCATGTTTACGTGGCGTTGTGTGTGTTGTCACACGTGATTGTCTCAGAGGATGGCTCCTGTCCTCGTTGTGGCCCAGACGATAACGAGACGGCTGGTCGCGACTATCTGGGTCATCCAGATGGGGGGTGCCTGGTGCTGTCCCGCGTTGTGTAGTGTGGCCACTTTGTCCCAGATGGTAATTAGACGACCCGTTGGGATCAACGGGATCAGCGTCATGGGGTGTGTCTGACCTCGTACGGCGTGGTTGGGCCGGCCGGGCTTGTTTACGTACGGGTCGAGGATTGCAGGTGTCCCAGTTTTGATTCGGGTCTACTATTCTGACTTTCTCCGCATTGAGAACTTTTGACTTTCCCGTCTGCTGATTGTGGACATAAATAACAGGGCCTCGGACTCGTGTGACGGTCCATCTAGGATTCCACCTGGCAGTTAATGTTAAACGTTCTTCGGATTTAATCATTACTGAATCTCCGGGCGAAATATCGTGTGCCTTAGCTTTCTGAGCTAATCTGTCTCTGTTATGTTTACGACTGTCTTCTGTCATAGAACGAGCTATCTTTAACGCTGTAGCTAGCGTGTCCAACCGATTCCCAAATTCGTTTTCATTGGAAGCGCGTAATGCCTTCTGCATAGGCATTCGTAAATGTCTGCCTGTCATTAAAAAATGCGGCGTGTAACCAGTTGTCGTCGAAACGGACGCACGATATGCCAATAGAACATCATTTAACACCTCTTCCCATCGGGAGGGTTGATTGTTTACAGCCTTCTGGATCATCTGTTTAAGAGTCCTGTTGAATCTTTCGATTTTACCATTAGATTGAGGATGTGCCGGAGTGGACATGCGATGTTCAATACCTATCTGACTTAGGTAGCGTTCGAAAGCTAAAGCTGTAAACTCAGCTCCATGGTCTGTCAAAAGAACACGGCAAACGCCATGACGGCAGATAAACCCGTTTGAAAACGCGTCCCAAACTGCTTGGTTAGATTTGGTGGGAATCGGTATGGCCTCGGCCCAACCGGTACAGAAATCGATTATGGTGAGAATGTATTTGTTGCCATTATGAGACTCGGTAAACGGGCCAATGAGGTCGGCGGCGACGAACTCCATGGGGTATGAACCAAAAGGCATTTGTCCTATGGGGTGACGCTGAGGATGGCGATTGTGTGTCAAGCATAGGGCACATTGACGTAACCGTTGTTGAACGTGTTTACGCATTCCTGGCCATACATATGCTTCCGTAAGACGTCGTACAGTCTTCCAATGACCCTGGTGGCCACATTCTTTGTGGGCCCGGTCTATAACTGTCTGTCGGTAGGCAGTTGGGAGAATCAATCGGTGATACGACGGGGCGTGTATGTAAGGAGGTCTCACACTGTACAATACACCGTTAACAATGTCATAGTCATCATCGGTATCCGCAGCTACCCATAACTCCGGGAACTCTTTGTGTTGTGCTAAAGCGACTGCATGGAGGTCTATTCCGTCGTGGATTAAGGGCAGGAGATCAGAAATGTCGTCATCAGTTGTTATCGTGTCTCGATCGTCCACGTCATCAATATCAAACACGGCAATGTCACTGTGGTCATTTTGTCTTATTCGTGACAACATATCGGCTCTGATGTTATTACGGCCAGTGCGATAAGAAATGGTTGTTCCATACTCGGCCAGTAACACACCCCACCTTTGTATTTTGGTGTTGTTAAAAGCTTTTGTGAACAGACTTAGTAAGGGTTTGTGATCTGTGTAGACGCTAAACTGAGCGCCATACAAGTATGGACGTAACTTCAGGATTGAAAAAACGACCGCAAATGCTTCTTTCTCTATTGTCGCCCACTTACGTTGTGTGGGTGACAACGTGTGACTCACATACTGTATAACTTTCTCGATGCCGTCAACTGATTCCTGAACCAATATCCCACCGATTGCATAGTCGCAAGCATCGGTATATAATTTGTACGGTCTGTTTAAATCAGGCGCTGCCATCACATGCGATGACGTCAACAGTCGTTTCAGTTCGTCGAAGGCGGTTTGTTTGTGGTCATCCCAGGTAAATCTGACATTCCCCCGCGTCAGGGCGATTAAAGGTTCTGCCACTGTCGCATAATTTGGTAAGGAATTTCGATAGTAATTACACATTCCTAAAAAGGACCGTGTTTCCTTAACCGTAGTCGGCGGTAAGAGATTAGCAATTACTGCTACTTTGTCTGGGTCTGTTTTAATACCGTCTGCATTAAGAACATAACCTAACAATTTAACCTCCGGCAAACCAAACGCACATTTAGTTGGTTTTAGTTTGAGCCCCGCATTTCTTAGTCTGTCAAAAACGAGTTGTAAATGACGGTTATGATCCGTCTCATTTTTGCTGAAAACTAAAATGTCATCGATATACACAAAACACACTTCCCGATTAAATCAGCCAAGATTGTATTCATTTCTTTCTGGAAGAAATTTGGAGCCGATTTGAGGCCGAATGGCACTTTGGTAAATTCAAAATGGCCGGCGTGGCACCTGAAAGCAGTTTTGTGTATATCGGCCTCCGCTACAGGCATCTGCCAATAGGAGGACTTTAAATCGAGTGTGGAGTAGATGGAACTACCTCCAACTAAATCGAATATGTCTTGTATTATCGGCAAGGGGTATGCGTCTTGTTCGGTGACAGCATTCAACTTGCGATAATCAACACATAAACGTGAATCACCATCTTTCTTCGGAACAAGTAAAATCGGGCTGCTATATGCAGAATTGCTAGGGCGAATAATCTCATCGTGTAGCATTTCTCGAAGCATCTGGTCAACAACTGCACGTTTGGTTAAAGGCATGCGATACGCTTTCTGGCATATAGGTGGGCCATGTGTTTTGATGCGTAAAGCATTTGTGTTACAAGCGCCGTTTCGCTCACCCCGTGCTGAGAAACAGTCCGCGTTTTGACGTATTAAATGGTTAATTTTGGAATTTCCCGTTTCTGGTGCAATAGGACCTATGCTTGCGTAGCCACTTTTGGAATGCTGTCTTAACGGCCATTTCTTAGAATACCATGTTAATTCATTTTTAGCCAAATCAATGATACTTCTGCCATTTCGCAGGGAAGTATCTCCCAAAATCATGTCATGCGGCAGTGTGTCGCAGACGACAACTTCTAGAGGGGAGTGAATACCAGCGACTGATATCTGAGTTTTACCACAAACTTTAAGAGACATGCCTCCCAAACCCTGCAATGGACCAGACTTTTCCAAGACATGCACACGATGAGTTTTCTGAATGATTTGGTCGAATACATTACGCCTCAAAAGTGACACGCTGGCTCCTGTGTCGACTAGAACGGTCAGTCTGACGCCAGATACTATCAAACTGACCGTGGGTCGACCGCTTACCTCGCTTGTGACACCTGAGGCGCAACCCCGTTTCCCGACGGCTGAGAATGTCTGTTGCGCAGTCGACAAACACGAGCATAATGTCCAAGTTTCCCACAATGGAAACACGATATCGTCCGGCGGGCGGCGTCACGAGGCACGCGTCTGTCGTTCTCACTGCCAGGCGTCGGCATGTAGCGACGGGTGGTTGTCGGCGGGGGCGTGGGTCGTGTCTGGCCTCGATCTTCGCCAGCTTCGTTGCCAGCTTTTGAACCGTGGAAGCCAGTGAGTCGACCATCGCAACCAGGGGCTCCGTTGTCTTGCAGTTGGAGACGTTGGCGGCTCCTATTTCCATCGGCGATTCGTTTCGTCCCAGGCGGCTATACGCGTCGTTACGTTCACAAAACCGTATTGTAGCTGTAATCGCTTCGTCAAGCGAAGTAGGCGCTGCCTGTTCGATCAGCTGTCGTGCGAGGCTATCAGATGTTAACCCTCGGGCAAATGTACGGATCAGAACGGATTCTTGGTCGGGATTTCGTAAGCCGCTTGGGTAGCAAATGTCACTAATGTCTCGGAAGCGTCGGACAAACTGTTGCGTGGGTTCGTACGCGCTCTGACGCACCTTGTCAAGTTCGTCACGTAATGCAGCGGTTTCGTCGATGTTAAGAAAGTTGCTAGCCAAATGATCACGCAAGTCTGGCCATGGAATGGCGGCTCGGCCGATTTGATTTGCCGCTATTGTTCTTTCGATGAAACGTTCCAACTCAAATCGGAGCGGACCAGAGACAGTTTTAGACGCTATTTCGATGATGCTGGCTGCACCGACTTGATTAAAAGCTAAAGTCACTTCACGGATCCAATTACGTACTGCCGATGTAGAGGAACCATCACAAGTCTGTGTTTGTCTGATTAAATCACGTATTTGTTCGCGGGTGGTTTGGATAGCACGACGTTCCGTTTCCTGCTGAGCAAGTCCGATCGTATAGTTTTGAAATTGTGCTGGATCCATCGTGTGTGTGTGTGTTTTGATCGTCACGTAGCAAATACACGTTTTACGTAGTAAAAGTCAATCATGGAGTCAGTCAATATTCGGTGACATCACTGTCAGTTTCACGTTGGCTCAGCGCCAATGTACGTCTGAACGAAGTTATAAGTAAAAAAAATCGTAGGTGGTGTGCCATACGGTACGTTGAAACGACGTACTTTACATTCTGTAATTCGGTGGTGGTTCGTCAGCATCGTGACAGTGCACACAACGTCAATGGTTCATTGGAAAGTCTCTGGACACTAGTCAGTGTACGTTTTAACAGTCTTGAACGTCAAAAAAAAAATCGCTGGTGCCTCTCGCCAGTGTACGTTTAAAAGCATTGTGCGTTAAAAAAAAATCGGTCGTGCGTCTCGCCAGTGTACGTTTTAACAGTCTTGTGCGTTAAAAAAAATCGCTGGTGCGTCTCGCCAGTGTACGTTTTAACAGTCTTGTGCGTTAAAAAAAATCGCTGGTGCGTCTCGCCAGTGTACGTTTAAAAGCATTGTGCGTTAAAAAAAAATCGGTCGTGCGTCTCGCCAGTGTACGTTTTAACAGTCTTGTGCGTTAAAAAAAATCGCTGGTGCGTCTCGCCAGTGTACGTTTTAACAGTCTTGTGCGTTAAAAAAAATCGCTGGTGCGTCTCGCCAGTGTAAGATTCTCGCTTCTCTTAAGGGCGCGTGCATTCGTTGAGAATACTCACAGTTGTGTAGTAATTGTCTTTGTCGCTCGCCAGATCGTCTAGCTGCTTACTGATAATACCGCAGACGATCAGATCGGTATAATAAGCCGTGAACGCATCTTCCAGGTTCGCAAGATTTTATTAACGCAGAAGTGTAGATCGTACAACATAGACTGGTCTCTCTACCACTGTTCTTGTGTCTCCCATTTAACATTTAAAAGTCTTCAATAAATTTAGTTTTCTAATGGTAAGGTAGGTATGGGCCGGCGTGGCCCATCCTTGCCGATAATTTTTAGTCCAAATTGAACGAGCTGCGTGGTAATTTAGATCGCGCGCACCCGTTGCTTTATGAGTCTATTTCTGGCCTATTTATACCAGAGCTTTCTGAAGAACCCCGCCTCAGTGGAGGCGCGGTTAACCATTTTAGGAAATCGAGAAAGCCGTTATTGGCCGATGTCCATATACAACCGTCATCCCCGTACATGCTGGAAATGACCGTCGTATGCAAGGTATCGGGTCACCTTCTGAACCTCCCCAGGACTGGAGACCTTCTTGTGTCCTTGGGGACGGTCAGTTGCCAACCAAACTAGTTTCTCATGGCCTGCATTCTAAATCGGGTAAACATTTCTCCCGTTTGACAGTCCAGTTATTATTACAGTCGGGGCGACTCTACCCCTCCCTACTGTGTATACTAAACAATAAGCAAAGCTGCAAACTGGCCAGAAACTAGTTTGCCTTACATAAGTTGTATCAACCTGGGTTTTCTTTATGCTAGCGTTAAATCATTGATTAAATATGTCTGCAATGACCACTATCTCTGTTCTTACAATTTTAGGCTGACCAAACCTTACAACCAGATACGCTTGACCGAATTTACCCGATATTTCGTATTTGACAGTAGATATGACTTCGTTATCTGTGCAACTCATAGAATTACATCATTAATCATCCCCCTATAAACAAGAGCGATAAGCCAGCTCACTGCAGTGAAGCGGGCGTGGACCACTGGCCGGCATTTCATTGCACGGCAGAAACAGTTGCATCCACTGCTTGACTCATAGGATAGTACTGTTTGTAGTGTGAACATAGCATGTTACAAATAGTTGTATAACATATGTAAGTAAGTAAGTAAGTAAGTACGTGAGTAAGTAAGTTAATGTATTTCCTCCTCGCCATCATCATGTACAAAATAAGCCTAAGGCAAACAAAAGCAATGGAGATAAGGTGGCTACCAGAGAAGTATAAACTTGTCAGGCTAGTAGCCAGTGACGATGACACCATGAACCAATTAACTTGAAGATTTGTCATTGTCATTTGTTCTTAATGGGGCATGGCCACCAGAATTATTAATAATTTGGATGAGGGTGGTCCAAGCAGTTGTGTTATAAGTCTGGGCAGTTGGGTTGTTCATACTGGAATGAGCATCGTGCTTTATTGTTAAACTCTCCAAGATAAACATTTTAGAGGCTTGCTACAGACAGCTGTGGGACAACGAATATGTTTGTGCTGTGTTAGTGTATATGTGAATGAATGTAACAGTTTCGAAACTGTTTTGAAACATCAATATATTACATATACGTTTGTTTTTCTTGGGGGTAGCGTACATTAAGTGTTTCCCAGTAGTCACATTGATTGGGTGCAACATAAAATGTTATAGGGGTAGTATTTTGTAAATCTTTTTTAAAACTCTACTAGATGTCAGCTCATTAATAAGATTTTTGTTCTTTATTAAGTCATCTGCATTTAATGAGGCTCTCCCTTTTTGGTCGTCGTTTGCCTTTTCATCGTTGTATGAACCACTATCATATAACTCATTCTATACACATTGCAACATTCATTGCATTCTATGCATTTGTTTGACAAACCATGTGAAATGTTGCCAGATAACATTTGAGAAAGATCATGATCTGCAGGTGGAAATGGCTGTGATGGAGCAGCTGGGGAATGTGTTGGAAGGTGGGAAAAATATATTTGTGGGACCTTAGAGAAGAATGTTCAACAGGGCTTAATGAGATTTTGACCACTTGCAGTCATTAGCTAATACATGTATAGAGCACTTCAGAAAGTTCAGATTTGATTATGTTTAGTGGTGCTACTGTTATAGTTAATATGTTATGATATTTGATATACAAGGTGCATGGATATATTGTGCACGTAATAAGGTATTAGGTATATATAGCTATATAGTAATAATCTCTTATTAGTACTGTAGATATATGATGAAGACTGGGTGCTGTACAGTATAAACACTGGGCCTCCAGTGGGTTCTTGCCGTGCAGCAGCATGAATGTCACTGGTCCATGCCGGCATCACTTTATCATGTGTCAACTGATAAGAGCTCAGCGGTCTTGTTTTACTAACGGGTGTTCTATTTATGTCTATGGTGCAACCTAAGCATCCATCGTTAGTCCGCTGTCGAACAGCACCCCCAACTGCGCACAGACGACCTCAATATAACTCGGTGTCCAGCTATTGTCAATGGCACTTCGGCGGGTAAATCAACTCGTTGTTTTGTTGTGAGGAAGATGATTGCCTCTGACTTTTCTCTGTTCAATTTCAGTTGATTTTTCTTCAACCCGTCTACCACCTCCGATACACACGCCTCGACCTTTAGGCAGGCCCGCCAACTATGATGTATGCGACAAACGGTGGCACCACAGCGCAGAGCCTGGATAATTGAGGTTAGTTCAAGTATGAACGTAGCAAGATACCGCTAGATGGCGCCGCCCATGCAGTGATACATCTCTACTACATAAATAATGATTTATGGCACTAATTTTTATATTTAGCGTCTGGTGTAAATTCTGCATTTTATTGATATATTTTCATAGTCTAGCAGGATGCTTAAAATCGAGAACGGCGCCACCTAGTGAGCATGTTGCAAACCGATACTCATGTTCTCACAGTGAGCATTTCAAATTAGCTTGTTTAATTGATTAATTACACGTGTATCTACATAAACACAGTCCTTTGATCTGTGTAATCTGATATATGACCTGGGGGCAACATTCTGAAGACAAATTGGAGTTGATTGCTTCATGAAATTTACAGTGACATTTGTGATAGAAAGATATGCGGGTACACTTCTTTTATTTATTTATTTCAATATTTCATAATTTTTTGGCACATGGAAAACTGAATTATTTAAAAAAAATAAAATGCATTTGACAACTTGCTGAACTCTTCTTCTTGCTGACTTTTATGTTTGGATTGTGACTGGTGATCACTGAATAAGGGACGACTTTGCCAGTCTTTGGGTGCTTGGCGGTAGTTGTATTTTTTGGAAAATCTCTCTTTCTGAACATCAGTGCACGCATATTTGCTTTTTTGGCAGCAATGAGCCTAAGTCCTAAGTGTAAAGTAAAGTACATAACTTCCTTTAAGTCATGTAAAAATTTCTTCCAGAAAAGGTAGGGAAACTGTCTATTAATTAAAGCCGTTTAAAGCTGGAGACGGATGGTCCAGTGGTTGGCTGGAATTACGAGCGATACCCATTCGTCAATTCTTAGTTCCTGTGGTCAGTCAAAACGTGATATGAGGTAGACATGAGAGTCTGGGAGGCAGGCATTGGGAGGCGGGAGCGATTGCCTAGGAGTATCTAGGGTGTGCTCAGGCAGTGTTGCAACTGGCCAGGAAGTCTGTCTGATAGGGTTACAGTAGTTGAGTTTTATTGTTGGCTGTTTAAAGTTTTGGGTGTGCCAGAGACTCTGTCTGAGAAAAAGAAGAGTTATGTTTTATTGTCAGTTGGTTTCACGTTTTGAATGTGCTATAAGTACTGTTAGTGTAAATAAAATACTGTAATTGTAGTAAACTCAATTTGGTTGTTAGTTTATTCTTAATTGGTACCCCCCATTGTCGTATTAACAGAGATTACCTCTATGCCAAGTCACGAATGGATTAACATTGTGCTGGCTAACATAGAGCAATCCTGGCATTAATGGATCTTATCTTTAATAAAAATCTTTTATTAAATGCAGGTACTAAACTAGTTCATATTTTCACTCAGGATAACTTTGATCTGATTGTGAATGACAATAAGAAACAGAAAATGTATATATCAGTACAAATATAGTTTATTGCACAATGCACAGTCTTGTATCATGACTAAACAGTCTACGTTACAACTAATAATATTTTAACTGTTTTTACCCCCTAATATATCGGTTTATTTAAAGTAATACAGATTGTCATTATGCAAGTGTTTGAACAATATGTCACCACAAACTGTCGTTAGTGCTTTAATATGAATATTTTGCATGGATAATGTCCCACGTAAAATGGCATAGCATAAGTGTGTGCGTGTGTGCGTGTGTGCGCGCGCATGTTAACTATCAAGTCTACTGAAAATTGCTCAATTTATGCACGCTTGCCGATAAAATAACAAATAATCTTGCAAAATACGTCACAGAACATTATGTACATTGTGAAAGACCTGTCTCATAACACCAAAGGCAAACAAACCCTCCAATTTCACCCTGCAGGGCTGTGTGATGTGTGATAAGACACTTGAAAGACAATGGAATTTACATTTTTCTCAAACTCCATGGTGCAAGACACGACAATCGAATGGTAAGACATTTGGAAGACAGATGAACTTACACGGAGGCTGGATGGAAACATATCTTCCTCAACTTCCACCATGCAAGCTACTACACTGCGATGGCAAATTCTGTATTCTCAGTTCTCAAGGAACCAGTAGCAGAGGTCGCCTAAACTTGGATGTAAAGATGTAGTGAAGTGAAACGTGAAGAAAAAGACAGACCCCAAGCAGTGGCGCTCACTTGCCCAAGATAGACCTGGAGATGACTCCTGCAACTTTAACTGAGCGAGCAGTTGTAGTTGCAACCACAACTGACAGGAAGAGGTAACTTAAGGAAAAGTTGACTGGAGATGTCATGAAAATATATTTTCCTCAGATTCCAACTTGCGAGACACTGCGCTAGTAGGACATCTGGAAGACAGTGGAACTTGCAGATTTAGGAAGAGCTAAATATGACAAACAAGAAACAGGGATGCAATGTTAATGAGAAATAAGGAAGTCTCGATGATCGAAGGACAAATTAAAATTGATGAGGAACAACAACGTTTTGTCAAAACTGAAGACATTCATCAGGCCTTTGTGACAGTAAATTACAAGTACTACTGTTGGCCTGTCTGGTGTTATTCAAAACAAATTTTACAAATGTGCCGCATCACAAACCACACTTGCTGGAATGAGGGTATCTTTAGTTGAGAGTTGAGTTGTTCTTCAAAAATATGGGTACAATTAAACCCTAATGAGGGGCAAATGCTCATATAACATGTACGTCCCTACAGCCAATCAAAGCTACTGGTGATGTCGAAAGAACAATACTGTTGTGTAACCGGGTTGAAAGTAACTCTGCGTGCTCCCCACAACAGATAATAAACAATTAGTAATACTTACATGGGAACATCACGGCAGGTTTGAACAATCAGACAAATCCATATAAAAATGCTTATAAAACAAAATACAAACTTTTTCCAAATACTCACAAACCTGCCAGTGTAGCAAACGAAAAAGCAACATCTCTTTAAATTAGTAAACATTTTGAACAAACAAAACACCCATATTTACAATGACCTAGGAATTATTTTTGTACCTAACAAAGTTGCTCCTGTAGAAAACCCAATGTGATTGCGTCACCAAACAATATTTTAAGCCCTGTCACGATGTCCTTGACACAAGCCATGGTTACTTGGTGATATATTTCTGCAGGATTGTATCAGAGGATGCCTTCAGGTCATTGATGTGTGAGTCTAGTTGTTGTTCGAGAACTTCTGTCCATTGCTTCTGTTCATCAAGGAAGTGTTTCATGACGGAATCAGCACAGTCATATGTCTGCAATGTGACAAAGTTTATAGGTGACACATATACTGTCAAACATGGAAGACCTGCAGGTTAAACATACTAAGGCTTATTGTTTTTAGTGTAAAAATCATGTTATCTATAACATAAAGTAGTTTGTGACTCTTGTAGGCGTGCCCGGGTCCCATGAGGGTGGTTTGTACAAAATTCACCAAGGGGTGGGGATATTACCTATGTGGATGTTTCACGTAGATTATGTTACTCAGAACAACAGAAGTTCGTAGTTAAAACTGCTGACTTTCAACATTACGTCATGAAATTCACCGATTTTGACGATCTGATTATGGTATGGAGTGACTCACACCATACCACAATCAGATCGCCATTCATAGGTGGTCATCGACATGTAGATTTCTACAGTGAAAATAATTCTGTAGAGTTGAATCACAAGAAATCTCCACAATTATTAAGAAAATATAGGATTTTTTTAATATAGAAAATATAGGAACTGCATATTAAACATATAGAAAATATAGGAAAATATACAAATGCTGGGCACTAGCATTTAGAATTAGCATTAGGATACATCCCTAATGAACAATAATTTTTTTAATACATGGAAAGGACTCACCATTTCTCCAGTTCAAGCCATCCAATGAGGACAGATATTATATATTTATAAATTACACACATAAAACGTTAGGTGCACCCATTAACTCTTTGTCTAAAACTTTTAGGAAATATAGGTATTCAGAAGTAAAAATATAGGAATAATTGAAAATGTAGGAGTATTTCAGGTGGTGCTATCTACTGACTCTAGTTAACACAAACTAGAAACTGCCAACTTTCAACATTACATCACAAAATACACCAATTTCGCCGATCTGATTATGGTATGGAGTGACTCACAACATACCACAATCAGACCCCCATCCATAGAAGATCATTGACGTGTAGATTTCTACCGTGAAAATAATACTGTAGTGATGAATCACAAGAAATCTCCACAGTTTTTAAGAAAATATAGACATTTTTTTAATATAGGAATTGCAATTAAAATATAGCATATAGGAAAATATAGGAATGCTAGCATTTAGCATTAGGACAAGAATATTTCTAGCAGTGTCTTTTCATAAACAAATGCACTGGAGAAGGCTAAAGTGTCTTTTTATGTAACCAAACATGTAGATCAACCATCAATGTTTCACCAGTTGCACCAGCTTTGAATAATGACCATTAAATTTGTTGGTGAATTAAGTTTGGGGTGATTTCATGGGAATTTTCCTTCAAAACTGTACTTTGTAAAGTTTCCCAATGTGCATTTAGTTATTTGACAACCAAAGCACGGACAGAGAACACCAGGGAGACCAGACTTGATGTGTCCACAACTAGTCACATTTGAATTCGGGATGACAGTTTCTGACCGTGAACAAGTAATGCAGGACAAACTCCAATGGAGACATATTGTGAACAACTTTAGTGGAACACGTCCTCTGGATGACTTGATGATAAGATGATGAATACTTACTAATCATTTTGTAAATGAATCAACAAGTTCAACATATTTGTACAGACTAACATATAAAGTGAAGTGTAAACAAGACGGCAGAAGGAAGATGGGGGGATTAAGAGAAGAGACTGGAATAAAGACACACCTAAAGATGAAGGTAGTAGGGAGTAGACTGGGATGGACAGGACACGTACAGAGAATGAGTGGAGAGACTGACGTAGAGAGCTGGGAAAACAGAAGAGGGCAGTAGAAGAAGAGACAGACAGCGGCTTAAGGTGGAGGGAAAAAAGTGATGAGATACTTCAAAAAGGCAGTGAATAGCCAAGAGTGGGGTGAGAATACCAGAGGATCGTGTTAGATGGAGAAAACTCGTCGAGAGGGCAGAACAAATAAACGATGTGGCCCCCCCGCAAGGGACCACGGGAAAGACAGTAGAGTAAATGCTCCACTTACGTCCTCTGTATATATGTCGTCATTAGTTTCATCATGGCTACAGGATGGTATCATCATGGCGCCAAGTCTGGATGCGTCACCAGATGCGTAGTCACCCTCCACCAGAGGTCTCTCCACACCCTCCCTGTGTGGGGGGCACTGCACAATCTGGTCCACCCCATTGACAAAGTGGGTCATCACCTCGTTCTCCAGCCCCAGGCCTGAAACACAACCCACGCCCATATATGTACATCATTTGTGAAATGAAGTCATAAATTTTAAACAAACCACCCACCAAGCCATTGATGTTAGAAATTGGAGCGAGTGAGAGAGGCAGAGGTAGAGAGAGAGATAGGGTGAGAGAGAGGAAAAGGGAGAGGTAGAGGGAGGGAGAAAGAGTAGAGGGAGGGAGGGGGAGAGAGAGGGAGAGGAAAGGAGGGAGATGTAGGAGGGAGGTAGCGTGAGGGAAAGGGAGAGGTAGGGAGAGTGAAGGAGAGAGGGAGAAGTAGAGGGAGATAGAGAGGTAGGTGGGAGGGAGAGGTAAAGGGAGGGAGGTGTAGGAAGGATCATGACAAAACAATGAGTACAAACAAGGCAGGGAGAGAGAAGACTTCTGATTGGCTATTCTGCCCCTTTCTCCCAGTTACTGGCAAATGAAAACCTTTATATTATCAACTCTGATGATAATGGCGTCAACAAAGTCAGACATGGAAAGGAAGGATTGAAATCACTTTCTCGATTCCCATTGGCAGTTCCTGAGGTGGTCGAGAACAACTGAAAAAACTAAACAGTTGGACATGAGTCTGCCTCACGCAGCGCCACTGCCATGGAATTGGTTGGGTCTGGCGAGTGAGTGAGCCATGTATGCCTATGAACATATCTCGACAAATAAAAATAAACCACAAAAAATAAAAATAGTATTAAAAATAATAAAATAAATAATTAAAAATAACCACAAATAAAAAAAAAAACGGTTTTGTTTCTCTTTCATTTATAGATATTAAAATATTACAGAATTTTTTTAATACAAATTGAAACAGTCATATTTATCAAATACATTAACTTCTAGGACTGATTATTGATCAATCATCGATCGGTTAGATAAACCAATGATCGATCATGAATATTTTACCAATTCCCAACACTTTGACCCTCAACTCAACACTACCTTTGACCCCCAACTCAACACTACCTTTGACCCCCAACTCAACCCAATATAGCGGTCATCCAATTGTGCTGGACTACCCGAAGTGTCCACTACACATGACTGTCACTGAACCATGAAGATGACCACTCACGTTCTGCCATCTTGCTTTGAGCTTTGGCATTAGTGCTGTATTCTGCCACCTGGTTGCGCAACTTTTCAATCTGTGACTCATACTCGGACACGGTGGTGCGGAGTTTGTTGCGTAATGCGTCTGCCTCAAGGTCACATGATTCCCGTACGTCCTGTATGCGTAGGTGGAGATGCGGGCAAGACGTGCATAGCGAACAATGGAACATGAAATATGAATTACTTTTTAAGGGGAAACAAATGTCATGCTTTTGGGCCTATGCACCTATAACAGTTACTAAAATATAACCATTTGCCATAAAAATTTCATGGGCCACGCCACACTGTCAGTGTTAGATAACCAGTCATACAAATATTCGCACAATTTTAATCAAATACACTGAGATGGCAATTTTGTTGTTTTGCTAAATCTTGTCTGATCATCAAAACGTAGTTTCTGACTTCTTCGCTTACTTGGCCCTCCTCCTGTTTCCCGCGGTCCACTGCTTTCTCCTTCTCACGCAGTAAACCCTCCACCTGCCTTCTCGTTTCATTCTCCGCTACTCTCAGTTGTTCTCGGAGACAATCCACTTCTGATGTGAGTTGATCATTCTGTTTCTACAAAAGTGAGACCACCCACACGTGATCACATTCCATATGGTACATTTATTACTATTTCCAAAATATGCAATATATAACTTTTCAATATTAAGATAAATTTAACAAGATTGCCATCCAAGCCAAAGGCCCAGGTGGCAAGTGGACAAGGAAGCCATTGGCTTATCGAGAGTCCAACAATGTTCATCTATGTGTAACCCGCCCCTCTGAGATATTTGTCAATTTTGATTTAAAACATATTCACGCTGTTAGCATTTAGACAATCATCAGACTTGTTCCATTCACGTTACCATTATGTAAAATGTCTTTGTAAACAATTTAGAATATCTGTGTAAAATATGTTCCCCATTGACTCAGTGAAATGTCCAAGCTACAAATATAATGTTATATTCTGCATACAAACAAATATTGTGGCAAATTGGCCAATCACATTGTAGCAAATTGGCCTGCCCCAATTACAACAAATTGGCCTACCCCAATTGCAACAAATTGGCCTACCCCAATTACAACAAATTGGCCTACCCCAATTGCAACAAATTGGCCTACCCTAATTGATACAAATTGGCCTACCCTAATTGATACAAATTGCCCTACCCCAACTGCATCAAATTGGTCCCCAACTTTTAATTAAATCGAAGGCGTGTGAGATAAATATAAAATGGTATATGATGTGTCCTGGGCTGGACATGTGGAAAGACTGGAAGGGGACGGTTGACAAAGAGAGCTTAGAGTGGAGGGTGGAAGGAGAAGAGGAAGACCGGGACTGAGATGGGAGGACTGTGTTAAGAGAGATTTGAGGGCGAGGGATGGGGGAGTGGAGAATGAGGGCGAGGGATGGGGGAGTGGAGAATGAGGGCGAGGGATGGGGGAGTGGAGAATGAGGGCGAGGGATGGGGGAGTGGAGAATGAGGGCGAGGGATGGGGGAGTGGAGAATGAGGGCGAGGGATGGGGGAGTGGAGAAAGAGGGCGAGGGATGGGGGGAGTGGAGAAAGAGGGCGAGGGATGGTGGGAGTGGAGAATGAGGGCAAGGGATGGGGGGTGGAGAATGAGGGCAAGGGATGGGGAGTGGAGAATGAGGGCGAGGGATGGGGGAGTGGAGAAAGAGGGCGAGGGATGGGGGAGTGGAGAAAGAGGGCGAGGGATGGGGGAGTGGAGAATGAGGGCGAGGGATGGGGGAGTGGAGAATGAGGGCGAGGGATGGGGGAGTGGAGAAAGAGGGCAAGGGATGGGGGAGTGGAGAATGAGGGCGAGGGATGGGGGAGTGGAGAATAAGGGCAAGGGATGGGGGAGTGGAGAATGAGGGCGAGGGATGGGGGAGTGGAGAATGAGGGCGAGGGATGGGGGAGTGGAGAAAGAGGGCGAGGGATGGGGGGAGTGGAGAAAGAGGGCGAGGGATGGTGGGAGTGGAGAATGAGGGCAAGGGATGGGGGAGTGGAGAATGAGGGCGAGGGATGGGGGAGTGGAGAATGAGGGCAAGGGATGGGGGAGTGGAGAATGAGGGCGAGGGATGGGGGAGTGGAGAATGAGGGCGAGGGATGGGGGAGTGGAGAATGAGGGTGAGGGATGGGGGAGTGGAGAATGAGGGCGAGGGATGGGGGAGTGGAGAAAGAGGGTGAGGGATGGGGGAGTGGAGAAAGAGGGCGAGGGATGGGGGAGTGGAGAAAGAGGGCGAGGGATGGGGGAGCGGAGAAAGAGGGCGAGGGATGGGGGAGTGGAGAATGAGGGCGAGGGATGGGGGAGTGGAGAATGAGGGCGAGGGATGGGGGAGTGGAGAAAGAGGGCGAGGGATGGGGGAGTGGAGAATGAGGGCGAGGAATGGAGGGAGTGGAGACTGAAGGTGAGGGATGGGGGAGTGGAGAATGAGGGCGAGGGATGGGGGAGTGGAGAAAGAGGACGAGGGATGGGGGAGTGGAGAATGAGGACGAGGGATGGGGAGTGGAGAATGAGGGCGAGGGAAGGGGGGAGTGGAGAAAGAGGGCGAGGGATGGGGGAGTGGAGAATGAGGGCGAGGGATGGGGGAGTGGAGAAAGAGGGCGAGGGATGGGGGAGTGGAGAATGAGGGCGAGGAATGGAGGGAGTGGAGACTGAAGGTGAGGGATGGGGGAGTGGAGAATGAGGGCGAGGGATGGGGAGTGGAGAAAGAGGACGAGGGATGGGGGAGTGGAGAATGAGGGAGGGATGGGGAGTGGAGAATGAGGGCGAGGGAGGGGGGAGTGGAGAAAGAGGGCGAGGGATGGGGGAGTGGAGAAAGAGGGCGAGGGATGGGGGAGTGGAGAATGAGGGCGAGGGATGGGGGAGTGGAGAATGACGGCGAGGGATGGGGGAGTGGAGAAAGAGGGCGAGGGATGGTGGGAGTGGAGAATGAGGGCAAGGGATGGGGGAGTGGAGAAAGAGGGCAAGGGATGGGGGAGTGGAGAATGAGGGCGAGGGATGGGGGAGTGGAGAAAGAGGGCGAGGGATGGGGGAGTGGAGAAAGAGGGCGAGGGATGGGGGAGTGGAGAATGAGGGCGAGGGATGGGGGAGTGGAGAATGAGGGCGAGGGATGGGGGAGTGGAGAAAGAGGGCGAGGGATGGGGGAGTGGAGAATGAGGGCGAGGGATGGGGGAGTGGAGAATGAGGGCGAGGGATGGGGGAGTGGAGAATGAGGGCAAGGGATGGGGGAGTGGAGAATGAGGGCGAGGGATGGGGGAGTGGAGAATGAGGGCGAGGGATGGGGGAGTGGAGAATGAGGGCGAGGGATGGGGGGAGTGGAGAAAGAGGGTGAGGGATGGGGAGTGGAGAAAGAGGGCGAGGGATGGGGGAGTGGAGAAATAGGGCAAGGGATGGGGGAGCGGAGAAAGAGGGTGAGGGATGGGGGAGTGGAGAATGAGGGCGAGGGATGGAGGGAGTGGAGAATGAGGGCGAGGGATGGAGGGAGTGGAGAATGAGGGCGAGGGATGGGGGAGTGGAGAATGAGGGCGAGGGATGGGGGAGTGGAGAATGAGAGCGAGGGATGGGGGAGTGGAGAATGAGGGCGAGGGATGGAGGGAGTGGAGACGGCTGTGAAACGGCTTCAGTGACGAAGAAGTGGAAACAAAAATGGACGACCGGCATCGGTGCCAGCCTCACCCTGGACTTCAGGGATAAAGAGGAGAGTATCATCCCCCTCATACTCGGGGGCTGACAGAGTAGCACAAATAATCACTTGTGGTCTACAGCCTTATCCAATTATTTGCACTACTTCACCACCGTCTTGTACGATTCGTGGGCGACACACCTCGCAAAGGTTCCATTTAACATAATCATTTTTGTCTGTCACCTCCAGTGTCTTGACAGACACACTGTACGAGTCTCGCAATTCACTGATCTGTTGTTGGGCATCAAATGCGTTCAAGTCCATACTGGTGGAGCCCCCTGGTTATGACCCTAGACCACTGAGGGTCATGAGTCGTAGATTGCGATTCTCCGCTAGCAGTGCCTTCAGTTCGGCATTGGCAATCTGAAACAAATCACACAGTTCTAAATCACATTCTTTAAAATGACGAGGTGGTTGATGATTTCCTCTAGACCAGAATTTCAACAGTGCCTCTGTAACAAAAGGCTGGGGTCTAATCTAGAAAGCTTTAATATTGTTTTGATACCAACAATTCAACGTATTGCAACATTAAATTTCCAAATAACTGTCTATTACATTTACGTGTCTTTTTAAATACGAATGTCAGTGTAATTATGTGAAAAAGAGTGCATCATACCAATTATCACTCCAGTAATCTGTGTGTACCCATGTTAGTTCAAAGGCAACAAAATAAGACTCTTTCAGGGGGATTTATTAAAACTCCATCTTCAATTGATTTAGCTTATCGCAAATCTGGTTTGTTTTCAGCGTTTCCATTTTCACTTAATGGTAAAACATTAAGTAATTGAATAGTTTTACTGAGTTCACAAAAACAACATATAAAAGTTGCACGAATGAGCTGCCATGTTGCAGTGGATACTAGGTAGGTTTGATTTTTTCGCAAAATGAATTTGAATTGAGATTAGTGATAAAATCAAATTGAGGAGGGATATTTCATTGAAATTATACCCCTTTTAGAGACCTAATTTCTTTGGAATTATACCCCTTTAGTCCATATACAGTAGAACCCCTCTGAAGCACAGTTTGGTTACATGCACGCATGTACGCACGCACATCTATTAGTTCACTGCCCAACCACTAGGTGTCACTTACATGCAGCTCCATGATGGTGTTCTCCAATCGCTCAAATTGCTCCCGGAGCTGTTGCTCCGAAGAGCTGGATCACTCACTGAGCGAGGCGACAGTGAGGTCACTGACCTCTATACTCTGACATCGCTGTCTCGTCTCTCTTCACTCACAGCCAGTCTCTCTTGAAGCTGGCGACAGATGATGTCAAGTGTTTACACTGGCAGTAAGTCCTAGACACTCAAGAGGATGAAAACAGCTAATATTTGTGACACATGCGCATTAGCATCCTACAACTGTGGTTTCATTCTTATCCACCAGGTTTATAAATAATGTATATTGTACGACAGCAGAAAATAAAACTGATTACACATGCATTTACTTAAGTAAAACAACCCCTTTCAAAAATTATAATTAAAAAATATAAAATATTGTTATGACCAATTTCAAAACTAAACGCTTCAGGCGTTGCAATAACATCACAAATATATCACAATTACGTCACAGAAGTATCACAATGACGTCACAAACAAGACCTGCAACTGTAGTTTTATTCTTAGCTGATAGGTGTCGTAAGTGTTGCAAATATTGTCCGTTGTATAAACGCACTCGAGATGTGTGTATGGTGCAGAATGTTCAGGATAAGCCGGACTAACATCTGGGTCAGAGATAAAGTAAGGAAGGCTTGTGCATGCGGGTGTGTGCAATTAACTAGAAATAATAAACATTAAAAATTAGTGTTATCGCAGTCATATGCAAGGTTGATTATTTAATGAAATAACCAACAAGATGTACGGACAGGTTGTGATAAAACTGTTGTTCCTTATTAGAAGTTATACAAAGTTATACAAAGTCCTTAAGATGTCAGTTATGAGAGGACGTGGTAGTATGACCAGACCAGTGAGGCGTGACCAGACCAGTGAGGCGTGACCAGACTAGAGAGATATTAACTGTGATTCATGTACAAAGGCAAAAGGAAACGGGTCAAATAAAAACAAAAGGTTAAATAATAAAACTGTATTACCATGGCAACTTCCAGCTTAAATTTCTTTAAGTCCGTTCCCTCCAGACGTCTCACTTCATTCACCTATATAAAATATTATACTTCACTGAGACGGTTTTGTTTAAAAGTTAAAACCCCTATGATCTGATTTAGCAATAGTTAGAAAGTTGGTTACGAGTTTCTAGAGCAAGAGATTGTTAGTCATATAATGGTGAGTATGTATATATGTAAATATAGATAAACGAACAACAAATTAATCTACATACAGGCTGTAATAACCTTTAAGATTAAAGGGGCAGACTGGTCGTGAAATGGGTTGTTTAAAATCTTTGAATTACTCATTCTATTGTGACCAAATTAACAGTGAATTATGTCTGCATGAAAAGAAGGTCACAGGTGACATAATAAGCAATTTGCATGACCGTAACCATGGTAACCAGATAATCTTAGAAATGCTAATGAGGTGGTTTTGTGGTAAGTCCCACGGAATATTGAAGTCATGAATGTCTAATTTTTTCATTTATTCTGGCAAATAATATATCAGTTTGTGCAGTGAAGTGTTTTGTCTAAACAACTATTAATATGTTTGATGAAAATTAGATCTTTAGGTTATGTGTAAAATTGCATTTTTTCCGTTATTTGCCTTTTAATCAAGAGTTAATTTACTAACCCTGGCAGTAAGCTCTTCATTCAATGTGACGTAATCTCGTCTTGCAGTGTTGAGTCCCGCCTCTAGATGACGCTTCTCTTCTTTCAGATGTTGCTCGTTTTTATGTGTTGTCCTGAAACAATTGTTTATTCATGAAATAGCTGGGGGCAGCTATTGTTTTTTTAATAGAGTAGTTTCAGTAGAGGTGAAACAAAAGTCATAGTTTTGGGCCTATGCACCTAAAAGATAATAAAAACTAACCATGTGCAACTAAAATCAAGAATATCATGTCGGTGGTTAACTCAGAATGTGTTCTAAAAGTTGGAAATTCTGATCAATTCTCCGTTTAACTGGGCGCTGACATGTTAAACAGTGCGACTGATAAGTCAGAAAGGGACTAGTTTAGTAGACAAAATCCAAAATATGTTACATAAGTTGACCTTGGATGCAAACAGCATGGCCATATCCTATTGGCAAACATATGATCAGGTGTTTACAAATAGATTTTCTCTTGGTCAGTGAATTATAGCAGACTACCGCAGGACAACTACTGGGTTTCAACATTACGTCACAAAATTTGCAAATTTTTGCCGATCTAATTATGGTACAGTGTGACTCACACCATACCACAATCAGACCCCATCCATAAGTGGTCATCCAATGTAGTTTCCTACCGTGAAGATAATTCTGTAACGATGAATTGCAAGAAACATCCAAATATCCACAATTATTAGGAAAATATAAGAATTTTGTGAAAATATATGAAAATAAAAGAAATATAGGAATTGTAAAGTATAGGAATGTTGGACGTCCTGAGGCAGTTTTAATCTTACTTGTCATTTCACTGTAAATACTGTACGTACTTTAAGTCTGCTCTCAGCTCATGCGCCTCTTCTCTGAGCCGTCGGATGACGTCAGCATTTTCAAGTTTACGTGACTTCTCCAAGTTCCTGTCATATGACATACAATGACACGTGACATGACATTACAAAACATGACATTATATGACAAAATAAGACACATCTCAACATAATATGACAAGATTACAATCAAAATGACAGCTTAAAATCATCAGATGATGTAGCACAATGGGTTATGAAACATCAAATTGCATGACACAATTTCGTACTCCATCATCAAAATATAACATAATATAATATATATCCTCTATATGACAATTATAACTCATGTCAGTGTCATAGCGAAACCACAAAATGATAACGTGACAAAAAATTACACTGATGTGGATGACATGAATTAAGACTAAATTAACATCAGTCAAGAACATTTTAAATTTTTAATCAGTTCAAAACACACCCGAAGAGCGCAAGCTGTGCATAGCAAGCTGCATTAGTCTCGCGAAGTCCAATCAACATATCCCAGTTTGCAAGTGTAGATTTAATTATAGATTTAATGCAAGTATAGGCAAATTGATTGCACAATAATCAATTTAACAAAACACTTGTTATAAATGCACCAGTCTCAAGATAAAAGAGACATGACCGTGCAGTAAAGTGATGGACTGAGAAATGAAGGATGAATGAAGACCTACTGGACCAGGCGTTCTCTGTCAACGAGGGAATGCTGTAGTTCTGAGATCTGCTGCACAAGGAGCTCCTGTTCAGACTTCCACGCCTGCAAATGTTCATCTGTTATCGCTGCCGCCGAGCACACATCACCTTTCTCATTCTCCAGTCCCTGCCAGTAACACAAGACAAATCATGTCAGACTAATTAAATTAAAGGCACAAAGTCAAATCCAAGACCTTTTTTAAGAATAAAATTGTTAAGACTTCCTGATGCCTTAATTAAAAATGCAAGAATCAATTTAAAACCTTTTAGGGCTTTTAGAGACAGTTTAAGCCTCCACACACCCTGTCTAGTGATGGATATATCTGGAGAGTCTGTCTGTGCGATATTCCCATGGCCCCCCAACATATCTCAGGGGTCTGTGTGAGATTCCTGCAGCCCCCCAACATATCCCACTGGTCTGTGTGAGATTCCTGCAGCCCCCCAACATATCCCATGGGTCTATGTGAGATTCCTGCAGCCCCCAACATATCTCAGGGGTCTGTGTGAGATTCATGCAGCCCCCAACATATCCCGTGGGTCTGTGTGAGATTCCTGCAGCCCCCCAACATATCCCACGGGTCTGTGTGAGATTCCTGCAGCCCCCCAACATATCCCACGGGTCTGTGTGAGATTCCTGCAGCCCCCCAACATATCCCACGGGTCTGTGTGAGATTCCTGCAGCCCCCCAACATATCCCACGGGTCTGTGTGAGATTCCTGCAGCCCCCCAACATATCCCACGGGTCTGTGTGAGATTCCTGCAGCCCCCCAACATATCCACGGGTCTGTGTGAGATTCCCACAGCTCCCCAACATATCCCATGGGTCTGTGTGACATTCCCGCGGCCACCCAATTTATCTCAGGGGTCTGTGTAAGACTCCTGCAGCCCCACAATATATCTTAGAGGTCTGTATGAGATTCCCACAGCTCCCACAATATATCTCAGGGGTCTGTGTAAGATTCCCACAGCCCCCACAATATATCTCAGGGGTCTGTGTGAGATTCCCACAACCCCCACAATATATCTCAGGGGTCTGTGTGAGATTCCCACAGCCCCCACAATATATCTCAGGGGTCTGTATGAGATTCCCACAGCCCCCACAATATATCTCAGGGGTCTGTGTGAGATTCCCACAGCCCCCACAATATATCTCAGGGGTCTGTATGAGATTCCCACAGCCCCCACAATATATCTCAGGGGTCTGTGTGAGATTCCCACAGCCTCCACAATATATCTCAGGGGTCTGTGTGAGATTCCCACAGCCCTCACAATATATCTCAGGGGTCTGTTTGTTGCGTAATGCATCTGCCTCAAGGTCACATGATTCCCGTACGTCCTGTATGCGTCTGTGGAGATGCGGACAAGAAGTGCATAGTGAACAATGGAACATGAAATATATTCCATTTTGAATTACTTTTTAAAGGGAAACAAATGTCATGCTATTGGGCCTATGCACCTATAACAGTTACTAAAATATAACCATTTGCAATAACAATTTCATGGGCCACGCCACACTGTCAGTGTTAGATAACCAGTCATACAGATACACTGGGATGGCAATTTTGTTGTTTTGCTAAATCTTGTCTGACCATCAAAACGTAGTTTCTGACTTCTTCGCTTACTTGGCCTCCTCCTGTTTCCCGCGGTCCACTGCTTTCTCCTTCTCACGCAGTAAACCCTCCACCTGCCTTCTCGTATCATTCTCCGCTGCTCTCAGTTGTTCTCGGAGACGACCCACTTCTGATGTTGATCATTCTGTTTCTACAAAAGTGAGACCACCCATACGTGATCACATTCTTTATGGTACATTTACTACTATTTCCAAAATATGCAATACATAACTTTTCAATATTAAGATAATTTTAACAAGATTGCCATCCAAAGCAAAGGTCCAGATGGCAAGTGGACAAGGAAGCCATTGGCTTATCGAGAGTCCATCAGTGTTCATCTACGTGTAACCCGCCCTCCTGAGATATGTGTCCAACTTGTTTTTAAACATATTCACGCTGCTAGAGGTTATACAATCCGTAGATAATTTGTTCCATTCATTTACTGTCCTCTGTGAGAATGAGTACTTCTTAATATCCAATCTACACTGATTCTTTACTAACTTTACCTTGTCCTCTAGTTCGGCTATCTTTCTTGAGAGAGAAAACATATTTCTATCAATATTTTCATACCCATTCAAAACTACTTCATTACAAGTAAAAGTATTTAGTCAAAATTCTATTTTTACTTTTTGCAATACATAACTTTTCAATATTAAGATAATTTTAACAAGATTGCCATCCAAAGCAAAGGTCCAGATGGCAAGTGGACAAGGAAGCCATTGGCTTATCGAGAGTCCAACAATGTTCATCTATGTGTAACCAGCCCCTCTGAGATATTTGTCAATTTTGATTTAAAACATATTCACGCTGTCAGCATTTAGACAATCATCAGACTTGTTCCATTCACGTTACCATTATGTAAAATGTCTTTGTAAACAATTTAGAATATCTGTGTAAAATATGTTCCCCCTTGACTCAGTAAAATGTCCAAGCTACAAATATAATGTTATATTCGGCTTGGTCAATACAAATTGGCCTACCCCAATTGCACCTAATTGGCCCACCCCAACTGCAACAAATTGGCCCACCCCAATTGCACCTAATTGGCCCACCCCAACTGTATCAAATTGGCCTCTCCAATTGCAGCTGCAACAACGTAGAAATTGGTCCCCAACTTTTAATTAAATCGAAGGCGTGTGAGATAAATATAAAATGGTATATGATGTGTCCTGGGCTGAACTGACTGGAAGAGGAACGGTTGACAAAGAGAGCTTAGAGTGGAGGGTGGAAGGAGAAGAGGAAGACCGGGACTGAGATGGGAGGACTGTGTTAAGAGAGATTTGGCGGGAGTGGGAGGGGGTGGAGAATGAAGGCGAGGGATGGGGGGAGTGGAGAATGAGGGCGAGGGATGGGGGAGTGGAGAATGAGGGTGAGGGATGGGGGAGTGGAGAATGAGGGTGAGGGATGGGGGAGTGGAGAATGAGGGGGAGGGATGGGGGAGTGGAGAATGAGGGTGAGGGATGGGGGAGTGGAGAATGAGGGTGAAGGATGGGTGGACTGGAGAATGAGGGAGAGGGATGAAGGTGAGAGATGGGGGATTGGAGAATGAGGGAGAGGGATGGGGGAGTGGAGAATGAAGGCGAGGGATGGGGGAGTGGAGAATGAGGGCGAGGGATGGGGGAATAGAGAATGAGGGCGAGGGATGGGGGAGTGGAGAATGAGGGCGAGGGATGGGGGAGTGGAGACATCAGTGAAACGGCTTCAGTGACGAGGAAGTGGAAACAAAAATGGACGACCAGCATCGGTGCAAGCCTCACCCCAGACTTCAGGGAAAAAGAGGAGAGCAACACCCCCCTTGTACTCGGGGGCTGACAGAGTAGCACAAATAATCATTTGTGGTCTACAGCCTTATCCAATTATTTGCACTACTCCGCCACCATCTAGTATGATTCACGGGCGACGCACCTCGCAAACGTTCCATTTAACATAATAATTTTGTCTGTCACCTCCCATGTCTTGACAGACACACTGTACGAGTCTCGCAATTCACTGATCTGCTGTTGGGCATCAGATGTGTTCAAGTCCATACTGGTGGAGCCCCCTGGTGATGACCCTAGACCACCGAGGGTCATGAGTCGCAGATTGTGATTCTCCACTCGCAGTGCCTGTAGTTCCGCATTGGCAATCTGAAACAAATCAAACAGTTCTAAAACACATTCTTTAAAATGACGAGGTTGATGGTTGATGATTTCCTCTAGACCAGAATTTCAACAGTGCCTCTGTAACAAAAGGCTGGGGTCTAATCTAGAAAGCTTTAATGTTGTTTATGATACCAACAATTCAATGTATTGCAACATTAAAGGTCCAAATAATTGTCTCGAGGCTTTATATTACGTCTTTTTAAATACGTCGGTGTAATTATGTGAAAAAGAGTGCATTATACTAATTATCTCTCCAGTAATCTGTATGTACCCATGTCATTTCAAAGGCAACAAAATAAGACTCTTTCAGGGGGATTTATTAAAACTCCATCTTCAACTGATTTAGCCTATCGCAAATCTGGTTCGCTGATGTCCAAATATATAGTGCATGAATAGTTTATGTAACATCCTCAGTCGATTTAATACAAAATGCCTATTTTTGTTCAATCATCAAAATAAGGGCGAGGGATGGTGGGAGTGGAGAATGAGGGCAAGGGATGGGGGAGTGGAGAATGAGGGCGAGGGATGGGGGAGTGGAGAATAAGGGCAAGGGATGGGGGAGTGGAGAATGAGGGCGAGGGATGGGGGAGTGGAGAATGAGGGCGAGGGATGGGGGAGTGGAGATTGAGGGTGAGGGATGGGGGAGTGGAGAATGAGGGCGAGGGATGGGGGGAGTGGAGAAAGAGGGTGAGGGATGGGGGAGTGGAGAAAGAGGGCGAGGGATGGGGGAGTGGAGAAAGAGGGCGAGGGATGGGGGAGCGGAGAAAGAGGGCGAGGGATGGGGGAGTGGAGAATGAGGGCGAGGGATGGGGGAGTGGAGAATGAGGGCGAGGGATGGGGGAGTGGAGAAAGAGGGCGAGGGATGGGGGAGTGGAGAATGAGGGCGAGGAATGGAGGGAGTGGAGAATGAAGGTGAGGGATGGGGGAGTGGAGAATGAGGGCGAGGGATGGGGGAGTGGAGAAAGAGGACGAGGGATGGGGGAGTGGAGAATGAGGACGAGGGATGGGGAGTGGAGAATGAGGGCGAGGGATGGGGGGAGTGGAGAAAGAGGGCGAGGGATGGGGGAGTGGAGAAAGAGGGCGAGGGATGGGGGAGTGGAGAATGAGGGCGAGGGATGGGGGAGTGGAGAATGAGGGCGAGGGATGGGGGAGTGGAGAAAGAGGGCGAGGGATGGTGGGAGTGGAGAATGAGGGCAAGGGATGGGGGAGTGGAGAAAGAGGGCAAGGGATGGGGGAGTGGAGAATGAGGGCGAGGGATGGGGGAGTGGAGAAAGAGGGCGAGGGATGGGGGAGTGGAGAAAGAGGGCGAGGGATGGAGGGAGTGGAGAATGAGGGCGAGGGATGGGGAGTGGAGAATGAGGGCGAGGGATGGGGAGTGGAGAAAGAGGGCGAGGGATGGTGGGAGTGGAGAATGAGGGCAAGGGATGGGGGGAGTGGAGAATGAGGGCGAGGGATGGGGGAGTGGAGAATGAGGGCAAGGGATGGGGGAGTGGAGAATGAGGGCGAGGGATGGGGGAGTGGAGAATGAGGGCGAGGGATGGGGGAGTGGAGAATGAGGGCGAGGGATGGGGGAGTGGAGAAAGAGGGCGAGGGATGGGGAGTGGAGAAAGAGGGCGAGGGATGGGGGAGTGGAGAAAGAGGGCAAGGGATGGGGGAGCGGAGAAAGAGGGTGAGGAATGGGGGAGTGGAGAATGAGGGCGAGGGATGGAGGGAGTGGAGAATGAGGGCGAGGGATGGAGGGAGTGGAGAATGAGGGCGAGGGATGGGGGGAGTGGAGAATGAGGGCGAGGGATGGGGGAGTGGAGAATGAGAGCGAGGGATGGGGGAGTGGAGAATGAGAGCGAGGGATGGGGGAGTGGAGAATGAGGGCGAGGGATGGAGGGAGTGGAGACGGCTGTGAAACGGCTTCAGTGACGAAGAAGTGGAAACAAAAATGGACGACAGGCATCGGTGCCAGCCTCACCCTGGACTTCAGAGATAAAGAGGAGAGTATCATCCCCCTCATACTCGGGGGCTGACAGAGTAGCACAAATAATCACTTGTGGTCTACAGCCTTATCCAATTATTTGCACTACTTCACCACCGTCTTGTACGATTCGTGGGCGACACACCTCGCAAAGGTTCCATTTAACATAATCATTTTTGTCTGTCACCTCCAGTGTCTTGACAGACACACTGTACGAGTCTCGCAATTCACTGATCTGCTGTTGGGCATCAAATGCGTTCAAGTCCATACTGGTGGAGCCCCTGGTGATGACCCTAGACCACTGAGGGTCATGAGTCGTAGATTGCGATTCTCCGCTCGCAGTGCCTTCAGTTCGGCATTGGCAATCTGAAACAAATCACACAGTTCTAAATAACATTCTTTAAAATGACGAGGTGGTTGATGATTTCCTCTAGACCAGAATTTCAACAGTGCCTCTGTAACAAAAGGCTGGGGTCTAATCTAGAAAGCTTTAATATTGTTTTGATACCAACAATTCAACGTATTGCAACATTAAATTTCCAAATAACTGTCTATTACATTTACGTGTCTTTTTAAATACGAATGTCAGTGTAATTATGTGAAAAAGAGTGCATCATACCAATCATCACTCCAGTAATCTGTGTGTACCCATGTTAGTTCAAAGGCAACAAAATAAGACTCTTTCAGGGGGATTTATTAAAACTCCATCTTCAACTGATTTAGCCTATCGCAAATCTGGTTCGCTGATGTCCAAATATATAGTGCATGAATAGTTTATGTAACATCCTCAGTCGATTTAATACAAAATGCCTATTTTTGTTCAATCATCAAAATAATTGACTTTAGTCGTAGATCTGGTAAGGTTTAAAATTGTGGCTATCCAAAATGGTAAACACTGTGTGGGTCAATGCCGAGCATGGGTGTGATATTCATCATCTTGCTGCTCACATGACAAATTGGATACTAGGTAGGTTTGACTTTTTTGCAAAATGATTTTGAATTGAGATTAGTGAAAAAATTAAATTGAGGAGGAACCTTTCATTGAAATTATACCCCTTTTAGAGACATAATTTCTTTGGAATTATACCCCTTTAGTCCATATACAGGAGAATCCCTCTGAAGCTGCAGTCTGGTTACACGCACGAATGTATGCACACACACACACACACACACACACACACACACACACACACCTATTAGTTCACTGCCCAACCACTAGGCAAATTGTTTGCACAATAATCAATTTAACAAAACACTTGTTATAATGCACCAGTCTCAAGATAAAAGAGACATGACCGTGCAATAAAGTGATGTACTGAGAAAGTGAAGGATGAATGAAGACCTACTGGACCAGGCGTTCTCTGTCAACGAGGGAATGCTGTAGTTCTGAGATCTGTTGCACGAGGAGCTCCTGTTCAGACTTCCACGCCTGCAAATGTTCATCTTTTATCGCTGCCGCTGTGCACACGTCACCTTTCTCATTCTCCAGTCTCTGCCAGTAACACAAGACAAATCATGTCAGACTAACTAAATTAAAGGCACAAAGTCAAATCCAAGACCTTTTTTAAAAATAAAATTGTTAAGACTTCCTGATGCCTTAATTAAAAATGCAAGAATCAATTTAAAACCTTTTAGGGCTTTTAGAGACAGTTTAAGCCTCCACACACCCTGTCTAGTGATGGATATATCTGGAGAGTCTGTGTGTGTGATATTGCCAAGGCCCCCCCAACATATCTCAGGGATCTGTGTGAGATTCCTGCAGCCCCCCAACATATCCCACTGGTCTGTGTGAGATTCCTGCAGCCCCCCAACATATCCCATGGGTCTATGTGAGATTCCTGCAGCCCCCAACATATCTCAGGGGTCTGTGTGAGATTCCCACAGCTCCCCAACATATCCCACGGGTCTGTGTGACATTCCCGCGGCCACCCAATATATCTCAGGGGTCTGTGTAAGACTCCTGCAGCCCCACAATATATCTTAGAGGTCTGTATGAGACTCCCACAGCCCCCACAATATATCTCAGGGGTCTGTGTGAGATTCCTGCAGCCCCACAATATATCTTAGAGGTCTGTATGAGACTCCCACAGCCCCCACAATATATCTCAGGGGTCTGTGTGAGATTCCCACAGCCCATTGTTCCTAGTTACGTAATTTTCGTGAAAGGTCGCCTCCGTGGAGATATCCCCCAGCCAATTTCACACAATGACGAACGAATTAAAAGAACCAGCTACAAGATTGCTGTGAATAATTACATTTAGTGATGAATATATTATCTGTATGTGCAAAGTTGTGGTTTGTATTACAGTGAACGTATTTTAGTTAGATAAAAGTTGCTGTTTGAAAAAGAATTAGAACTTGCAGCAGCAGCATCATAGGCACTTTATCATAGATCAAAACAGTCACTATGAAAAACTTAAATCATCTGTCATCTTGTTAACTGAGCTACTTCACATGGCACAAGTGTATGTAGTCATAACCAGATGGCAGCACTTGACAGCTGACATACAGAGGTGGGCTGTATGACCCCATGGGTCGTGGGTCTTTTTACCCCACCTTTAGCATCACCTGATTTTCCTACGTCTATCCCGTGTGTGCAAACTGTTAAAAGTAATAACTATTAGAAGCTGTTTAAATAATACTTCTCTTTTTTTACGATTACAACTGCAACTGAATCGCATCTCGCTGTTTGTGCGGTTATGATGGAATGTGCCTGTTAGACTGAATCAAAACACGACACGTTGGAGCACACATGCACACATACACGCATGCCAGTGTATCACCGCCGAAGATAGGAACAATAAGACTGAACATTCCTGGCGTATCACGACTGAATACAGAAGTTTTGTAACGTAAGCAGCGGACGCTGATGGGTGCCAGGTCTGCGTGCCTACATTACAATTGGCAGTGTAAAAATAATGCGTGTGCTCATGAGAAAACTACATTGATAACATGAAGTGACAAAATGGTGACTCCGATATCATCAGTCTGGGAATTCTGTAATTTTTCTGCTGATATTAGTTGTTTTGCGTGATTGTGTCCCATAATAAACTGAAATGGTGCCTTGATTTTTCTTCTGGGTAGCCTTCAAAAGTCTTGAAATGGCCTTGAATTTGATATCTCTCTTAGCGCAAGACCCTGCAGTTATGGCAATGACTGCTCCCTTGATTCACGTTGCTGGAGTCATCTCCAGGTCGGTATATCTTGGGCTTGGAGACTATACCTTTTTTCTTTAAATTTCGCTTTACGATAATCTTTGTATATAAGTTTGGCATGGCCTTCCATTGGTTAGGAGTAGAGAATTTGTTTAGGAAGCACGTTGCCATCCATACGAGCCACTGTCCATCTGATCTATTTGTATAAGAAGCTGTTCCATGCTTTGCATATTTGAAAAAAAATTGGGCCATGGAAAAATGTCAAGGAATTTGTTCTTAAAAGCGAACACCAACATTTGTTTCTCTAGACAATAAGGTAACTGTTTAACACTAGTGGTGTCATCTGGTGACCAGTGTAGAACAACTGAAAAGTGGTGCCAGCTGCTTAACACCAGATGGCGACACTTTTCAGTTGTTCCACACTAATCAAATTATAATAATTGTGCACCCTGCTGATTAAAAAAGGGGTGTATGCCAATTAGGGCATGTATGCTTAATAGGTTGAATATGGTATGTCCTTGTTGGTTATGCGATGCTTCAATGTTATACTCGTCAGTGTCGTGTTAACAATGTGGGGGCTGGTACAAACTTTTGTGTGGGGGCCTTACTGAGTGCGTGAAAGAAGATTGAGATGCGTGATATTAACTATGGAGGTAACCTTAACGATTGATGATTGATGTTGTGCAGTAAGAGTGTGGGTGTACCAGGTACGAGTGTGCCAGGTGTGAGTGTGCCTGGTATGAGTGTACCAGGTGTGGGCGTACCAGGTGTGAGTGTACCAGTTATGAGTGAGCCAGTATTAAAACATTAACATTGTCGCCCAGGGGAAAATAAAATGTGTTTACGTTTACTTATAATAAAAATGTGTGTGTGTGTGTGTGTGTGTGTGTGTGTGTGTGTGTGTGTGTGTGTGTGTGTGTGTGTGTGTGTGTGTGTGTGTGTGTGTGTGTGTGTGTGTGTGTGTGTGTGTGTGTGTGTGTCATTGGAGGCGAGCTTTAGGAAATTGTGTCAGTTTAACATGTAATGAAATGTTTGTGATTGCAGTCGAATAACCACCAACTGCCACCACTCCCATAGTGATCCTAAATGTTGGGACACAAACGGCTGGTGTCACAGACCAAAACTGCCATAACACGCCATCATGGGAGAGGTCGATTTGTACCAGCATGGATGTGATGTCACAGACCCATTTCAACCACGGATGTGATGTCACAGACCCATTTCAACCATGGGTATGATGTCACAGATCCATTTCAACCACGAATGTGATGTCACAGACCCATTTCAACTCATCTCATAGGCAGACTGTTCAACATCCTGTAGGAATTGTCATAAGCAACAACGAAGTGCTGACAAACTGTTTTCTACCCATAAGGCACAATCCTGGGCAACCAGCAACAAATCTCCACATGTAGAGTTCAGTCGTCTGTAGATCTTTTGCTACTTTCTTTTCTATGTATTGTTTTATATTATTAAAATGTGTAAAATAACCACACCCGTCTCTTTATTTAGACAGACAGACCACGAGTTTGAAACACATTAGCACTGATGAATTACAGTTTAATATCGCTCACACCACACATTTGTTCAGGTAAAGACCCTAGGGCACGCCATCCCAGTGACACGGACTGAAAGTATCCATTTCCAGAAATGGGTGCCTACTAGGACTGTGCCAGAAGTAGGTGTTGCTATTAAGGTGGTTTGCACTAATAATATGTTTAACATTATAATTGTTAGAATTCATAGTATAAACATAAATTGAATAAAATAAACAAATAAAAATAAATAAAAACAAGAACAAAAAGAAGAACAAAGAAACTTAAACACAATTAATGGGGTCACGACAGGTCACGTTGCTCACTGCGCTTACACATGCAGTACGCATTTGCCTACTCCTGACACGGCATAGTTTTAGCACGTGACACAGGTTTTTCCACCATTTTGTTCCATGAGAGGGAAACATTCATACTCCTTACGGTTATGGATGGTCACATAGCATACCATCAAAGGGTGGCCAGGCACTGATTTTCATGGGAAATCGGCAGGATTCCCACTCTATTCATACTGTACTTCCCAGTATTATGTCACAATTTCGAGTTGTAATCCAAGAAGCCATCTGACTGGCAGTACCAAGTACCAAGGCATGGATGGATGTTTCTGTGATAATGTTGTGTATCCTGACATTTTACAGTCACATATGAACTATCAAGTTATCCTGTCTACAGGATTGCGATTTTTGTTAGTTACTGATAATTATAATTTGGTTCAATAACAACGAAAATAACTCCAATTTAAAAGAGTCACTGCTGAGATTCCTACACGATCTGTCATCAGATGTCTCTGCATTCTAGGTCAGATTCAAGAATATAAATTAATCAACATTAGTTTATTTACCATTTTTCTTCTTTTTTAAGTTACATAATTACTATTTGTTTGACAAAAGGTGGTTCCCATGTTTGCGACATGTTTGTCTTTATGGGAGTCTCCTTGACCTTTATATTTGTGATTTATAGTAAATATTTCAACTTGAACAAACGGTCAAAATAAATATGTCTGTCTGTCCATGGGACTTATCTTCATTGTAATTTTTTCATCCATGGTTATGTTTCGTTTTTTTTCTCTGGGTTTATGTCCTTGGGGGTTTTGTCCATGGGGGGTTTGTTTTTGAGGGATATGTACATGGGGCTTTTGTCCATGGGGGCTATATTTTGTGGGAAATTTTCTCTGGATTTTGTGCAATATGTTATGTCCATGCACTTGATAAAGTATAAACCTCACCTGTCGTACTGCATGAAGACTATGTTCCACAGTTCTGTCACCTGTGGACTGTCAGCGTTCTGTGGCTGTGGTTGTAGTGTAGCTCACGGACCACACGGCCCACTCTTTCCCATCTGACACAAGTTGTCCCGCATCCCGAAGGGAAGAACCCTCTCTGGAGGCAGACTGCAGGGAGAGGGAAGCAAACTTGGCATGTTGTTACTTGATGATCATTTTTCATTCTTAGCAAATACATTTTAAAACTCATTTTAATAGCCCTGGGTTGCACTTGAATATCAGTTCTGAGAAATAAGGGAACATATCAAAACTGCAGTGGAGATAATGTGGTCTTTAATTAAATGAAGACAGATTCCTTCACAAAATGCCACTACTGTCTATAGCCTGGCAATCATTTATACTGCTGAGTGAACTCAATGACAATGTGGAGTGAAAAAATTGCCACTGGAAGCTTATAACGTCAGCATTGCAGCCCAGTACTTTTGGTTGAGAGTCCAACATTCATACCAGTAGACTACCACAGCCCACAAATGTGACATGGAAATAATGCACCTAATATCAATACTTCTCACACATAGAGTTGTAAGTGGATGTACAAGTGGTGTCAGCTTCTGGATAGATGTGAAACTAAAGCGAACTGTTCCTCCATATCTTTGCTCAAACTCCCACCAGTGGCGCCACTTGTTGATATGTGTATTATGCTACTCCTCCTAGACATTTTGCATCTTGGGTGCCAAAATAACGTCAGCATACTTTCACAAGAATGGATACATCGAGACCTACCTGCTACACACAGCAGAGGACAGGCAATGGACTGTGTGTGAATGGTACCCCTCTCTCTGCCTGTGCCAGTTCTTGCATTCATAGTTAGCTGTTACATGAATATTTAACCCTGTCACTATATTTTCTTCCCTGGTCCTACTTTCTACACAATAATCCAGTTTCATTTGCCATATGTGAGACATAAAGTATGTGTCAGTGGACCTTGAACGTAAAACTGTTAGTGCGAAGTAGTTATTGTGATATCTGTTTAAATTATTGTTATTATCATAAACTAAAGTAATAGTAATGAAGTAAAAATTGTCTTCTAATCACAACTATTGAGATTTACTTACTCAATGTTTCCGCTACTGTCAGTAGCCTTCACAGTCATCACAACCAGACAGTTTACCTGTGAACAAGAGAGAGTCAGTGACAGTAGAACACAATTCTGCAATCACAGACCATGCAGAGAAACAATTGCTTCATTGACTGGGAGGGAGCAAAGGCGATGGACAGAGAGAGCAACAGAAATGCAAGATGGATTAAAGAGGCCGTGTGGATCAGAAAGACGACTCCAATCATGAATCAGGACGAGGGAGGATACCTACTCAGCTACGAATGGGACGGCCTGCTTGCCCTGCCAACTGGCGAGCCAAAGAAGAACTAGTCATCCAAGAATTCAGTTCCTGATGAAGGCTACCGACAATAGCTGAAACGTTGAGTAAGTACATCTCAATAGTTGTGATTATAAAAAATCATTACTTCATTATTCTGCAACTTCATGAATATTTTCAAGAATAAAATAACATGTAGTGCTTCAAAAGTAGCCCTACAAAATGTAAGCTGGATTTACCTGAAATCATCCCTAATGCAGGTGCTTCTCCACCTGATTCATTCCAACACTGATGAAGTAAGAGAGAAGAAGACGGCACAGAAAGGTGATGACGACACTTGAAGAAATTGATAAACACTTCCCGAATCTTCTGTGACTTCCATGTCTGATTGGCCACGAGAGAATAGATGGTGTTCAGTAAAACAATACTTAAACCACAATGAAAACATTCTTATTACTAAAAACAAACACTGTTTGATCTTTCCCAAATGAATCAGACGAGAGATGTATTATTAAGTCAGCATCGTAACTTTATGCAAAACTAAATGACAATGCGAATTCCGACAAAGGCTAATTTATAACATGCAAACAAACTATATGAGTCCATATGCAAACAATCCTAATGTGTGAAAGCCTGCCTTATAAAGTATCAAGAACAACAACTACCTGGAAACAAGATTATTAGTTTTTTGGAGGTTCCACATTTTTAGTAAATTCACTTCAAATATACAGTACCTTCAAAGTTTCAACTTATTGAGAATCCTTGTTATTCAAAATACCCCAAGACAGGGCATTTACCACTCACCGCCTTTGAACTTACTGTGTATAGTTTCCAGTCATTCTGGGGCCACCAACGACAGCTTGGGTGTGGTTGTCACCATAGCAACCTCAGCATCAATCCCCTTCTTGCTACTGTTATTGTAAGTCTACCTGGAATTGATTCAAATAGTGTTAAATTTAAACATACAGTATTTACATACACTAAGTAATGCAGATCATACAGTGTTAGTGTTACACAAAACAGATACAACATTATTGTTTAGTTCTATATTTCTCTTGTAGATTAAAATAAATAGCACCAAATCAAGACCAAGTCAATACAGGAGTAAATATAAATTTCCTGTTTGATTATTTATGTGGGGCGTGGTAGCTCAGTGGTTAGAACACAGGACTCTCAACCAAGAGGACCGGGGTTCACCGTGGCTCGGAGGATAGAACACACGACTGTTAACCAAGAGGACTGGGGCTTGAGTCCACCGGCCGCCATTTCCAAAATGTTGGGCAATGTCTGTCACTCACAGGACCTACCTGTAACCACAAGCAGTTAATTCGGACCCACTGACTCTCTGGCTCTGTACTATTTTCTCTGTAGTCTGTACTAGAGCAAAACCCCAAAGTAGAACAATACTACCATCATCATGCACCGACTACCGTAAAATCGAACATTATGGCGAGGCTTCACACGATGACATTAGCCCCACTGAAAGCTACAGGATCGTTGACAAGACAGTGGCAGAGAGAGGGGAGCGTGTCCTAATTAAAAGCTCGTGCCCGGAATCTAGCTCCCCTGAAAGCAATGCGCTTGACACGATACATGGCCCATGACCATGTATCGTGTCAAGCGCATTGCATCCAGCCCATGATGGGTTGGATGCTGGGTGGCCCGAAGAGCTGACAACGTCTATGGTTATGCTTAGCTTGGATCTGACTAGTCCGACTCTTGGCTATTGCCTTGGCGGTGCTGCTTTCAGACACGCGCTGTCTGGGCGATAATATGGGCCACTTGTCTTTTTTAGACTTTGTAATGCGCTATACATCGCCTTTCAGGCGACGCACCTACCACCAAACACCACATACCCATCGCCAGTGTAATGTTATATTAGTTGTCATAACATATATACTGGTTAAAGACGGTGTTTATTGTATCAGCGTACACTTGCGGCGTCAGGGTTGATATAGTGTCTCTCGCATCCGCTCCTCGGCGCCACTGTCCTTAACGTGTCGGGATAACTTGTATCTGGATCTCCGGGTTCTAAATAAGGCTTTTAGTATTGTGATACCATCTATTATTCTTCATAATTTGTTTTGTGATAACGTGGCTTGTGCGTATCAATTGTGGATTTAATTTTTTTTATTTGTCCATCTTCCAGGCATCGTCTTGTCTTTTTTTTGAAGGCGGGGATGCTTTCCGCTTCCAATGTGTGGCTGTGGAAGGTTTTTCCAGTTTTTCGTCAATCAAAAAATGCAAAAATGTATTTTAATGAAAATATTATTTTAACAAGTTATTATTTTTATTACGATGGAGTAGATAGCCCCATCATTCACTGTGAGACGTCAGTGTTCTAGCTATCTGTGTTTTACAGCCTCCTTTAATGACAACGAGGGAGTAGTTAGCTCCGTCCTTCAGTGTGAGTCCTCAGTGTTCTGTCTCTGTTACAGCTAATCTCCTCTAACGACATGGATGGGGCAGATAGCCCAGTCTTTCAGTGTGAGATGTCAGTGTTCTGTCTCTGTTACAGCTAATCTCCTCTAACGACATGGATGGGGCAGATAGCCCAGTCTTTCAGTGTGAGTCGTCAGTGTTCTGTCTCTGTTACAGCTAATCTCCTCTAACGACATGGATGGGGCAGATAGCCCAGTCTTTCAGTGTGAGATGTCAGTGTTGTATCTCTGTGACACAGTCTATTCTAACGACAATGAAAGAGTAGATAGCCCCTTCTTTCACTGTGAAACGTCAGTGTTCTGTCTATGTGACACAGTCTCCGCCAACGACAACGAGAAAGTAGATAGCTATGTCCATTAGTGTGAAATGTCAATGTTTTATCTTTGGGACGTAGTCTCTTCAAACAACAACGAGTGAATATCATTGCCTTGTGCTTCACTGTGAGATGTCAGTGTTCTGTCTATGTGGCAAAGTATCTTCTAACTACAATGAAAGAGTAGATAGCCCCTTCTTTCAGTGTGACACGTCAGTGTTCTATCTATGTGACATAATCTCATCCAGCGAAAACGAGGAAGTGTATTGCCCCGTCCTTCACTGCGAGACGTCAGTGTTATATCTATGTAATACAGTCTCCTCTAACGACAATGAGGCGGCCCATCCTTCACTGTGAGACGTCAATGTTTTATCTCTGTGACACAGTTTCCTCTAACGACAATGAAGAAGAAGATAGCCCCTTCTTTTAGTGTGACACCGTTGTCAATGTACTGTAATTTGTGTATAATTTCTCGGAATGTTGATACAATTAAAGGTAATCTACCCGTCATATCGCCCATATAACTACGACAGACACATCTGCTACACACTCAGCACACGGCTAAGTTGTACTAGGTTACAGGTATGTGGTACGTGGACTAAAACATAAAAACACAATCTCTCACACACGCACGCACGCACGCACGCACGCACGCACGCACGCACGCACGCACGCACGCACGCACGCACGCACGCACGCACGCACGCACTATCACCCCCATGCATAGTTGCACGCGCGGAATACGTCCTCGCAACGTTCTCTAATTTGACGCTGCATGTTTCATAAACCATGTCAACAAACAACACGACACGCATGATTGACCGCCGGCTGACTGTAACTGAACACATCGACGCGTGCTCATGGAATGACTAGACCGTCACGCGTGGCTGATTTCTGACGACAATCGTTTACGGCGAGATTAGATCAGGCAATGTGTGCTATATAGTGTCAAAACATCAGTTAATGTGAGCATTGTAAACGTTACAGGGACAGTTATGACAGCCAATATCGCTCCACGTACATCAACGCCTTTAACAAAATAAAGATGTGGGCTCATTTCAGAGGACTGGTTTAGGAGAATAATCATGGAAGCAATTAACAGTCACCGAACAAAACCTGCCGTGAACCGACCGGGGACAGGGCGTGACGTGGGATGACAGGGTGTGACGTGTGGTGACATGATGTAGAGTGTGATGACAGGAACAGGTAAAAAGATACGTTCTTATATAGCGCGATATCCAATCATTGGGACTGTTCAAAGCACTTTCACCCCCAGGCAGATCTGTTCATTCTAACGACATCTCGTCTTCTCTGGGAAACATTCAGCGACGTTGCAGTCTACCAGTCCTTCTCCAGCTTGTGTCACGTGACGCTGGTCACGCCCGTAGCGAAGCCAGTCCGCCGACGAAGGCCGTGGGACACGGCCGAAGCATTATACCTTAAGATACCTTAAGATGGTTCTAATCGCAGGATTCTTGTGACTCTTCGATGATCAGATCTTCTTCTTCGTCTATTAATACTTTAAGAATTCCGGTTCATGGTTGTAATGGTGTTTCAAAATTTTTTTCAGAATTTCCTGATTGGACCAGAATTGATTGGTCCAGTCAGTTTTTAAAAGTATTTAAAGATTTTGCTTGAACGACTGTTTTCAAAGATGTCGAGCAAGTTTTTGTTAAGTAAATAATGTAAAATGAAACAAGTTAAGAAACCAGAATTTCTGTACACTCAAGGGTCTACAAATGCAGTGTCCTGCCCAAGAACCCAAGCAATGATAAGCGAGCCTAGAACACAACACATTCATGGAACCAGTCGCTGAACTTTCAGATATTAAAAGCTACAATACTACAATTGTATCACAGTACTATACTATGGGAATACAGTGTTATAACATGGGAATTAACATTAATCCATTCACTGTGAGAGGTCGGTGTTGTATCTCTGCCACACACTCAGCACGTGATCAGGTTGTACTAGATTACGGTTATTGGTGTAAATATAATGTCGTTACAATGTCCGTGTTGCTGAAGACACAAAGAGTGTTAATCATATTCGCTATTCACATAACTGTGACCATCATATCATCATCGTCATCGGCGGCGGCGGCGGCGGCGGCAGCAGCAGCGTGTTGGCTGTTGACAGATTCTCTGATCTAATCTAGCCGCTAAGCGACCGGCGGCAGAAGTCAGTCACGCGTGACGGACTAGTCATTCCATGACCGCGCGTCTGTGTACTCAGCTAAGCCCGCCATGCACATCGACTTTTGGTCGCCAACAGTTTGATTGCCGACAAATTGAAAAATACACATCGGCCGACCGTTGTCCGACCGATTTTTCAGAAGCCAGATGTCCAGAAAAAGTGTACATTTGAATTGCCAACTGAAAAAGTAGTTTGTTGCCAACATGTTGGCAACTGAAGAATCGGTATATGTAGCCGGGGATCACACGTGTCGTGTTGTTTTGCAGACATGCGTCACGCTTAAATTTTCATTAGGCAACTCAAATGTAGTCGTTATGTGTATGTTCTCCTCCAAACGTTGGCAACATTTGTTGTGGATACCTGGCATCTGAAAAATCGGTCGGCCGACGGGCATTTGTCGGTAGACAAACTGTTGGCGAGTAAAACTATGTGAATGGCGGGCTTAGGAGAACGTATCAAAGACGTACAACGCGTGCGTGCGTGAGTTGCCTACCAAAATGTGATCGTATTAATAGTCAGATGTGATCGTATATATTGTCAAGATGTTGTGGAAGGCCCCTTTTTGTGGAGGGTATGGTACGAGTGTACCACTTGTAGGAGTGAACCACTTGTACCGCGGATAACGTGGCACGAGCGTACCACTTGTACCGCGGTTAACGTGGTACGAGTGTACCACTTGTACCGCGGTTAAGTGGTACGAGTGTACCACTTGTACCGTGGTTAACGTGGCACGGGCGTACCACTTGTACGGCGGTTAACGTGGCGCGGGCGTACCACTTGTACCGCGGTTAACGTGGTACGAATGTACCACGGTTAATCTGGCCATGGATGGCATAGTGTTTAGAACACTCAAACGAGAGTACCCTGGTTCCTCTTGCTGTCGTTTGAAGTTTTACCAATTTCACTCACTCCACGTTGCTTCAGTTCATTCTACTGTATAAATGAATACAGGTCACGCATTAGACGGTGCTGCACATGAAAATGTACAGTCTTCACGCAGTAACTGCAGCATGGCTGATTGCTTCCTAGAGAAGTCGAATTGGTATAGGAATGAGAAGATCTGCCAGGGGGAGGTGTAAAGATTTGCCACGGGGTGAAGTGTAAAGATCTGCCAGGGGTGAGGTGTAAAGATCTGCCAGGGGGTGAGGTGTAAAGCGCTTTGAGCGGTTCTAGGGATTGGAAACTGCGTTATGTAAGAACGTACTTTTTAGTTTATAATTCAAGATTTAACAAGATTTGCCATCCAAGCCAAAGGCCCAGATAGCAAGTGGACAAGGAAGCCATTAGCTTATCGAGAGTCCAACAATGTTCATCTACTTATAACCCGCCCTCCTGAGATATGTGTCAACCTTGTTTTTAAACATATTCACGCTGCTAGCAGTTACCCAATTTGTAGACAATTTGTTCCATTCACTTATTGTCCTCTGTGAGAACGAGTGCTTCCTGATGTCCAATCTACATTGATCCTTTACTAATTTTACCTCATGTCCTCTAGTTCTGTTATCCTTCTTGAGTGAGAAAAACATATTTCTATCAATATTTTCCTACCCATTCAATATCTTAAAAACTTCAATCTGATCTCCTCTTAACCTCCTTGTCTCTAGAGTTGTTAAACCACATTATTTCAGGCGTTCTTCATAATTAAGGTCTCTCAGTTCTGGAATCATTTTAGTTGCTCTCCTTTGTATGCGTTCAAGCGTATCTATATCCTTCTTACGATATGGTCTCGATGCTTGTATACAGTATTCTAAATGAGGTCTAACTATTGCTTTATAAAGAGGTATAATTAACTTTTTTCCCTTGTATGTTATGTTTCTTCTAATCAATCCAAGAATTTGATTACCCTTTGAAGCTGCAATACCACACTGCTCTGAAACTTTCATATCAGCGTTTATTGTAACTCCTAAGTCCTTTTCTTCTACAGTAGTACACATAACAGTATCTCCCATTTTATAGTTTACATTCAAGTTCCCATGTCCTCTATGCCGGCATTTACATTTCCCAAAATTGAACAACATCTGCCATTTCTCAGACCATTTCACTAATCTGTCTAGATCGTTTTGTAAATGTTGTTTATCACCATCAGTATTAACCTTTCTAAACAGTTTTGTGTCATCCGCAAATTTCAGTAGGTTACATGTTATACTGTCGTCCAAGTCATTGATATAAATTAAGAATAATATAGGTCCTAATACTGATCCTTGAGGTACCCCACTCAAAACCGATTTCCAATTTGAAACTTCTCCATCTACTACAACTCGTTGTCTTCTGTCAGTCAGCCATTGTTCTATCCAGTCAGTTATGCTATCCCCATACCATGGGCTTTTAATTTAAGTAGTAATCTTTGATGTGGCACTTTGTCAAAAGCTTTCTGAAAATCTAAGTAGATAATATCTACTGGCGATCCCAAGTCTATCCACTTAGTGATTTCTTCCAAAAAAACATAACACATTTGTTAAGCATGACCTCGCTTTAAGGAATCCATGTTGAGATGAATTTAATAATTTATGCTTAACGAGGAAGTCCACAATATATATTAACCTTTCTAATAATTTACAAATCACTGACGTTAAACTCACTGGTCTGTAATTCTCTGACTTATTTCTCGAACCCTTTTTAAATAATGGTATGATGTTTGCTTCTTTCCATTCAAACGGAACAACTCCCTCTTTTAATGACAAGTTGAATACTCTTGCAAGTGGTATACTGATTTGTTCTACTGTTTCCATTAGTAATTTTGGAGGAATCCTATCCACAACCGGTGATTTGTTATCCTTCATTGCCTTTATTTTCTTAGCTACCAATTCTGGAGTTACAACTAACGGACCTAAATAGTCAGATTTAGCCCCCTGAAATTTAGCATCAGCAACTGGTAATGAACTAATATCTTCTTTGGTAAACACTGAACTGAAGTAACCATTTAGGTCTTCCGCCATTAAAAACCCCTGTGATATTATATTTCCAGCACTCTTCTAGAGGTCCAACCTTGTCTTGTACGTTTTGTTTACTCCTGACATATGCATAAAAACTCTTGCTGTAATTTTTGTATGTTACATGCTAGTTTTTGCTCATAGCTTCTTTTAGATTGTCTGATTTCAGTTGTAGCTGCATTAAGTACCTCTTTGTATTTTGCATAGTCTTCTTCCTTTTCGGTACGCCTATAAACCCTCCACATAGTTTGTTTTAGCATTATTTTTCTAATTGCCTCTTTTGACAAGTGTTTCTTTCTACACCGTTTTCCTTGTTTTTGGAAGGGAACAAAGTTATCGATGATACTCTCAATTTCATATTTTAGAATATTCCAACATTCAGTTGCTGTCTTATTCATCAGCATGTTATTCCAATCTAGCTTTGCTAAGTATTTTCTCATATCTTTGTAGTTACCTTTGTGGAAGTTTCTCTTGTACGTTTTCTTATTTTTACTTTCTGATTTTACATTGATGTCAAAATGTATTTGATTATGGTCACTATTACCCAATGGTTCAAATATTTTTATATTGTCCACTAATTCTTTTTGTGATGACAAAACTATATCTGATACATTTTCTCCCCTGGTTGGTTCTAGTACGTGCTGAGTAAGAAAGCTATCCTTGATTAAAAATAGAAATTGTTGGTCCTCAATACCTGTGCTCTCTAGAGAATTCCATTGTATGTGTCCATGGTTAAAATCTCCCATTATGATACATTCCCCTTTACTAACTTCCTTTATAGCGTTTTTTATTTTTGTATTGTCCTCTTCGTTTATGTTTGGACTTCGGTAAACTAACCCAATAGTTAATTTTGAATTTCCAGAAACAATTTTGCACCAAACAGCTTCATCGCAATCTGCTTCCCTTTCTAGTTTTATTTCATAAGCCTGAATAGATTCTTTAACATATAAAATAACTCCCCCGCCCCTTCTTCCTATTCGATGTTTCCTAAACATTACGTATCCTGTCAGTCCTAATTCAGCATCTGTTATATCTATGTTGGCCCATGATTCAGTTATACCAATTATGTGAGGGTCAATATCTTCTACCATAATGTTTAATTCGTTTTTCTTATTTACTATGCTCCTTGCATTTAAACATACGCATCTATCACCTTTTTCAGAGATGTTTTTCGATGATTTGATATTGGTTTATCAGTTCGTATTAATACAATTACCGTGCCAAAGATGTTACGTATTATAGCTAATTAGTTATGTATGTGTGTATGTATGTATGTATGTATGTATGTATGTATGTATGTATGTATGTATGTATGTATGTATGTATGCATGCATGTATGTATGTTTCGTTACAGATACATCCGTGTGCTCAATGAAGTGCTTTAGTACCTTAGGGAACAATTTAGAATTCATCCATCTAGACTGGGTGGCAAAACCAAGACTTCCATTTGGAGCCCCGTTTATCACGTGGTCGCGGAAGTTTACACGTGAAAATATAGCGGCGGGGGCAACGACCAACAGCATTTATGCAACAACAAAGGGTGACAAGGGTGCCGCGCTCAGCGGAAGTTATCTGACCAAACTGTTTCAGTCCCTTTTGGGTCAACACTTTGCCAGGTTTCAGATCGGTTGTCAAACCAGTTTCATCTAAGTTTCATATCTGGCGCGGTTCATATGCATGTCTAAAGACAACTTTTTCAAAATTATCAAAGAACTGAGACACATTTGTTACGTTGAAGCTAGTAGCGCGCGACAAACTAGTTGTCTCTGGCATCCGCAAACCGAGTTCGTTTCTGTGCTTAAGGAAACCATCTAACCGATCAACTCCCACCATTTTATTGGCGTGCCATGAAGATGGGCATGTCTTTTCGTTTCGCTCAGCCTACTCGTCGCTAGTCGCTAGTCGCCTAGTAGCACACCGAGTTAGACCATGAAACATCTTCGGTGATGTGATCATATACGTCGACAAGGCTTCTTCGTTAGCATCGGTAAACACCTGTATGCAGTAGACATTCAGAGCATTAAATCAACGGATAGTGCGAAATGCATACGTAAGTACGTACACGTGTACGTACACGTGTACTTATACATGTACGTACACGTGTACGTACACATGTAGGCCCTTCGTACGTAGGGTTATATAAATATTCAAACACAAAATGTAATCACTCTAAATATATAACACCGATGCTACTTCTTGTAGCATCGGTCTTCAGCATCTACACTCCTCATGGCGTCTTTCACATAACGACCAAGTTTACATCGGTTTACGCCAAAATCCTTCGCCACGCTTCTAGTGAACCGTTCATTTTATTTTCAATTATATCGTGAACGGCGTCCTTCATATTTTCTTCAGGGAACACACCCCTTATCATTGCTGGCCGGTTCTGCATGATCGTAGTCAAGCCGGTGACCTGTAAGCACTGTTACAAATAAATCTTCAGAACACTATATCCATGATTAATTGTTAACCATAATAAAAATTACTTCAAATAATTCACCAGGGTAAGTGTTGCGAAGTAATCAGGAATGGATTCCGACGGACGGACGGACGGACGGACGGACGGACGGACGGACGGACGGACGGACGGACGGACGGACGGACGGACGGACGGACGGACGGACGGACGGAAGTAGTACCTTATAGCATATTAAACCTCATCGAAATTTGCACCCATGGTCTACTTCTACATCCGGTTGCGCGCGCAGCCCCCTAGCGGTAATCGAAGAGTAACCCTAGCGCCGTCTAGCGATTGACGCGCGCGTGCGCACGCGCGCGTGCATACACGCATGCACGCGCACCCTCGTAACCACTACGGAGAATTGGTAACATATTACCCCACGCTAGCGTATATGTAGCAATCGGCGCGACACTACCCTATATCCGAGTCGGTGTTATAATCGGAGTTGGTGTAACTTGATATCCGGTGAACTTTGGACGGAGGGGTTTATCGACAGACAGTCGTGTAGGCCGAAACACGGGCCGTAGCGGCTGTTAAACGAGCTGCATTCTGTTGCAGTGATCTATATGGGATTTAGCGGTTGTTAAACGTGTGGAAATTGACGGTGTGAAGGTAATGTTATTTTTAAATCATAGCGTGCGTGTTGTAACTCGATACCTAACCAAAAACAGCTGCGTTCTGTTGCAGACTGAAGCGACTGTTTTAACGTGGATTTGGAGTCGACAACCGATCGAACGACATATCGAAAACGGTTGGAATTTACAAGTGATTGAACTTTGTGTAATATATATATATATATATATATATATATATATATATATATATATATATATATATATATATATATATATATATATATATATATATATATATATATATATATATATATATATATATATATATATATATATGAACTGTTTTGTGAGTGTGTGATGTATTAAGAGGGATTGCGTAATAAATATATATATATAATGAACTGTTTTGTGAGTGTGATGTATTAGGAAGGATCGTGTAATATATATATATATATATATTGAGAACGTATGCAAAAACAACAGACATGTATTAATGATACAAAGCAAAATTTAATAACGGGAAAGATACACACGATTAAAAGCGATGTATTAATGATATAAAGCAAAATTTAATAACGGGAAAGAAAATACGATTAAAAAGCGAATCAACATCAAAAACGAAAGTTAATGTTCATGTTGTTCTTTAGTACGGACTGAACCGCACACGAAGTGGCTTTCCGGGATGACGACGCCGACGCGCTTGCAATGGGAGCTTAGTGGATCGTTGTGCCGAGGTCTGGTGTGAAAGGTCCCATTCTTCTTCTTCTTGTTGCATCACCTTCGCGTTACAGTCTGTTTGTTTGTACACGAACTTCTCGGTGAGCTCCTGCATGACAGCCGGCCATAGAGATCGATTATACATTAATTGCACTATTTCGGTTAATGCGGAAGGTCGTAATGGTGATTTCTTCTTCTCCTTCTTCGTCTTCAACGCCTCGTTGAAACGTCGTTGGAAGGTCACTTCCAGTAACTCTCGCATTACCCCTTTCCACAGACGACAGTGATCACTGCGAGAAAAACAACAAAGTAGAATGAGATAATGCAAGAAAAAACAACACATCATTATAGACTAGAAATAAACTCACCGAAGACAGAACTCTACAACGAACACCTCTCTTAAAACAACAAAGGAATGTAAGAAAAATCAACACATCATTATAGACTAGAAATAAACTCACCGGAGATAGACCTCTAGGGCGAACGGAAAAAAGTCGAGGTGACAGCACTCGTTTATGTAATGCAGTGAATGCGTGTTTTAATACAAGTATGGATCGCCCGGTTCATTTTAAAGGTCCTAATAGCTATCTGTCAAATTTTTATGCGTGTAGAATACGCGTATGGGGTAGAGAATTTCACACAGTCGAAAGCGCTTACCAGTGGAAGAAATGTGTGCACAACAACGATCGAGACACGGCCGAAAAGATGGTAACCACGCGCTCAGGATTGCAGGCTAAACACCTGAGTAAGAGCATTCGCGAGAAGGCTCATTTACGAGAGAGCTGGAACGCGCAACGCCGTTCCGTGATGTACGCGCTAGTAGCCGTGAAATTTCGTGATCGATACTTACGGAAACGCCTGTTAAACACGGGAGAGAGACAATTGATAGAATGGGTGAGAAGTAAAGAGGTTTTTCGGGTGCTTTGACCTACGATGGCCGAACGGGTCAGAACACGCTCGGGGAGTTACTTATGCAACTAAGAAAGTTCATTCGAATTCACCAGCAGGTAAAAAAGTAGGTCTGATGTAACGCAGATGTGAGATTGCAACCGGGCGTCGGGAGAACTGGTTCAAACTCGTTTGCACCGGCGAAAACATCACGCGACTTGCAACTCGATTCCCGCATCATGCGCTGTTTCGCAATAGCGAAAAAACATCAGAACCGATCCAAACTCGTTTGTACCGGTGAAAACATCACGCGCTGTTTCGCAATAGAGCAAACACCACGCGCTATCAACAGCTGGTAAGGGGCCTATATAAAGACAGTAGCGCTAGCCCAGTCATCACAATTGTTTCAAGCGATCCTACTCGACTTCGAAGATGACTGCCTCAGAACCGATCTGCATCGACATGACTTTAACGAAGTTACAATGCGAGGTAAGCGGTGGTCGGTATGTGTTTGCACAGCCTTTAACAGTAACGGCCCTCGGTATTCAAGATAAATACGTGTTTTACAGAGCATGCCCTAAATGCCCCAAACGACTCACCAACCACGTCTGCGCAGAGCACGGCTACCAGCGTGAGCACGTGAACAGATTCGCTCTGCGCGTACTGCTGTCAGACAGTATCGGATCCGAGTGCTGGTGTACCTGTTTTGATGCAAAAGCTGTCAAAATTCTAGGTTTTACAGCAAACGATTACGTGTACATGAAGACAGACGAACAACGCTACGAGGCGATGTCAACACTGCGAAGCAGCCAGGTCATGGTTGTCATTAGGAAGGGCGTGACCAAAGAGTATGTAAATTACATTGCGGAGGAGATTGATGTCGTAAATATGTAACTTTGTTGACAGAACGAAGCTGCAACCGCCACCATTGATGCACCCACTGCCGCCGCTGCCACTGCTGTCGATGTAAAAACGAAGGTAAGAAAGTGGTTAGAAGATAACAGTTGCAATGATTTATTCTCTTCTTCTCCTTCTTCGTCGTCGGACTCACTCGTTGTGATAACAGACGACGAGGTGACGAAGGAGGATGAGGATAGACCCGCTGTTATAGTAGTAAGCAGCGGTAGGGGCAGCGGCGACGATGGCAGCGACAGCTGTATGGAAACGGTGCGTCGAATAGATGGAATAGCCAATCGAGCCGAAAGTATGTATAACGAACAACAATTTAGCCTAGCTGTAGAGAAAGCCGCTGTGCAATACACGTGCGATGAGATGGCCCGTATAATGAATTTAGATTCAGAGAGCGATATGCCCTCAGACAGCACGATCTTGCATGTCATGAGTTGGTTAAGTATAGACGTAATCTCAACGTGTAATAGTATGCAGTGGCGACATCGAGTGAAAGATAAGGTGAGAGAGGTATTAATTGAACAATACGGTTCGCATGCACAATATAGCGCGTATATGTACTAATCTTTTTCTGTTCGGTAGAGTGATGTTTTACAGCGAATCAAAGACGCGTATAAGAGGACGGCTCCGAGTGACGAAGACGACGACACCGTCTTTGCAACGCCGAGATGGATGTCGAAGAGAGCGCGCGTGCGAATGATGAAATACAAGACGCTCGAGACGAGCGGTGACGTGGGCTATACGGAGGCCTTCGCAAGACCGGCGATAATCCAGCCGAGAGATGCCGACTCGATCGAGAGTCCGGCTTCGCCACCGCCCGAGTCGCAACCGGAGGGATGTCCTCTGAGCGTGTCGGAAGACGACGACAGCTCCGATTCATCGGAGAGCGAGTCGACACCGACATCATTGCCGACGCTGTACGTTCTACCCGACGCTACCGTTATTACGACACCGCACGATACCGTGGCTGTGTTTAAGCCGTTGAATCCAAACGAAGACATGACGCAAGATGTCTGTGACGCCATCATCGAGGAAGTTATCGATCGCAAGATCATACTCGAATGCCGAGACAGTCCTTCGACAATCGAGACGGCGACTCGCAACGTATGCCAGGGTGTAGCCTCCACTATATTATCGATGGATTGGCAGAAGGAGGTTCGACGACGACTTCAGTCACATTCGAAATGAACATCCACTCTCGAAACGAACATTAACCGCTGTTGAAATAAACATAACCGCTGTAGAATGAACATTGAATCGTGTAGAAACGAACCTTTGTAGAAACGAACATTATAACCGTTGTAGAAACGTATTTTACAGAAACGAACATTATAACCTTTGTAGAAACGAGCATTATAACCTTTGTAGAAAAGAACATTATAACCGTTGTAGAAACGTACTTTGTAGAAACGAACATTATAACCGTTGTAGAAACGAACTTTGTAGAAACGAACATCAGTGTACCGGGTCTGACCTTGCTGTACCTGTTCAACGACCTCCCCGAGAAGACCTACTTTACCATCTTCAACGAGAAACACAAAGATCTGCACGATCTCGTCAAAGATAACATTTGCGGTGGTCCGTCGATCATATTTCACCGCTATCACGAGAAAGCGATCACCGCGCTACGTCGAAACGAGTACGGAGAGGCGGCCCGCTCGTGTCGATCGATCGTCGGGTACGATGCGAACGCGCTGTATCTATGGTCGCTCATGCAAGACATGCCCATGGGATGGTACACGCGACGACGATTTGAGAACGACTTCCGACCCGAATTGGCTCAGCTGTACGGACAGATGGCTTCGGAATGGCTGACGTGGGAATCCGAACGTACGGGACTTTCCATACGACATCAGACCAACGGACGAGAGAAACGGATAGGTAAACATCGAGTGGATGGATGGTGCAGCGAGACGAAGACGGTTTATCAGTTCCATGGTTGTTTCTTTCACGGTTTTCCGTGCACTCGAGCACAGGTCAATTCCGTCAACGGGAAAACCATGACCGAACTGCTCGCCGAGACCCGAAAGACCACCGCCTACCTACGTCACTTCGTCAAGGTCGTCGAGCTGTGGGAATGCGAGTGGAAAAAGATGAGACGAGAGCCGCGCATGAAACAGTGTCTGAACGCCTCGTTCCCACGACGACGTCGACACGTTCGGTGGACGATGACTCAGCAACAGATCCTGAGCGGCGTGCTCGACGGAACCGTGTTCGGCATGATCGAGTGCGACATTTGCGTGCCTGAAGAACTGCGCGATCACTTCGCCGAGATGCAGCCCGTGTTCAAGAACATCAGTCTGATACGCGAGGATCTCGGTCCGTTCATGCGTCGATACGCCGAAGAGCACAACATCATGACGACTCCGAGACGCATGCTCGTGGGCAGTTATTACGGCGATAAGATACTGCTCGCCACGCCCTTGTTGCGATGGTATCTGGACCACGGTCTCGATGTGTTACACGTCTATCAGGTCGTCGAATACGATCCGATTCCGTGCTTCCGTCGATTCGGCGATGCCGTGTCCGAGGCCAGACGCGCGGGAGACGTCCACCGTGACAGGGCCATCATCGCGGACACCATGAAGTTGCTGGGAAACTCGGGCTACGGAAAAACCATCACCAACGTGGACCGGCATCGCGACGTCAACTACTGCACGGAGAAGGCGGCGTCGCGCCTGGTCAACGATCGTCCATTCCATCAACTCGACGTCGTCGTCGACGACGCGTACGAGATAGAGATGAGCAAGAGAACAGTGACGTACGCCTTGCCTATACACGTGGGATTCTTCGTTCTGCAGTACGCCAAGATGCGCATGCTGCAGTTCTATTACGATTTCATCGACAGATACGTGGAGCGTCCTCTGTTCCAATACTGCGAGATGGATACGGATAGTGCCTATTTGGCCTTGGCCGGTGAGTCAGTCGACGTCCTCGTGACCCCTGCACTACGAGAACATTATTTTCGACATCGATCCGAATGGCTCCCGTCGGAATGTTGCGACGCGCATCGGGACGAGTACGTGCGCTGTCGACTCGCCGACAGACAGTGGGTCGGAGACGAAGAGTGCTGCAAGATGCGACGAGCGTTCGACAAGAGGACTCCGGGACTGTTCAAGGTAGAATGGTCGGGCGATGGATTCGTGGGTTTGTGCAGCAAGACGTACTATTGTTTCGGATCCACCGACAAGTACAGCACCAAAGGTCTGAGCAAACGGCACAACGCCATCGACAAGGAGGCGTTCCTGGAGGTGCTCACCAGTCGTCGGAGCGGAAGCGGAAAGAACCGCGGGTTTCGGGTGTATAAATCGGCCGTGATGACGTACGTGCAGGAACGAGCGGCTCTCACCTACTTCTACGCCAAACGCGTGGTGCACGAGGACGGCTTGAGCACGGGTCCGACAGACGTGTAGATAAGGCGACGCGGTTCGATGGTCTGTCATAACAGACCATGGACGCACGATGGAAACACCCCTTCACGTGCGTCGTCGCCGGACCGACGGGTTGTGGCAAGAGCACGTTCGTAACGCGTCTGTTGCATCACGCAACCGCGATGATCGATCCACCGCCCGAAAAGATCACGTGGTGTTATGGAGAATGGCAAGAGGCTTACGCGACAACGGACTTGACTCACGTGCGATTCGAGGAAGGGTTACCAACGGAATCCATGTTCGAACTGACAACGAGGAACCTCATCGTCATAGACGATCTCATGGCGGAAACGAACGAGCGAGTCACGACCTTGTTTACTAAAAAAGCCACCACAGGAACACGTCCGTGCTGTATCTCGTACAGAACCTGTTCCCTAAAAACAAAGAGAGTCGCACCATCAGTCTTAACACCCACTACATGGTGGTGTTCAAGAATCCACGCGACGCGACGCAGATGTCGCACTTGGCACGACAGATGTATCCAGGACGCGTGAAATTCGTACAGGAGGCGTTTAAAGATGCCACGAGGTTACCGTACGGTTATCTATTGGTCGATCTCGAACAGGACACGCCCGAGGACATGCGTCTGCGCACGACCATCTTTCCAAACGACGACGTGCAGTACGTGCACTTGCCGAAGGTATAAAAGACCGGGCGCTTGAATCGTCTCTTCATTCGCACCATGTCTGAGCTCGTGAAGAAACACATTTTGTGCATCCAGACTCTGGCTCGACACAAGAACAACAACATAAAAAAGGCCATCATCGCCAAAGCGGACGCCAAGTTGCTGTGCGCACTAGCCGAGTGTGCTTACAACATACTAACGAAGAACATTCCATTGACCGCTTTACAGAGGCGTCGATTGGGCAAATACAGGACGAAGTTACGCAAGTTGGCTCGAAAAAACACGACCGCTGCTCGGAGAAAACGCCTCTTGCTGCCCCAGATCGGCGAGGGTCAGAGCGGAGGTTTCCTATCGGCCTTCCTAGCTCCGTTGGCTAGTTCGGTCTTTCTACCCTTGCTTCGTCAGGTGCTGACCGGGAATTAGACGCATGGATCACGCACGAAAGATGGCTTTGGTAGACCCTCGATTGCTGGACGCGCTTCGCTCGCAACCTCCTCCAACGGATACCGTAGGTAAGATAGTGCAAACCCTCGATGAAGAGATGAAGACCATCCTCGATAGAAAGGACCTCGACGACGGAATCAAGGTAACGCTGTATAATCAGGTGTTGCAACGATACAACGGTCTGGTCGATAAACGCGTCAAGGAACCGATACGCACGATCTCGGTGAACGAATCGACGAAAGATTCAAAGACGAAGGATGAGGAGACGAAGGAGGAGAAGGAGGATACTCCTATTAGGAGACTGGAGGCTACCGTCTTGGACACCGTTCCCAAGAGTCTGCAGAGCAAAGCCAGACGATTGATGGAACATCTCAAAAGAAACGTCGCGTGGAGCGATCGCGACGAACTTGTACACGAGGGTGTTCCCATTGCGGGAAGTAACGCGGTGGATCTCGTTCACGATCTGTTGCGTAAGAGAAAGACCGACGCTCCAACGGGTTGGCGGTCGCTCGCGAAACAACCCCGCACCGTCAACATACCCATGGAGTTGAGCGGTAATGCAGCCCGGAGAACCTACATACAAACGGACTCTCTCTCTCGACGGTCTGCCGCTACCCCGCGTGCTGTTGACAGCGCACGAAAATCTCTACGTTGGACACCCCTCGCACGTTCGAGACACCCCACACCAACACCACCTCGCTGGCTCGCCTTATAAGGAGACCACGTCGTAGTCGTAACCCACTCATGTCGTCGGATTCGCAAGACACGCATCGTTCCATCGTCGCTTCGATGCTGTTTAACGGACTTACCTCACTCGGTGATATCGCTGCCGGAATTCTTATACAACAGGTGTTATTCGGACTATGGTTTCGTTGCCAGACTGTCGTTCGGTCGTTACCGTTGTGGGAACGATAACGTGCGTCCTACTATACGTCAGCGCACTCCTCGTCGTTCGTCACTACTCGGGAACCGTCAACGTCACCGTCGCCGCCAACGCGTCGGATCTTCTGGTTTAACGATGACGAAGAGACTGAAGAAGGTCTATTTCGATTCGAGTCGAGTAGGCAGTTACGGAGGAGTCGATGCCTTGCGACGCGTCACGCACGCGCCTCGGAAAATAGTCGCGCGATGGTTGTCGGAACAGGACGCCTACAGCTTACACAAACCAGCGAGACGACGTTTCAAGAGACGATGCGTCATCGTGGGTGGTATGAATCAACAGTGGCAGGCCGATCTCGTCGATCTGAGGACATTGAAAGACGACAACGACGGTATGACCTTTCTCCTCACGACGATCGACGTCTTTTCGAAACGAGCCAAATGTGTTCCTATACATAGCAAGTCCGCCGCGTCGTTGGTCGCCGCTCTGCAAATCGCGTTCGCGGACGATCCGCCGCAGACGTTACAGACGGATCGTGGAAAGAATTTCTGAATAAATCCGTTCAGAAGCTCTTACGAAAACGAGGCGTCCATCACTTCGCCACGCACAACGCGGAGACGAAGGCGAGCGTCGTGGAACGTTTCAACAAGACGTTGAAGGAACGCATGTGGCGCTACTTCACGAAAGTTCAGACGTGGCTTTACATTGACGTCCTTCCGGATCTGGTGCGAACGTACAACGACACCCGTCACCGCAGCCTCGGTATTGCTCCGTCGCAGGTGACTGCAAGGAATCAAGAAAAGGTGTGGCAGCGTCTGTACGGACACGACGGTAAGGGCGTGCCCAAGTTGAACGTGTCGGATCGTGTACGCATCAGCAAGTACAAAGGCACTTTCGAAAAGGGCTACGAGACGAACTGGAGCGAAGAGGTGTTCACCGTGTACGAAGTTCACCCCTCCGAACCGCCCGTGTACCGCCTGCGAGACGATCTCGGCGACGTGCTGGAAGGTACCTTCTACGAACTGGAGCTGCAGAAAGTGGTGATACCGACCGATAAAGCGTTCCGAGTGGAAGCGGTGCTGGAACGTCGTAAGGTCGGCTCTCGAACGAATGCTTTGGTGAAATGGTTCGGATACCCGTCCAGATTTAACAGCTGGATCGATGCTAAGTCGTTCACTTCACTATAAAGACTAAACGACACGAGATGGATTGTCATTATGGATCAAGACACGGCACCGCACACTGTCGTCGTAGAGGAGGAGAAGGAGGAGGAGACGGAGGAGGATTGCACCGACGCGTCGAACGACAGCGCTCCTTGGCATCTATTCGGTGTCAAGTGTCCCAAAGAAGAGATAGTGTTTCTATGTCAGATCGTCATCTTGTACACGGTCATCGTGATAAGCATCTACAACCTGACTGTCGGTCACGACGATTCTAACCTGTGGACGGCTCTGTTGAGTAGCTCGTTGGGCTATCTACTACCCAATCCCACGTTGAGACGCAATGACGACTGATTTCTACATGACGCTGCCTAGCAACGATTCTATGAAGACGCACCTCGACAACACCTTGACCCATTACGTCACGGAGTTACCTCACCGTGTCGATCTGATTGGTGAGTGGGAGTGTGGGTTGACGGAGATACAGTATCCGCACACTTGGTACAACGTCACGGAGAACGATGTCTGGTTATTCCTCGAAGAGGTCGATGTTCCAGACGTGACTCGACGTGCGAGATTGTCGTGTGGATATTACGACGACCCGTTAACACTGCTGCACCACGTCAACAACGGACTGTACAATCTGAGAACGGCGAAGACACGAGCTCAAATGAGCTATAGTTCCGTCACTCAAAAAATGACGTTACACATGACGGAGAACACCTCGTTCACCATACCGTACCACAGCTCGACTACTTCCATGTTAGGATTCCACAAGAAGGTGGTCACCGGAACGGAAACGACTGCTGCTACGTCCGCGTCGTCACTCGTCTCCGACTCTCGAACTTCCGACTCCACGTACCCCTTCCACATCGAGGCACCCGACGTGGTGGACATGACGTAGGGGTTCAACACCCTATACGTATACACGGACGTCGTGGAGTCTCGTATAGTGGGTGACACTCTAGCACCTCTGTTGCGATCCATTCCGATTAGCGGACGTCACGGTGACGGGGTGTCCGAACGATTCACTAACGTTCACTACGTACCTCTGTTGCGCTCGAACTTCCACTGGATCGAAGTGGATATAAGAGACGACATGGGTCGACGCGTGCCATTCGAATACGGCCGAGTGACGGTGACGCTTCATTTTCGTCGACGCAAGACCGGACTGTTCCAATGAACTACAACGATTATTACGCGCGTCAGGATGGCGGCGCGCTGCCCTACTTCGCCGGTGCGCGATACCAACGAGGTCACGGACTGGGCAGTCTGTTCGGCGGTCTGTTGCGCAGCGCCATGCCGCTCATCAAGAGAGGTGCCGTGGCTTTGGGTAAAGGAGCGTTGAAGACCGGCGTTCGTATAGCCGGCGATGTCTTATCGGGTCAAAACATAAAAACGGCTGCAAAGCGACGCGTTACCGACGCCTTGTTGACGGGTCTTCGATCTCCCCCTGGTAAACGTATAAAACGACCGAGTGCAAAGGCGACAATCACTGCGGTAAAGAGACGACGCAAGAAACGGATGCCCAAGGGACGAGAGATCGACATATTCGACAATGACGCTCGTGTATAGACATGAGACCTCCTACTTACGGACTTTCCGATGAATTACGATTCTTCGCGCGTCAGGTCGGCGGTGTTGCGGACTGAACATTCTAGGTAAGGATATAAAACAACCATCCGTGAAGACGACAATCACTGTAGTAAAGAGACGACGTGAGAGACGGACGTTCAAGAAACGAGAGATCAACAATGGCATTCGTGCATAGACAGTCGTGCGAGGGAGTCAAGAGCGAGCTGGATCTCTTTACCGTACCTCCCACTCAGAACTGCATCATCGCAAGTCACGTGGTGGAACATCAACCCACGGCGTCTCTGGACCCTGGAGGACCGATAGAATTCCTCATCCCTGGTTCGGGCGACAATTACATAGATCTCGCCAACACGATGATACACGTGCAGGTGAAGGTGACGCAACCCAACGGTGCCGATCTCCACGCGGCTGCACCCGTAGGACCTGTGAACAACTGGTTGCATTCGCTGTGGAGTCAGGTCGACGTCTCCCTGAACGGTACGCTCGTGACCCAGTCGTCCAACACGTACGCCATTAGAGCCTTCGTGGAAACGCTGTTGACTTACGGGGTCGGTGCCAAGTCGACGCAGCTGACGAATCAGCTGTGGTATCAGGACAAGGCTAGTCGCATGAACGCCGTCGAGCTGGCGGACGGACCCGATCCCAACCCCGGGTTCGTGACTCGACGAGAGTACATAACAGGCAGTCGCGTGGTAGACATGATGGGTCGTCTCCACGTGGATATGTTTCTGCAGGATAAATTCCTAATCAACGGAGTCGACGTCAAGATACGACTGGTGCGTAGTAAGCCGTCGTTTGCGTTGATGGCCGGAGGAGTAGCCCCCGATTACAAGATAACGATCGTCAATGCAACCTTGTTCGTCAAGAAGGCCACCCTGAATCCAGCCGTGCAATTGGCTCACATCAAAGCGCTCGAGAAGAGTACGGTCAAGTATCCGTTACGACCCGTCAGCGTCAAGGTGTACTCCATTCCCGCGGGGGCACGATCCTGTTCCTCAACACGCTACCGAAACGTCTCGTACTGTGCTGCGTCGACAACGACGCCTACAACGGCGCGTACGATAAAAACCCGTTTCACGCCAAGAACAACGCCATAGGCTTCCACTCGGTGTACGTGGACGGACGTCAGATACCTTCCAAACCCTTCCAGCCCAACTTCGAGGACAACCTCTTCGTCAGGAGCTACACGAGCCTGTTCACCTCGACCGGCAAGATCTGGCAGGATGAAGGTAACGGTCTGACTCGCGACGACTACCGAGACGGCTACACCTTCTTCTGTTTCGATCTGACCCCCGACCAGTGCGACGGTCCCTGCTTCAATCTGGTGCAAAAAGGCAACCTGCGCATCGAATTTCATTTCCGAGAAGCGCTTCGCACCACCGTGAACATCGTCGCCTACGCCGAATTCGAATCCGTGCTGGAAATCGACAAGAACCGCAACGTCATCTACGACTACTGAGATGGACACCCTGCAGATCGCTCGTCTACTGGCGATGGATTCGTACACCGCGTCCGTCTTTGGCGGCGTTGTACCCAAAGACGGACTGCCTAAAACAATAGACGCTTTGCCCATCGCCTTCGTGTGCAACACCGACAACGGCGACGAACCTGGCGAACATTGGATAGCGCTATACCTATCCTCCGACGGACGCGGCGAATACTTCTGTTCGTACGGTCTACCGCCTCTTCACGCTGCATTCAGCATCTTCTTGAATAAACACTGTTCCGAGTGGACTCATAATAGTAAGAGACTTCAGAGTCCATCGTCTAACGTTTGCGGACAATATTGTGTGACTTATATAATGTTTCGATGTAACGGTTGTCCTATGAGAACTTTCGTAAACGCATTCCGAACCGATTTGATCGCTAACGATTGTCGCGTGTTCGATTGGGTTAACCTACTAAAAAAGGGTATCCCATACTATCGCACATCGCACTGAACCTCTGGCGAGGTGGAGACACCCGTAAGTTCGCGACCTCTGATTCGATGGTCGACATCCGCAAGTCGTCTCTCGAGCGTGCTTGTACTGTTGTCGTTACGATTGCATCGCTTGTATCGCTACCGCTTTGTTTTATTCAATAAAATACGTGTGCACCGTACGCTTTTGTTCGTCTCCTTACTAGGTCAGTAACGTAAGTCCGTTAGGTGTCCCCGCCCGTCGATCTACCAACCCGCCCGTCAGTCCGTCATTCAGTCGCAGTCGCTAGAGAGCGCACCTGTTATCCGGAAGATCTCCCCACCCATCAGTCCGCCATTCAGTCGCAGTCGCTAAAGAGCGCACGTGTTATCCAGAAGACCACACACACATGCGCATGCGCGCTCGTCAGTCGTTAGATGGCGCTACGGTTACTCTTCGATTACCGCTAGGGGGCTGCGCGCGCAACCGGATGTAGAAGTAGACCATGGGTGCAAATTTCGATGAGGTTTAATATGCTATAAGGTACTACTGACGGACGGACGGACGGACGGACGGACGGACGGACGGACGGACGGACGGACGGACGGACGGACGGACGGACGGACGGACGGACGGACGGACGGACGGACGGACGGACGGACGGACGGACGGACGGACGGACGGACCGACCGACCGACCGACCGACCGACCGACCGACCGACCGACCGACCGACCGACCGACCGACCGACCGACCGACCGACCGACCGACCGACCGACCGACCGACCGACCGACCGACCGACCGACCGACCGACCGACCGACCGACCGACCGACCGACCGACCGACCGACCGACCGACCGACCGACCGACCGACCGACCGACCGACCGACCGACCGACCGACCGACCGACCGACCGACCGACCGACCGACCGACCGACCGACCGACCGACCGACCGACCGACCGACCGACCGACCGACCGACCGACCGACCGACCGACCGACCGACCGACCGACCGACCGACCGACCGACCGACCGACCGACCGACCGACCGACCGACCGACCGACCGACCGACCGACCGACCGACCGACCGACCGACCGACCGACCGACCGACCGACAGCAACGTCACCAGATGTCACTGGGGCGCAAAAGAATCAAATATGTCACGAGTCCTTCTAACTGGTGTGAATTCCATGGAAAGTAAGAGTGCATCCAGTCGAAAACTTACAACGCTGGTGGCATTTATATGTAAACAAACCAACATAACATATTACAAATATAAAGTTGTTTTGAGTAGAAATTAGCACTTACTAACCTAAGAATACGGATGTTGCGATTCCCAATATGCCTGGCTTTGTCAATAAAAACTACACTGTTTTTACCACACTCCTGTTCTTCCCACATATTGCTTCCTACAGTCTTTTAATAAAACTCACCTTCGTGGTTCAAGTTTAAAAAAATAAACTGTGAACCATTTCTATTTTTTAATATTAATACATCATAATACAATCTTTAGGATTTTCAATTGTTTCAAGAGAGTTCAAATTCGACACAAATTAGCAATGCCAAAAAGAGGTTGAGATGCATTGTTAGTATTTATTAATATATTGTATATACAATTTGTGAAAATATTCATCTTCTTATAGACCGTTTCATGGATTATTTTAACATGTTGAAATTAGTACAATACAGAAAATTGTTGCGGTACGTTTCCATTGTTGGACTATGTTGTGTTATGGTCTTCGCTAAGTCACTTAGGCATAATGAAGACATAATCTGGAATGGAGATGTGTGTTTTATGCTAGAAAAGTACGGGACACCTATACTCTTTGGTAAGGTTTAACATGTACTGTAGTAAGGTCACGTGTTGACAAAGAAACAACAAGATATAATCACGACAAACGTTGGAGGTACTTCTATTCCAGCTTTCAATTGTTGACACAAACGGAGGGATCCTTCGCCAACAACATGTCGTAGACAATTAGTCTTTGGGTCTGCTCAATGCGCTTTGCATTTTTCTCCCCGGCAGACTTGTTCATTCCAACGCCTTCTCTGGGAAGCATTGAGCCACGCTGCAATTGTCTGTAGCGAGGTAGTCATTTACAGCTGATTGAAATGTGGCAACTTGGGTTGTACAGGTGAACTGAACATAACTGTCTTCTACAACGTGGCTTTGATACATTAATCGCCAAAATGTGACGGGTTAGTGCAAGAAGCCATAAGTTCTTGCAGTAGCTGCCTTTTTTTACCCGTGCAATACCTTTTTGTTCACAGTTCTCAATACTTCTATCAAGTGCTGACCGTGTTTCTCCTTGTCCTTATTATGTGCCTACATGTTTCGTGACCTACACGTAATTACAGTTTAACAATGATGTGACCGTCCTAGTTATCAGTTGTTTTTAGACTAAACCGTCCATGGAACTTAATGTGAATAATGTTCAAGCCGTGTCTGCGTATTAAATGCAACAATTGGCTATAATACGGTAGTTGTCGGACAGAATGCCAACACCCGTACGTATGCTATTAATAGGTATCTATTAAGCCGTACTATTGAACACAACAATAGTGTGTAGTAGGATCGAGTGTCGTCTAAGCGCAGGCGCGTAGATAGCCGTCGGGATTGGCCCTTACGCGTGTCCACAAGGACAAGACGTTGGGTGCAGAACGCATCATCCACCAGTTCAGTCGTTTAGCGCTAACACTGTGCCCAAACGAAGGAGAGGGTAATAACTGAACCCTTTCTGTAGATATGATACACTCGTAAACACTTATTACTGAATCATTATCATTGCCTACACCTGTCTTTTTGTTTTTGATTAAATGACTGTTATTATTGCATATGGTTTGCGTTTGTCTATTAATATAATTATTAGGATTGATTCTTATTACATATCGTCATCATAGTTTTCCAATGAGTTTTGATTAATTGATTGTTACAACTAATAGAAGCATGTAAACAATCTTATTAAACTGCACAATCTTAGCACATTAAAATTACGTTTTACACATATATGATATACTGAAGGTTCACATCCACCTTCTACCAGGGCCGGTTGTTGAGTAGGTGAGTCGTGTTTATCTCCGCCGAAGGAGTACGTATTTTTTCAGTTTTATTTTGACTTAAAAATGCAACATATTACAAATGATTACAGTTTGCTTTTTTAAAAATGGACACCCAGACCCCCTCTTAGATTTGTGCTTCCACATGAATGTATATCTAGCTACGCCCCTGGAGTGTGTAGTTATAAAACTTGATTAGCAGGAAACCAAACAACGCACACAATCGAGTAAACAATACAACAACACTGTCAAGTCTGAAAGGCGCAACGCGTGAGATATCACATGACGAGCCAAATAGCAACTGGTGTTTGCTAAGAATTTTCCAACAGCGCCATTCGGTGTTCGCCCGGCAACCTGACTGGACGTCTTCTGCACCTCGTCCACCGGATGTCCAGTATCAGTCAATCAGCATGATCCAACACACGTCCTTGTAGAAGGGAAGAGAATCAACCTTGGGAAGACAACACACGTCCTTGTAGAAGGGAAGAGAATCAACCTTGGGAAGTCAACGGACACGGTAGGTCTATATCACATATTTATTAAGTGAAACTTAATACCGGTTAATTGAATGTATTACACTTAGCTGTCGTGGGAAGATATTGATAAGTTGGTAGTAAATGTATTCAATAATAATAATAATAATAGCGAACACGACTGGTGTGTGCCACCTATTGCACATATGTAGACTTAGCACGTGCCTTCAAACATTGATTATCGGCCGATTTTTAGTTACGAATTATTTCATATTACATCTAACACCATGTCATTACATCTAAAAACATGTCAGAATTAAATAATAACCTTACATATATAAGATAGTTGCCAGTTATATGATGTTTGTTAGATAATATCGTATTTTATGCGAATATATGTTAGCATAGTTAGTTTCACGACAACAACACAGTCACTACAAGTACTAACTTTAACCACGTAGCTCTAGTTTCACTATGCTATCAGGGGAATGTGAACGAAACGTGTTTTGTTTTGCATTATAAATTGCTACCCGACAATCGTATGATGAGTAAAATAAATAATGTTATATAATCAGGAGCGTATTAAGGGGGGGGGGCATTGGGCCATGACACCCCTTTGGTTTAATTGTTTGATGTTTTCGTTATGTAACCTGTTGCGCCGCTACATGGTAGCATGGTAAACTAACGGGTGACTAAACTTGCCCCCCCCCACCACCGGCCTCCCCCTTTTCGAGAACCTAGGTAAGACACTGTATAATTCTCGGTTAACTACCTCATAAGCGTCGAAACCGGGGGATCTGGGGGGGGGCACACATTTCCCTAATATTTGCTAGAATCCAGGCACAGATTTGGTGGGACACGTGAACCTCACCGAGGCTATGACTCGCAGCCATCAACACCTCCCTAATACATTCACGTAATATTCACGTCTATGCTAACGGAAACGTTCATTGCTTGTTTGCACAACTTTGTCCAAAATGATCCAGTCAGCATCAACGTTGTCCAAAATGATCCGGTCAGCATCAGCGTTGTCCAAAATGATCCGGTCAGCATCAATGTTGTCCAAAATTACCCAAACCCGGCTTTATAAGTCCTCGTTCGTAACGATGTGTAACACAATGCTGAAAATAAATGATGTCACTGTACATTTGTAAATATATGATAGTGTTTCTAAAACAAACCACATTGTGCAATGTTTAATAATCAGTGCTTTAATAAGCCGTCGTTCTTGGGTTTATGTGTTTACTTTGTTGATATATTAAATTGATTCCTTCTCTGCTTAACCCAAAATCAAAATAATAAATACTTCAAGTTATATTGCATTACGTATTGCTGCGCTAGAATGTAGAGTCGGAATCTGTTGAATATTGAGGGGGTGCGAACTTGGTTTCTGCGAACATGTTGGGGGGGGGAGGGGCACCATATACTTAACTTATACCCACCAAAGATATTGCAGCCCCCCCCCAGGTTTCGATACATACGAGTTTCGTATAATTGTTTCGGGCAGCGGCGTGTTAATTAAATCAATTGGTTTTCCCTGAGTTGAGAACAAAGATTACTCGGCTGTAGCAAGCTCCAGTATTTGTTGCAAATTTGTGATCAGTACATGGGACAACCAATTATTTTAAGGCGTGTGAACCACACCAAAATACACGAATTACACACATGAATCACGGTGAAAAAGTGTGTGCATTGATATATTGAAGAGGGCGGGCGCTGTCCCTTTAATGCAATGGCGCCGCGTTTTAGCTACTGTAAAAAAAATACACGGCAAGTGTACGTGTGTAGCAAATGATTATAGTGCATGCTTATGTCTGTATTTTGTCTGACGTTGATGAACACATCCTTTGCCAGAGTAACGTATTCGACTAGCGAATTCACCACATAGTTGTTATGCGGTGAATTCGCTGGTCGTTCAATGCGAAAAGACATTGCGTTAGTTTGTTTAACTTTCAACTCGGGCCACCCGAAAGCTATCCACCCAGGGATGTATATGGGATCTTACACAGGGGAGGCCAAATGAGCCAAAGCTTAGTCACCCATTAGTTTAGCATGCTACCGTGTAGTGGCGCAACAGGTTACATACGAAAAGAATAAAACAGTTAAGCCAAAGGGGGCATTCCCCCATACGCTGCTACAACCAACGTAGTTGTTCTGTGGTATCGAGGCCTCTAGTTTATGCCTAATCACTGATTTCTTCAACATATTAGGTTCCCAACTATAGTCGTTGATCTTTTCAATATATTATGTTCCCAAAATAATCATTGATCTTTTCAATATATTATGTTCCAACAATAGTCATTGATCTTTTCTATATGATATGTTCCCAACAATAGTAATTGATCTCTTCAATATATTATATTCCCAACAATAGTCATTTATCTTTTCAATATATTATCTTTCCAACAGTTGTCATTTATCTCTTCAATATATTATCATATATTATCTTCCCAAAAGTAGTAATTGATCTCTTCAATATATTATCTTCCCAACAATAGTCATTTATCTTTTCAATATATTATCTTCCCAACAGTTGTCATTTATCTCTTCAATATATTATCATATATTATCTTCCCAAAAGTAGTAATTGATCTCTTCAATATATTATCTTCCCATCAATTGTAATTAATCTCTTCAATATCTTCCCAACAATAGTCATTGATCTCTTCAATATATTATCTTCCCAACAATAATCATTAATCTTTTCAATATATTATGTTCCCAACAATAGTCATTGATCTTCTGAATATATTATGTCCCCAACAATAGTCATTGATCACTTCAATATATTATGTTCCCAAAAGTAGTCATTGATCTCTTCAATATATTAACTTCCCAACAGTAGTCATTGACGTCTTCAATATTTTATCTTCCCAACAATAGTAATTGATCTCTTCAATATATTATCTTCCCAACAATAGTCATTAATCTCTTTAATATATTATCTTCCCAAAAATAGTGACTATTTCATAATGTTTAATTATTACTTATGCAATTAATAGCATTGGTCATATCGGTATGCAAGATTTATAGAGGGATTATAAATCCGTTCCATATAATGGAGCGTTTACCTTCCAGAACGGGTAGGGTGAATTTTAACGTATTATTCAAAAGTTCGCCTGCAAAGAGGGTTCATGTTAGTATCCTAGCTAGTTTATCACTGCGACGATCACCGTGTTAGTGCGGCGTCAGTGATTCACACAAGTCATAAGAGCTCACTTAGGCCGTTATTGTGAGTACACGTGAACCTACGTTGCTGATGTGTATCAGATTAATTGAAGTTGACGGGAACGATCATTCTTCTGCACACCAGTTAAGTTGAAATGTGTACAGGTTGTTTCGTCAGACCACGGGTGGGCACAACTGATAATTCGTTAGCAACATTTTAAAACACATTAGCAAAAGTATTAATTTGTAACACATGAGTGTGCCGTTTCATGACATGTATTTGTAACGACATGATAAAAAGCACTAATTCATTCACTGATAGTGCCACAAAACCAAACAATGTATACATTTACATAAACAACAACTGGAGCTTTCAAAGAACATAGAACACATTCCTCCAACTCCAACTATTCATTTGAACTTCCGAAGCCTGAACAAGAATGGCACAACTGCATTTATTTAACAACTGGCTGGACACGCTGACCACTGGCTATTTGCAAGTACATGTGACGTTTCACACATCAACACTTGTTGAAGAGACAGGCGTTGACACTCCATGTGTCTATCATTGAGGTGTTGCTGTGTGTTCTGTGGTCGATGGTCAAAACTCTACCTTCGGTCAAATAGTTATTTGAAAATGAACTGCGACTATGTTCTCTGGATTCTTAATACGAAACCACCCACTGGTGCTGTGTCCACGACTGAGGCTATTCGTGACTTGCTACACCGAATTGAAGTTAACATTTTCTTTGTTTTTCTACTGTTGCTTAGCAACTGTTATACATACATAAGTCAATACACGCATACATTGTTCTCCTACCGAACCGAGGCAACACACACACACGCACACGCGCACACACGCACACGCATGCACGCACACAAGCGCACACACACACACACACACACACACACACACACACACACACACACACACACAGCCGATCCTGTTAAATGTCAGTTATCGAAATCATTTATTAATGCCGCACCGAGTTATTGTAAATCCAGTAACTTAGTCATGCAATCTAATCTCATGTCTTTCAGTGCAAATATAAACAGGTTATTAAAGTTGATAGTCGTCGTCTCCTTGCATATTGTCCAGAGACACCGCAATGGCGGCAACTGTTATATGATTGTCGTTCCAAGCTGGAGGTAGACCACAGACTCGATAACTGAACCACACCTAGACTCTTGTCATTGTCTTGTCAGTTGTAATTACATATCAAACACTCGGCAAAACGACTGATGTACTACACAAACACGTTTCAACCTGATCCACGCAATCATTTATGACCACGTCCATAACGAGCTACGAGGCCTGACCACTTCCATAACGAGCTAAGAGCCCTGACCACTTCCATAACGAGCTACGAGGCCTGACCACTTCCATAACGAGCTACGAGTCCTATATTCACGTGTAACTGGGTTATCTGTTGCTCTCCTCTTTATTCCTGAAGTCCTGGGTGAGGCTGGCACCGATATCGCTCGTCGATTCCCCCACCCTTCTTCGTCACTGATCTCGTTTCACTGCCGTCTCCACTCCCCCATCCCTCGCCCTCATTCTCCCCTCCCCTCCCACTCCCACATCCCTCGCCCTCATTCTCCCCTCCCCTCTCACTCCCTCATCCATCGCCCTCATTCTTCCCTCTCCTCCCACTCCCCTTCCCTCGCCCTCATTCTCCCCTCCCACTCCCTCATCCATCGCCCTCATTCTCCCCTTCCCTCCCACTCCCGCCAAATATCTCTTCACGCAGTCCTCCAATCTCAGTCTCGGTCTTCCTCTTCTCCTCCAATCTAAGGGCGTTAACCGTTGGTATTCATGTGTGAGAACATCAACAGTGCCCCGTGTAAGGCCAGGAGTGTAAAGACAGACGAGTGACGGATATCCCCAAGTGTCCCGTATAAGGCAAGACAAGTAACGGACATTCCCAGATGTCCCGTATAAGGCAAGACAAGTAACGGACATTCCCAGATGTCCCGTATAAGCCTCGACGAGTGAAATGCATTCCCAAGTGTCTTGTATAAGGCTAGACGAGTGACGGACATTCCCAAGTGTCCCGTATAAGGTTAGATGAGTGACGGACATTCCCATGTGTCCCGTATAAGGTTAGATGAGTGACGGACATTCCCATGTGTCCTGTATAAGGCTAGACGAGTGACGGACATTCCCAAGTGTCCCGTATAAGGCCATGCGTGTGACATACATTCCAAAGCGTCCCATATAAGGTTAGACGAGTAACATATATTCCCAGGTTAGACGAGTAACATACATTCCCAAGTGTCCTATATAAGGCCACACTCCCCTGATTACTATGAAAATGCCTGTGACAGACATTCCCAAGTGTCATGTATAAGGCTAGATGAGTGGCGGACATTCCCAAGTGTCCCGTATGAGGCTAGATGAATGAAATACATTTCCAAGTGTCCTGTATAAGGCCATTCGTGTGACATACATTCCAAAGCGTCCCATATAAGGTTAGACGGGTGACAGACATTCCCAAGTGTCCTGTTTAAGGCTAGACGAGTGACAGACATTCCCAAGTGTTCTATATAAGGCCATACTCTATTATTACTATAAAAATGCCCGTAACCTGGCTAGGAGACTCACATTACGTTATCTCCACAACACTACCTCAATTACCGAATGTCACTGTTAAGAAATGTTGTTCTGGTCAAATACACACTTCACGCCATGTTAAGTACAGTGTCCCATTGTAATTGTGTTGTATGCCATTCTAGTAATTTTGTATCATAAATGTTACATTAATTTAATATATTTTGTGCTGTGTATTACTCTCCTTACACCAATCCTCCTCATACCAATCAACCTCACGCCAATCCACCTCATACAAATCCAGCTGACACCGATGCCCTTCACATCAATCCACCTCAAACCAATCCTCCTCACACCTATCCACCTAACACCAATCTACCTCACACTAATCCTCCCCACACAAATCCTAACACAAATCCAACTCAGACCAATACAGCTCACACCAATCCCATTCACACCAATCCACCTCACACCAATGTTCCTTGCACCAATCAACCCCACACCAATCCTTCTTGCACCAATCAACCTCACACCAATCCTCCTCACACAAATCCTCATCACACTAGTCCTCTTCACACCAATCCTGTTCACACCAATTCTCCTAACACCAATCCTTCTCACACCAGTCATCCTCACACCATTTTGTCCTGGCTCATGCAATATTTAGTCCTGCCTCACACACCACTTTGTCCTGTCTCATGCAATATTTTGTCCTGCCTCACACACCACTTTGTCCTGTCTCATGCAGTATTTTATTCTGTATAATTTGTTTTTTACTGCTGGACATGTTTGATTCTAGGCCTTAGTTGAGGTCAAAATATGTGTTGCTGTGAACAAGGCTTACCATATTAAAATTAAAGTATTCAAATGGAGTCATTTGAAAGTCATAATATCTGAAAGAAAATCAAGCTTAATTTATAGTTGAATGGAACTACTGCGGAATACAATTTGTGAGGATCTGTATAGGGAGGGTGTATTTATGTGTTACTTGACGTCATCAACAGAGACGTTTTACTGACAGGTATATGTGTCAGTAGACAGCACCTAGCTAAGCTGACTGTGTGCTAGAATTATTAAAGCAAGACAATGGGCCTGTTCTCAATGGTACCTGCTCGGTGTGTAGTTGACCATAATAGATTTCTGTGAATAGACGAACTGGCAACGCAGATATTGATATCTTTGTATATTACTTATACACAATCGAGTTATAATCGAGTTGTGTTGTTACAAGCCATTTATCCGAATGTACTTCTGTATTGGGTTGCTGTCTGCCCATTTAATTATAATGAGATACATAATTTATACCTGATTTTATAGAGAAGATTATTTGTTGGTTGAGCTGTTTTTCTAGTATATGGTTTTGGGTGTTGTGTTGTCCATGTATTAACATGATTGTGCATTTGTGAAGGTCAATTAATCCATATATACAAAATAGTCCTGGTTCATTGACTTGTCAAAGTCTGGTGTCCATTTGCGTGTGTGTGTGTGTGTGTGTGCGTGTGCGTGTGCGTATGTGTATATATGTAACGTCCAGCCTATGACTACTACTTAGCATTGGGTGATAATTGCAAAGATTGTACTGTAATTAATTGTACTACATCTATGTGTTCTTTGTCTAGCTAAAGACTGCATGGGTCACTTTGGATTGACTTTGTTTACTACATAGAATCATCATTTGTTGCAGATAACTGTAACTTTGGAAATATAGTGTAAATCAGATATAACACGCCTTGAAGCAAATGTACAAGTGTTTATATGATTCTGCAAAGTAACTATGATGCTGCAATATTAGCTGGGTTAAAGACTAATTATGGAATTAGTGATTCAGCTTTGGTTTATGCTAATATTTAAAACAAAATGGCTGGCTAGTATATCAAACACAATTACACCAGAGAACCTGGAACAGTTATCAATTTACTCACATACCCTGAATATAAAAAGAAAAAATACGAATCCAGAGGTATATCAGTGATTTTTAAAGCTTCAAATATTGACTAAGGTCGTGAGTTAAAAATATGAATATGTAGGTAAGTATAGCACCTCTTAAAATAAAATAATTGAACAAGAGAGTACAATACAAAAGCTGTAAAGATACATTAAATAATGGATTCAAAGAATTTTCCGCGATCCCGGGATCGTGGAAAACGGACGGAATTCACAGAATCGATGGTTTGAAGCAGAATTCGTATCTGTACATTTGTAATACCCCATAGTTATATCTTTCTAGACTGAGCAGTTTTTCCATAGTGACTTACGCTGTCCATTGGGTGACTATGCAATTATATATACTGAATGGTTGTTCCCGTTGTCAGTGCAGATGTAGGTGTAGAGACGCATTCACTGTCATATTGATCTGATCTAGAGAATGGAGCGATTCCCTGTCATATATGTAAAATTTCACGTCCAGATGTCTGCATTTGCTAAGAGTATGGAACGATGCCCTGTAATATAATCCCAAATATTATATCCAGACTTTCTTTCTCTTGTTCCTTTGCCCTCTTCATTACATTCTGCCCTAAATGCCTCTCCCTTCTTTATTCCGTCCTTCTTCTCCCTTTATAACCCCTTCCTTCCATCCTAAGTTTTCACATTCCTGTCTTCCTAACCTTTCTCTCCTTACTTTCTCCTTCCCCTCCCACTTCCCGCCCTCTCCCATCTTCCCTTTCTCACTGTCATTCTCTGTTTTCTTCCTTCCTCGCCTCTCCTTTCTCGCAATCTCCCTTCCTTTGTTCTTCCTCGTTACGTTTTTGTTGCCATCATCTACATTCCCATCTACTCCCTGTTTACCTCTAATTTCCAACCACATCTTTAATATCCCACCTTATCCCGTCCTTCCCTATTTATTCATGTCCTCTCCCCTATCTTCCACTACACCATTTCTTTGCCCCCTTCCATGCTCTTCCTCTCCATTCTCTGCCTTATCTCACTCCCTCTTTCCTTTACTTCCCTCCATTTCTACAACATTTCTCCATTCTATATCCCTTCCCAAACATTCCTTCTATTCTACTTTCTAGGTTACACATCTATTGTTCCACCACTTCATTGTTACCGGTCTACCTCTCCCCAACTATTATGTCTCTCTTCCTTCCTCCCTACTCTTATCCCCCTCCCAGTGCTCAGGCTGCCGATATCTGCATATACAATGTTGGCATTGCTTATGTTGAATATAATAAAACTTATTTATATTTTTTATATTTGGACCTTCTCTATCTCTCTGCTCTCTGCTATCTCTCCGTATGTCTCTCTCTTCTCTATCTCCCCTCTCTCTGTTTCACCTCTCTCTACCTCTCGCATTCTCTTTTCTCTCGTCCCCTCTCTCTATTCCACCTCTCCATCTCTCTCTCTCTCTCTCTCACCGTAATTCTCCCCTTTCGTTCCACCTATCTCTTCCCCTCTCTCTCTCTCCTCTATTCGCTGTCTCTTTGTTCCTCTCCCTCTCCTCTCTTTGTTCCACCTCTCTCCCCCTCTCTCTCCCTTCCTCTCTCCAGCCATCTCTCTATGTATTCGTCTCTCTCTCTCTCTCTCTCTCTCTCTCTCTCTCTCTCTCTCTCTCTCTCTCTGTGTGTGTGTGTGTGTGTGTGTGTGTGTGTGTGTGTGTGTGTGTGTGTGTGTGTGTGTGTGTGTGTGTGTGTGTGTGTGTGTGTGTGTGTGTGTGTGTGTGTGTGTGTGTGTGTGTGTGTGTGTTACTACCGCTCTGTTAGTGATCCCCCATATCACTTCAAAGTGGTTCTCTTTTTAGTGGTAATACTTACTTCTCCGTTCGTTCCATCCTTTTTCTCATTTTCTTTCTGTCAACAGAAAGGTTTTGCTTATAACCAGACTTCCTTTCTCCCCTCTCCGTTATATTCTGCCCTACCTGCTCCTCTCTTCTTTGTCCCGACCTCCCTCTCCCTTCTTAACTCCTACCTTCCTTCCTTCTTACATGTTGACTTCCCACTTGTGTCTTCCCAACCTCTCTCTCCTTACCATCTTGCCCCCTCTCACTTCCGGCCTTTCTTTTCTCGAATTCTCACCTCTCTCTCCCTCCGTCTGTCCCCCTCTCTTTCGCTCTCTCTCTCTGTCCCCCCTTTCTCTCTTGCTGTCTCTCTCTGTTCCACCTCTCTCTCCACCCCCGTCTCTCTCTCTCGTTGTTTCTCTCTGCCCCTTTCGCCCTCTCTCTCACCTCTCTCATCTCCACCCTATCTCCATTTCTCTTTTCCTCTCTTTGTTCCTTCTCTCTCTCTCTCCCTCCCTCCTCCTCCTCCTCCTCTCTATTCCACCCCTCCCTCCCCCTCTACCTCCCACCCCATCTCTCTCCCTACCCTCTTTTCTCCCATCCACTCTCTCTATCTCTCGCTGTCTCTCTCCCCCTCTTTCACACCTCTCTCTCCCTCCCTCCCTCCCTCCCTCCTTCCCTCCCTCCCTCCCTCCCTCCCTCCACCTGGGGATTTGCGCATTTGGCTCAAGTACCTATCTGGCGGCTGCAGCTGGAAGTAAGAGTATGAAGCAAACGCTATACAGTCATTTGCAAAAGTTTAAGACCAGGCACGATTTTGTTGAAGAAATTTTTACAAAACTATGATTTTTTGGGACATAACATTATATCAGTTTATTTCGCCAAATAAACGTAGTACAACATAATATTAAAGTTTATGTCGTCCAAAAGTGTCAGTGTCTCTACTTTTTAGTATTTAGTTTGGCCTCCTTTGCTGTCAATGACCGCCTGGATGCGACGTGGTATGCTAGAAACCAGAGATTCGAAGTACTCCTGGGTGATTTCGGTGACCAAAACGTCCTTGATAGCTTGTTTCAAATTTTGAGCGCTTGATGGTTGTTTGTCTGCCACCTCATCTTTCATTATAGTCCACAGGTTCTCAATAGGATTTAGATCTGGGCTGTTCCCAGGCCATTCCAGCACGGAGATTTTGTTCTTCTTAAGGAAATCAGTGGCTACCTTGGATCAGTGACAAGGAGCGCCATCTTGCATGAAAATCGTACATTTGTGGATGTCCATATGCAGTTTCAACTTCTCCTTCAGCAACTCCACGTACCTAGGTTCATTCATAGTGGTGTTAGGTGGAATAAAATACAGACCAGAAGGGCCAAAACATGACTTGGCACCCCAAATCATCTGACTTGGCGGGTGTTTCATTGTGGCTGCTGTATATTTATCATCAAATCGCTTACCTATTGGCCGCCTAACGTGCCTCTTGCGAGGTATAAACTGTTGCATGGTCAATTCATCTGAGAACAACACTTTCTTCCACTGCGCGAGAGAGTCCAGTGGCGATGTCGTCTGGCAAAATCCAGTCTCTTTTTTTCATCACAGGTGTCAGGCGTGGCTTCCGGGCCGGCTTCCGGGACATGAGCCCAAATTCCTTGCTGAGACGTCTCGAAACAGTACTGAGATTTATTTCCGTACATTTTAAACGTAAAGCAGCCCGAATTTTCTTGCATGAGCTCATTGGCGAGCGCATCACGATGCGTCTTATTGCGTGGTCATCCATGAGCGTAGTTTTCCGTGGACGATAAAGACAAAACTGAAAAACACCTAATCGATACTGACAGCAGCAGACAAATGACCTGGAAGTACTGACTAGGCGTAATGCTTCAAGGCCCAAATAGGATGATGCAATCCAGACATTATCTGATGCCATACCGTAAAATGCTTAAAAATCGTGCCTGTTCTTAAATTTCTAGTTTGATTATTTATGTGGGGCACGGTGGCTCAATGGTTAGAACACAGGACTCTCAACCAACAGGACCGGGGTTCACTGTGGCTCAGAGGATAGAACCCAGGACTGTTAACCATTAGGACTGGGGCTTGAGCCCACCTGCCGCCATTTCCAAAATATTGGGCAATATCTGTCACCCGCAGGACCTCCCCGTAACCACAAGCAGTTAATTCGGACCCACTGACTCTCTGGCTCTGTACTATTTTCTCTGTAGTCTGTACTATACCAGAGCAAAAGTAAAACAATAAAACAATACTGCCATCATCATGCGTCGGCTACCGTAAAATCGAACATTATGCCGAGGCTTCACATGATGACATTAGCCCCACCGAGAGCTACAGGATCGTTGATAAGATGTGCGGGTAAACAGTAAGTAGAGCCAGTGGCAGTGGCATAGAGACCCCGATAGAGCCATATTAGAGGGGAGCGTGTCCGAATTTAAAGCTCGTGCCCGGAATCTAGCTCCCTTGAAAGCAATGCGCTTGACACGATACATGGGTTGGATGCCGGATGGCCCGAAGAGCTGACAAGTGGGCTTACAACGCCTATGTTTATGGTTAGCTTGGATCTGACTAGTCCGAGTCTTGGCTCTTGTCTTGGGTTGCTGCCTTCATACAACGGGTTATTAATACAACGACTTGGAATGTCTTAGCAACGACAACAGCCACTGCGTAAACATTGGAAAAAGTGATCTGGCAGCGTCTCCATTGTTGCTGTGACTCGATACATCCTCTCTGATCAAACTGCAAACATTCAGTTCAGTATTTCGGAAAAGTTCCTCTTTCCCAATCAGAGCTACTAGACCAGTAAATCGGAACAATGTTGCCATTTCATAATGTTTAATTATTACTTATGCAATTAAATATCACTGGTCATATCGGTATGCAGGATTTATAGAGGCATTATAAATCCGTTCCATATAATGGAACGTGGACCTTCCAGAACGGGTAGGGTGAATTTTAACGTATTATTCAAAAGTTCGCCTACAAAGAGGGTTCATGTCAGTATCGTAGCTAGGTTTTCACTGCGACGATCACCGTGTTAGTGCGGCGTCAGTGATCCACACAAGTCTTAAGAGCTCACTCACGCCGTTATTGTGAGTACACGTGCACCTACGTTGTTGTGCGTACACGTGCACCTACGTTGCTGATGTATATCACATTAACAAGATTTAACAAGATTGCCATCTCGAACAAGTTCCATTGGCTTATCGAGAGTCCAACAATTTTCTCATCTATGTGTAGCCCGCCCTTATCAGATATCTGTCAATTCTATGTTTAAACATATTCACACTACTAGCATTAACACAATCATTTGGCAGTTTGTTCCATTCATTTATCACCGTCTGTGAGAAAGAGTACACTGCTCCTTAACTAATGCTGCTTTGTGTCCTCTGGTTCTATTGCCTTCTTTAAGTTTGAAGAACATATTCCTATCAGCATCCTCATAACCGTTCACTATTTTAAACACTTCTATTTGGTCTCCTCTTAGTCTCCTGGTTTCTAGTGTTGTCAAACGACATTGTAATAAGCGACTTTCATAACCAAGGTCTCTCAATTCTGGAATCATTTTAGTTGCTCTTCGTTGTGTTCTTTCCAGCTTGCCTATGTCCTTTTTACGATATGGCCTCCATGCTGGAATACAATATTCCAAATGTGGTCTAACTATTGCTTTATACAGGGGTACAATTATATGTTTCTCCTGATACGTGATAGTTCTCCTAATTATCCCTATAATTTTATTTCCTTTTGAAGCAGCACTCCCACATTGCTCTGAAACTTTCATGTCAGCACTAAATGTTACTCCTAAGTCCTTTTCTGGTGTGGTTCTACCTAGTACAGCGCCCCCCCCCCCATTTTATTTTCCTCGTCCATATTTCCATGTCCTATGTGTATACATTTACACTTCCCAAAATTGAATAACATTTGCCATTTTTCTGACCATTTAACTGAGTTTTCTAGATCATCCTGTAAACTTTGTCGCAAGCCTGTTTCAGGGGAAACCGCTGCCAGCCGGTTACGACTGGTTTGACGCGCTGCGCACGCCGGCCATTTACAGCTGGTTAACGCTGTGATATTATATTGACTAATAATATACCATGTCGAGCTCCCGAGAACTAAGGATTCTGACCGATTCATCTAATCATGGAAATGTAAATGTCTAATGCTTCGGGATCAAAATCTAGGATCCTCAGAAGCACGGGATCTCGCTAAATTCACGACTTTCGTTCGAAAGGATGAAAACTTAGCCGTCAGAGGGAGCCACATACAGCCCTAGTTGGGAGCAAAATGATTAATTAGTGCTAGCAATAGATAGTGAGAGCGATTGCGCTCCTAAAAATGATGAGGATGATAAATATTTCGATGATGAAGACAACTACATCATCCTCACCAGCGTCATCGTTCTGCTCCTCCTCCTCAACATCTTCATGTTCACCCTAATCATGGCTAGCCATGCTGACACCCACTCGATGTTCATTAAACTAAGATTCTCAGAACGATTCAGCGGCTTGTTTTCTGGGAGGACATGTGGACTGCCATTTATATATCCTCCTAGATAGCATACGGCAATAATAACAATTGATGTAGGCAAACGATGGGTTCGAATCAGGCAGGGTAACAGGGAAGATAAAAAGGAAGGGGTCCTTTAAAAAAATAAATGTTCATCCCAAATGTAAGGTATAATTTAAACAAAATAACTTGCTGATCGCCTCAAACAAATTAAGGTGTCACATCGTAAAAATTAAGCGGTCTTCCAAAAAAATGAAGGGAACATTAACAAAAATGTAAGGGATCATTACAAAAACATTAACAAGCTGATCATCTCAAGAAATCATATCATAGAATTAAGGGTCATATCAAAATACAAATATAACAAGTCATCAAAATGCAAACTTAAGATTGTTTAAAACAAACTATTGTGTGTACTAAGGGATCATATCATAAAGAAAACTGTAAGGGGTGATCATCATGATAACTTAATGGATCATCTCAAAACATTAATGGGTCTTGTCATAAAACAAATTAGTCTTCTAGAAAAGTAAAGGATGATTTCAAAAAGTGTATTGGATCATTTAAACACTGATGTAGCTGATTGTCTGAAAAAAATATGGGATTATCTTATACAAAATAATGGGGCTTCCCTAAAAAGCTATGGGATCACAAAACATGCAAGTAGTCATTAATAATAAACTAGCTGATCGTCTCAATAAACATAATAAAACATTAAAAGGTCACCTCATACAATAAAAAAGTCTTCTAAAAAAGTTAAAGGATCATTTAAAAAAGGTAAATATGAATTAAAAAAGAACTAGCTGATCATCGCAATAAAAAAAAAATCATCTTAAGACATTAAAGGGTCATCTCATAAAAAAGGGGTCTACTCAAAAAGGTTAATGGATCTTTTCAAAAATAGACGTGTTGATTAAAAAGAACTGGATGATAGCCTCAACATATTAAGGGATCATCTCAAAACAATTAGTGGTCATCTCATAAAATAAAGGGGTTTTCCTCAAAAAAGCTAAGGGGTCGTTTCAAAAATGCAAATATTAAATAAAAAGAACAAGCGCCATCTGTCGGAAATATGTAAAACTAGTAGAGATAAGCAAGAATTCGCTAAGTAGGTTTATCGACAACAATGGCACGGCCCATGAAATAGGGTTACTGTGTGTTCAACAAGCTTTTATTGATAAACCACTGGCGTGATATTGTTGATTGTAGTTGTAAATAGTTAGTTTGTATTCATTCTTTTAGGTGCATAGCGATTAGCTGGTTCATTTGTAATGACTAGTTACACCTTTTAATATGATCCCTTAACTTTTTTTAGAAGACGCCCTTAATTTTTTAGATGATCCCTTAATTTGTTGAGACGATCAGTTAGTTAACTTGTTAATGACTACTTACATATGTTGTGATGATCCTTTAACTTTTTTGAGAAGACCCATTAATTCTATGAGGTGACCCCTTTTTTAATTCATTTAACTTTTTTCGAGATGACCACTTGATTTTATGAGATGACCCCATAATGTTTTGAGATGATCAGCTAATTCATTATTAAATGACCCCTTTATGACTCTATTTTAAATTATCCTTTAAATTGTTTTTGATAAAAAAATCCCTTAATTTTAGTCACATTAAAAATACTTTAGATGTCCTTTAATCGTTTAGATGAACATTTTAGTTAACTTAAATTACCCTTAACTTAATTTTTTGAGATAACCCTTTAATTGTTTCAACCTTACGTTTCTAATATAATCTCACATTACATTTTGAGATTTCCACCAAGTTGTTTGAGATGGCCCCTTAATTTGATCAAATGATGATCAGGTATTTCTTTTTGAAGCATTTTTAATGATCCCTTAAATAATTGCTTGAGATGATCCTTTAATTGAATGTAGATTACCTCTTTCATCTGTTGATGTGACCCTTTTAATGACCCCCCCCTTCCTTACCACTCTGTTTGACTCGGTCCTATTGTTTGCCAACATGTAGTTACTGCTGTGCATTACCTGGGAGTTTATATGAACGGCATTCCATATCCTTGAATGGATAGATGATCCGGTTTCTTGGTTATTAAAAATTATGTATAATTACCTCTCAAGAAACTTAGTGTTCGTTCTGTATATTTCAACTGAAGAAGACTGCGAGATGCAGTTGAAATGTACAGAATGAACACTAAGTTTCTTGAGAGGTAATTATGCTTAATAGGGATTCCATATGTCCTCCCAGAAAACATGCGGCTCACTCGTTCTGAGATTCCTGTATTAATCATACGTTTGTGAACGTCGAATGGTGTCAGCATGGCTAGCCGTTATAAGGGTGAACATGAGGATGATTATGATGATGTGGAGGAGGAGGAGCAGGATGACAAGGCTGAGGATGTCATTGTCTTTGTCCTCATAATCGTAATAATGATCACCCTCATTGTCATAATCATCAGTCACTAAGACCTCTTTATTGTCTTCATCTTCTTCTTAATCATCATCATAACCATTTATAACCCTCATCATCACCGTTGTTATCATCATTATTATTATTATTATTATCATCATTATCATCATCATCGTCATAATCATCATTATCAACGTCACGATTTATTACATTACCGGTCGATTATTTCTTTACAGGTTGTAACAAACGCCTGAAAGAATGTGGTTTAACAACTGTAGAGACTAGGAGGTCAAGAGGAGATCAGATTGAAGTTTTTAAGATATTGAATGGGTATGAAATATTGATAGAAATATGTTTTTTTTTACTCAAGAAAGATAGTAGACCTGAGGACATGAGGTAAAATTAGTAAAGGATCAGTGTAGATTAGATATCAGGAAGTGTTCTTTCTCACAGAGGACAATAAATGAATGGAACACATTGTCTACGGATTGTGTAACTGCTAGCAGCGTGAATATATTTAAAAACAAAGTTGACACATAACTCAGGAGGGCGGGTTACACGTAGATGAACGTTGGTGGACTCTCGGTAAGCCAATGGCTTCCTTGTCCACTTGCCATCTGGACCTTTTGGCTTGGATGACAAATCTTGTTAAATGTGTGGTTGTATTTCAAGAATGCATATAATTATGTTTTAAAGAAACAGGAAATAGTATTATGATAACAAAAACAGCAGACATGCTACAATATCACTATGTTCTAACTTGACTATGTTCACATTAACTCATCGCTGCTTTCTTTACAGAAAATAGCAAATGGATCTTTTTCATGAAAACACTTTACTGAAGAAATAACCGATTTTGGTCAATCGCTTAGAGCCAGATAAAATACTTGATTATTTACTGGCAGAAGAGGTATTTGACAAAGCGGATTATGACCAAATTAGGAGTTCTTCAACCCCTCAAGAACAATCACGGCAGTTTCTGGACTTATTGGTGTTACGTGGATCCACAGCTTATCCATGTTTTCTACAAGCACTCAAGAATGGCGAGGCAAAAGATCTCGATGACGAACTCGAAAAGCAAGAATGGTAATCCTTTTCAAAATATAAGCAGTTACAATTATTAGTATAATAACTGGTTTATAATAAGATTCTTATAATTTTTTGTAAAAATATTATTTTTAATATTACATTAATAATATGTTGTGGTAGGTGGAACCTTTACGATAAAGCTCTTCCATTAGATGCACTTTGTTAAAGCTCTTCCATTATATACACTTTGTTAAGCAACTAATCACAAACTTCAAGTAGAAGTAAGTTAAATTAAGTTAGAAAAAATATATTTTTCATTTAATGTTTATTTTTTCTTAATTTGATATCCAGTGAGTTAAAGAGATCATCATTGACAACTGCAAGGATTCAAGCAGCAGAATCACCAGGTAGAAATCACTTGCTGAAAAAGACTCATCAGGCATTGACAGGATGGTGACACAGACCTGTCCAAACTAAGCAATTTTATTTAATGATAACCATTATTTGAGTCCTTGTTTGATTAGATTATAAAATATTCATGGTGATTTGCTAGCTCTTGCGTTAGGTTTGTCAGGAAAATTGCCCCTCCTCCCATTAGAACTGTTGGCAAATGTAAACAATTTTGAATTCCGTAGATTAAATATAGTTTGCTAGATTCAACCATTTTGATCAAATATACATAAATACCTGTTCTTAAACTATTCTGTTTCCAGGAAGATATGATTGGCGAGCAGCACTATTAAACAAAAATGAGCTTGTACAGCGTGTACCTGAAAGTGGGTAGATTATTCTATACACAGCGTGTTAGTGTGTTTTGACTTCTAGTGTACACCATCCTCGCCGCCAGGGGCCTCTGACTACATCAGTACCCCTGCAGATCGACCTGTTGAAACGCTGATTTTTCAGTTGTTGTTTTATCCAATAATATTGCTTGCTCAGATTTATGGGGCTTGTATATACGGGAACTTAACTTTAATTAGTAGTGGACTCGTCGTCACTGGTCAGATGGGTAATGATGGCCATTTCGTGGGAATGCTCTTTGAAGTTTGAGCGCGGGGTGTGTTTAGTTCCCAGAAACAGGTTGACCAAGGCAGGAAGTGGGGCAAAGTACAAATTATTCAGCATACTTCCACACTTGGTGTGGGATAAACTAACAAATCAGTGTTTCAACAGTTCGATCTGCAACGTGTACGTATAATTGGTATAGAATTGACAAAGTTAGCAATTGATACTGTATGTTTCTAGTAACATTAGTCAACTAACCAGTTATTCTGCTAATGTTAGCTAAACTTGGGGTCGTTTATATTGTAGACGGAATTTAAGTGCCAATTCCGGAAAACGGAATTGGTGTTTTGTTTTTTAAATTATTGGAATTGGGATTGATGAAATGTAGTTGGTCTTTTCAGTTACTTTAAAAATGGCATCATCTAGATTTTTAACTCACATTATTCGCTACAAATAATCAATAATTTTTTTTAAATATGTTGCGCATATCATATTTGTTGGCCATTACATTATTTAATATTTGTGAGAAAAAAAATATAAACCTGCTCTGTTATTTATTGGCATCAGATATGTCTATGGTTGCTCTAGTCACCTACTGTTATTTCGATATGGAATTGATCATTGGAATTGGCATTTTGGAAGTGGTGTTTTTAGGTGGAATTGGTGTATATTTGGAATTGATAAAATATAATTGAAGTCTTTATTTCTTTATAATAATAATGTAGATGCCCCAAGTATCGAGGAATAAACTCTACATGGGGAATAGCGTGCGGAGCGAGCACTTTCCAATTATTAAAACGCAGCAGCATAAAAGTTACGTTAAACATTAAAAACAAAATAAAACAAAAAAGTTAATACTCGATAAAAGACAATGTAAATGATTTATGTGATGATTATATGTGGTACCCCATCCATCCCTTCAGTTAAGACTTGAATGAGGGTAGGGATGTTACTGATGATGCATTTAAAGGCACACTGTTCAAGAGTTGGATTGATGATGGGAAGGAGTGTAGGTATATGTCAGTTCGAGAATGGGGGATTTGGACGTCCTCTAGAGCTGCAGTTGCTGGGTTCAAGAAGTGCAGCAGGGTTCACATCAATAAGTCCGTTTATGATTTTGTACATTATGCTGAATCTGTCTGATATCCTCATGGACTGCAGATTTTCAAGTTGGAGCTGTTTTTGTGCTGGTCGGGATCCCACAGCACTGGTGGGTATTCTACCACTGGTCGTACAAGGCTTTTGTAGCAATGTGTCTGGTGGACATCTGTTAGACATCCCTTGATGTTTCTGTAGGTGAAGGCGCTAGTAATAGTATTATTGTCTTCCACACCACAGGCACATACTACTGCTATGGCTTATACTAGTTACGGAAACTCAACGCCAACGGCAATGCCACCTTTCCTTAATCGCACGTTGTTTTGCTAAAATGGTCTAGTATCATTTTTAAAACGTATTTATTGGTACTACAAAAGCCGCCAGACTAGAACTAGAAGTAGAACCAGTAGTGGTAATACTTGCATAGCCATAGTAATTAGTATTATGCCGTAACGCGCACAAATGCTGATTTGCTGTTGCATGACCTTAATAAACATCAAATATATAATCGGTATAGCATGTACATATAACAATTGTGCGCAATAACATCTTAGTTCAGTTACCGTCTGGTTTTTACTCTCATGTGCCATTTTGCATGCAAAATCTAGATTGCCCACATTCCATCTGGTGGCGCCACTATCTGGGAAGTGCGGTTAATTCCGTGATTTGAGAACTGATCAGTGATGTCAGAGGTAAATTCTAAGTGGTTGGGACAACTGTAAATTATTTACAGTGATTTCAGACGCTGAACAACCGTAAAAGAACTGTATTTCACAATATAGCAGGTGTCGCTCCACTTATGAAAATATGCGATATTTAAGATAATGATGCGACATCGGTTGTCGCGCAATTTCCAAAAATATGCGACATTTGACAAACAAATGTGAGAATGTCACAAAATCGTGTCCTAACTCAAACACTGCACGCTTGGGCATGTCGTCAAGGTTTTCCATGGAGAAGACATTGCAGAACTGGTCACTGAGGATGTCAGCCTTGGTCTTACTTCCATGTGGGTGAGCCCATTCTTCTTGAGAGAGTATTTACCTGATGTATCACACCTCTTGCTTTTGATCAAATGCACAGGTTTTTTGTCGTGTTTTCAGCAATGATGTCTTTCACAAACTTTTGGTAAGTTCGTTTGTTTCCTTGCCTGTTTTCTTTTTTGACGATCTTGTATCTTTCCCAATCTTTTGCCTTGTTTGTTGTTGATCCATGGTTGAGCTGTTCTTTGTTGCTACATCCTTCTCCATCATGGTCGTCATATGCTGGTGAACATATTGCCACATTTGTTCGACATACTCATTTATACAGACTGTTTCAAACTTGGCGCAAAATGTATCGGTATCTTCACGAATGGCAGCAAAGTCGGTTTTCTTCCAGATGCTAATTTTCCTCGCAATAGGTCTGTTCTTGACAGCCTTGATGCGGCTGTCAATGCGCACGATGTCATGATCCCCTAGGCCTGCTATGGTGGAATTTCTTGTAGCTAGGTTTGGCCTGTTAGTCAAGAATATTTCTAGGATTGCATCACCTCTAGTCAGCTGGTCGTTTATTTGATACAATCCGAGATCATTGACTTTGTTGAAGAAAGAGTTACTGTTCTTCTGTGGGTAATTCTTTCCATCGACACATCGATCTTTCCAGTTGATATCGGGTAGGTTTAGATCACATCCTATCCAGACAATGTCATTAGTTTTGACAGAGTCTAGGGTCTTCTCAATCTCATCCATCTGGTTAATGCTTCTCGCTGCAGAAGTCATGTACAGTGATCCAACAACGAAAGGTTCAGTCTTCTTTTCTGTGTGTACTTATTCAAGAACTGCTTATGGGGTCGACGGCTGTTGGAGCTCGTGTGTAATCATATTCCCTTTGGTTGTGATCGTATCCATCTGCTCTATCCTTGCGATAGACGTTGAATGTAGGAATATCTCTCTGTTAGAGATATCTTGTTTCAGTCATATCTCTAAACCAATAATGATGTATGGGTCCACGTTTGTGAATAGATTCCACAGTTCTGCTTTCTTTGGGCGGAGGCTCTGGAAGTTAATAACCAGGGTTCACACTGACTGGTTTCATTTGATTGTAGTCGGTAAGTCATTGGTAGACAGTGACCCAGTCCAGTAAAAATCAGGTGGGTTTACGTGGTGTTTTTGGGTGCGGAGGTAGTCGGTGTACCCTTATGCAGCACATGTCTGGTGGGGCTGACCTGTGTGTTCAGTGGGGTTTGGAAACCAGCGTCAGATAGTGACGATACTCTTGAAATGTCTTGAAGAGATGGGTGGTTTCCTATAAATATAGATGTTTCCACAGGATTTGGGTCCTCGTGACTACATGTGATGATTTGGTTCACTGTAACTGGAGCAAAACGACCGCTCGAAAAATCAGACAGGCCATAAGCACAACAATTCCATGACACATCTGGACATTGACGAAGTGTAACGTGTCACACACGCCAATGCATTTGGTGTGAAACCAGACCCCACTTAACGCACAGGTCACATGCGATGTCGTGGTGTTTTCTTTTGACTACTTTGCCACATTTTCCACATGGAAACCTGGCTGGACAAGGTTCTGGGTTTACTTCGACACCGAGTCTCAAGTCTCAAGTTGTTTACTCCAAACAGCCCAAACTTGGGCTAACGCAGGAGTTTGTGGTGGAATGTGCGCATGCGCTGTGGGTGGTACATTCGATTAAAAGACTAGTATCATTAATGTTGCTGAAATGTTTTTATCTGACAGTTTTATTTATTTTATGTATAGGATGTTTAACGAAAATGTTTAATAGGTTGGTTGTGTGTATGGATACTGTCGCTGCCTTGCCACATGCACACATAGACAGTCTCCATACCCACACCATGGATAAGTTTACGCTGAGCACTGTGTTTTAAAGGCAGTTTAGGTGAGGTGTGGTGAAAGGGAGTTCCATAATAGCTTCTTGAAATGATTTTGGGTTTTTATGTTGGTAATTTTTGGTGGAATCATATTCCATATGCGAATGGCTCTGGGATAAAATGAAAAGACCACTGCATTTATACGACACTTGGGGGCTATGCATTGTCCACGGGTTCGAGAGCGAGTTAGTAAGCCTGGGGGGGTGATCTCAATAATGTTGTTTAGAATTTTGTAGAAGGTAGTGTCTTGTTTGTTAATGCGCCTTCGTTCGAGGGTTGGCCATCCAAGGGCAGTAATTAGATCTGCTGGATTTGTGTTCCGTCTGTAATCATTTGTAACAAATCTGGCAGCAGAGTGTTGCACTATTTCAATGCTTTAAGGCGAGTGCCAGGAGAAACAAAAAGAACAGGCATCCATGCCAAGAAATACATGGATACATCCTTTTATACATTGACATATCGGTCATTGTTCACATTGACAATGTGAACTTCCAGTTCGTGTAAACACAACTTAGTCGTATCGGCAGAAGAAGAATAAAGATTCCTCACCATAGAACTTGATTCCGGGGAAATGATGAATGCAAGACAAATAGTGTAGGATGAACTGTTCCTATACCCAGCGTTGGGACAAAGAAAGCAAGATCGAACGAAGTCCTGACGTAAGGGTTAATGCTCAGCCATTAATTATCTGTCACTAGGGAACATCATATAAAAGCATCAAAATCACTAATTGTGGTGTAAGATAATTTTTTGTTAATGCGGTTTTGAATAGTAACCTAAAAACAAAAAGAATGGACTATTGTCAATTGATATTAGTGTGTAGATATTTAAAAAAAAAACTAAAATCTTTGCAAGTAATTTCGAATCAGCTTGCTCGATCACGCATGCGCCGTTCCTCTGCCGCTGGTACACCAAGTTCACTACCACTACTCATTTCTCTTGATTGTTGTTCCTTCGCATACAAATCTCTGATTACCTTTGGTTACAGGCAGTGGTATATCTAGGTTCTCACAAAAGGGGGAGGCCGGGGGTGGGGAGCAAACTTAGTCACCCATTAATCTACGAAGCTACCATGTAGTGGCGCTACAGGATACATATGAAAAACAAATTTAGCCAAAGGGGGGCCTTGGACCAATGACCCCCTAAATACACCACTGGTTAGAAACCTTTACTTTTACGAAAGTCCACTGCGTAAGGCTTTGTAATAATTCACAGTATCCTGTTTTTGCCATTATCTCTCAAATTGGGTTTTGATGGAGGATGTACTCTGATGAATACTGAACATTACAAATTGTTTTAATTGATTCATTCTTTATTTATATGTCATGGGATAGAGTTTCTAAGGAATGTTTACTGCGGTCTCTCATTCTTAAACTATTTAAATTCATGAATCCTAGTTCTACTAGTGGTTTATTTCATTAACACTTTGAAATAGGTGTGGCATAGGCTCAAAATCATGGCAGCTCTAATACATATACACAGCCATCAAAATCAAAACCGTAGATTATGTGTGGAAAGGGAAGCCATTGGTTTATCTAATGTCCACAAAATGGTCAACTATGTATAACAGTTTGTGTCAATACCACATAAATTGTAGTCTTAGTAAATGTCCTTAATTGTATGTACTTCACCTGATATTTTATTCTGCATTAAACATGCATCTAGATACTGCACTGACAATACCTTTGCACGTCTACCTCCAGGTGGAGCAACTGATAAACCACAGATTGCCAAAAAGTTGACACCTGAAGCCGCTGATAAAACAGAGAGCACCAAACAGTTGACACGTGAAGCCGCTGATACACCACCACAAAGCGTCATGAAGGTGAGAGCAATATTTGAAAATGTCACCACTGGCAAGGTAACAATAAGCTTTATTATTATTATCAAGTGAGAAATCACGTGTTGTGCGTCTGCATCTGTATTCTATTAAGATGAAATCTGTTGTTCGTCAGATTGTGTTTTTGTTTATCAGGAGAAATGTAGTAGTTATGGAACATTATATTCTGTGACATCATATTATATGACGTAATACTGAAATTATATGATGTGACATTATATTATGTGACATGTTATGTGACATTATATTATGTGACATTATAGTTACGTGACATTATGCTATGTGACATTATGTTATGTGACATGTTATTATTATCATCTCTATTTGGATTACAGATCCACAAACATGTACATATTAAACAAATTATAAAGTTCCATATAAGAAACAGCAGTGAGAAAACAAATTACATTATGCTTAGATATGAAATCACAGAATTACATTCTTCCTCATTTAAGACAACGTCATTGTTACAGTCTCATTTCCACCAATTTACAAATTATATTTGCCTTGTCAAAGTATGTAGCATTTACATTCATATTCCACATTTGTTTACATTCATATTTAATGGCAGTCATAGGCTGTTTTTGTGACATTATATTATGTGACCACAAACTGAAATCTTGTTTTCCTACCTTCAAGGACATGAATTATTTCCTGCGAGTTGTACTTCCGTTGACAATCAAACTCGTGATGGATTGTGTATTTGTCACGTCCGTCGCTTCGTGATCAAAAACATTATATTCCGGCAAACCCCCACCAGTGGCGCCACTCACCACTTCACTGCCACAACATTTTTGTGCAGATTCTGCACAGTTTTTTTTCATTTGGTAAACTCCTAATGTATGTCAATACATCTATCAATTTCAATTGCCTACAATTGTGGATAGTTTTTGCTTTGAAAATCTGTCGAGAAATATAATGACGGTTTTGTTTGTTTGAAACTATGTTACGTGTTATAATACTCAAGTGCACAATTGTATTGCTCAGCCAACCAATCAATTATACCATGTCACAGCAGTTCATTTTGAATTCATAATCCAGTTGTGGCAGTGTTGATATGCTGAGTGGCGCCACTGTTGGGTAGCGTGACTTCCATGATTACTGTCCTACAGCTAACTGGTGTTCATTCTTATATTTGAAGTATTCATCTACACAATGCGTTATATCTAATTTATGACATCTGTCATAGAGAGTTGAAAGTACAGACATTTATTGTGACCGAAGCTTGTTTGATGCATGTATAAGGAAACGATGGATATGTATATAAAGGTTGGTAATGGGCATATTTCATTCCCAATTGGTATGCACTTCAAGCATACCAGGAATATAAAATGAACATATAAAGCATTGTATACACGAGCATTGGCTAAACCAATGCAATGCAAAATTATTGTTGTACACAATGACAAACAGTACATATATATATATATATATATATATATATATATATATATATATATATATATATATATATATATATATATATATATATATATATATATATATATATATGTATATATATATATGTATATATATATGTATATATATACATATACATATATATATATATATATATATATATATATATATATATATATATATACATATATATATATATATATATATATATATATATATATATATATATATATATATCTACATGAAATGAATATATATAATCTATATATATATATATATATATATATATATATATATATATATATATATATATATATATATATATATATATGAAATGAAACTACTAATCTACATGACATCAAAGGTGTGGCAATCTACCACAGGTGCTACTCATAATGAGGAGTGCCACCCCACCCAAGGGTGTTTGTACCGTGAAAGGAATAAGCACCTAGTTTTTTGACATCAAGTTCAAGACACCGAAAGCGCAAATCCCAGTTAACTTGCACAAAGTTAAACTGGTTGGTTCTCGTGTCGCTATGGAATGACTCATCATAGCATTTCCAGGCCAAACCCCCAAACCTGCGTTCCGTCCCTGTGATGTCAGAGATGTGCTTAAATAGGCCTGGGGCTCGCTGTGGGGAATGTTCAGTTAGAACAGCTGCATAGACGGGGAAAGCAGACAATCACTGGCCGATGGTGGTGATACGATTGGGCTGTAATGGCTTCACTAAAGATAAGACATTAGTCTTCCATTTTGTATTTAATGTTCTAAGCTACAATGATGAGACATGTTTGCAGCCACATGTTTCCTGTATGAGTAAGTCGTTGTTTTGCTGGGAAGTCTGTGTTTGTAGCCACCTGTCCATTAACTGGTAACTGAATATGATATCTTAATTTTCTAGGAAACAGATGCGGCAGCACCACCACCAGCAGCACCAGGAGCAGTAGCAACAACAGCAGGTGTACAAGCAGGAGCAGGAGCAGAAGGAACAGTAGCAAGAGCAGCAAGAGCAGTAGGACAAATAGCAGGAGCAGTATGGGAAATAGCAGCAATAGTAGGAGCAGTAGCAGTAGCAGTAGCAGTAGCAGGAGCAGTAGGAACAGTAGCAGGAGCAGTAAGAACAGTAGCAGGAGCAGTAGCAGGAGCAGTAAGAACAGTAGCAGGAGCAGTAGCAGGAGCAGTAAGAGCAGTAGCAGGAGCAGTAAGAACAGTAGCAGGAGCAGGAGCAGGAGCAGTAGGAACAGTAGCAGGAGCAGTAGGAACAGTAGCAGGAGCAGGAGCAGTAGGAGCAGTAGCAGGAGCAGTAAGAACAGTAGCAGGAGCAGGAGCAGGAGCAGTAGGAACAGTAGCAGGAGCAGTAGGAACAGTAGCAGGAGCAGGAGCAGGAGCAGTAGGAGCAGTAGCAGGAGCAGTAGGAACAGTAGCAGGAGCAGTAGGAACAGTAGCAGGAGCAGTAGCAGGAGCAGTAGGAACAGTAGCAGGAGCAGTAGGAACAGTAGCAGGAGCAGGAGCAGGAGCAGTAGGAGCAGTAGCAGGAGCAGTAGGAACAGTAGCAGGAGCAGTAAGAACAGTAGCAGGAGCAGTAGCAGGAGCAGTAGGAACAGTAGCAGGAGCAGTAGGAACAGTAGCAGGAGCAGGAGCAGGAGCAGTAGGAGCAGTAGCAGGAGCAGTAGGAACAGTAGCAGGAGCAGTAAGAACAGTAGCAGGAGCAGTAGCAGGAGCAGTAAGAGCAGTAGCAGGAGCAGTAAGAACAGTAGCAGGAGCAGGAGCAGGAGCAGTAGGAACAGTAGCAGGAGCAGTAGGAACAGTAGCAGGAGCAGGAGCAGGAGCAGTAGGAGCAGTAGCAGGAGCAGTAGGAACAGTAGCAGGAGCAGTAGCAAGAGCAGTAGGAGCAGTAGCAGGAGCAGTAGGAGCAGGAGCAGGAGCAGTAGGAGCAGTAGCAGGAGCAGTAGGAGCAGTAGCAGTAGCAGGAGCAGGAGCAGTAGGAGCAGTAGCAGGAGCAGTAGCAGGAGCAGGAGCAGGAGCAGTAGGAGCAGTAGCAGGAGCAGTAGGAAGAGTAGCAGGTGCAGTAGGAGCAGTAAAAGTAGTAGGAGCTGTAAAAAAAGTAGGAGCAGTAAATGTAGCAGTAGGAGAAGAAGAAGGAGCAGTAGAAAATGTAGGAGCAGTAGCAGGACCAGTAGGAGAAGTAGCAGGAGCAGTAGATGTAGTAGTAGCAGTAGGTGCAGAAGCAGGAGCAGTAGAAAAAGTAGGAACAGTAGCATGAGCAGTAGGAAAAGTAGTAGGAGCATTAGGAAAAGTATGAGCTGTAGCAGGAGTAACAACAGCAGGTGTACAAGCAGGAGCGGTAGGAACAGTATCAAGAGCAGAAGCACTAGAAGTAGCAGGAGTAGTAGGAACAGTAGGAACAGTAGCAGGAACAGTAAGAAAAGTAGGAACAGTAGCAGGAGCAGTAGGAGAAGTATCAGGAGCAGTAAGAAAATTAGGAGCTGTAGCAGGAGCAGTAGGAAAAGTAGCAGGAGCAGTAAGAAAAGTATGAGGAGCAGTAAGAAAAGTAGGAACAGTAGCAGGAGCAGTAGGAGCAGTAGAAGGAGCAGTAGGAAAAGCAGGAGCAGTAGGAGAAGTATCAAGATCAGTAAGAAAAGTAGGAGGAGCAGTAAGAAAAGTAGGAACAGTAGCAGGAGCAGTAGGAGAAGTATCAGGAGCAGTAAGAAAAGTAGGAGCTGTAGCAGGAGAAGTAGAAGTAGGAACAGTAGCAGGAGCAGTAGGAAAAGTAGGAACAGTAGCAGGAGCAGTAGGAAAAGTAGGAGCAGTAGCAGGTGCAGTAGGAGCAGTAGGAGAAGTAGGAGCAGTAGCAGGTGCAGTAGGAGCAGTAGGAAAAGTAGGAGCAGTAGCAGGTGCAGTAGGAGCAGTAGGAGAAGTATCAGGAGCAGTAAGAAAAGTAGGAGCTGTAGCAGGAGCAGTAGGAACAGTAGCAGGAGCAGTAAGAAAAGTAGGAACAGTAGCAGGAGCAGTAGGAGAAGTATCAGGAGTAGTAAGAAAAGTAGGAGCTGTAGCAGGAGCAGTAGGAAAAGTAGGAGCAGTAGCAGGAGCAGTAGGAAAATTAGGAGCTGTAGCAGGAGCAGTAGGAAAAGTAGGAGCAGTAGCAGGAGCAGTAGGAACAGTAGCAGGAGCAGGAGACCTAGCACCAGCAGAGCCAGCAATAGCAGCAACACCAGCAGTACCAGCACTAGCAACACCAGCACCAACATCACCACCAGCACCAGCAGCAACAGCAGCAACAGCAGCAACAGCACCAGCAGAAGCAGCAGAAACAGCTGGATTGGGGTACATTATAGCAGTGTTGTGTATTTTCTATGCAGCTTAGAAGTGGTTGGTGTTGCAATGATTGGTGATGGACTGACATAAGTTTTCTTTCTCTGCAGACATCATTTGTGGCCAATGCTTTTTTACTGTAATGTTTTTTCAAGATATACTGTTAAATATCTACAAAGTGCACATTTTGGTAATGGTCATATCATGTGGCAAATTATTGTGAAATATGTTCCAAGTAATTGGCTTTGTGATGTGTATACCTAATTGTGATATTAATATGTAGAATAATTCATTTTACATATGTTGATATTTCATAATGCTTTTGTAAATATGTATATTTTGTACTACATTTTATACTATATTTTAGCTAATAGTTATATTGAACTGATCCAGGGCATTACAGATGTCACAATGATGTTCACAGTAGTGGATTGTATCGCTGTATATAGTTGAAAGAATATGTAAGACACTCATAATAAGCCTGATGTATACAGAGTGCAGTGCTATGAGTGTGCCATCACAAGGCAACACTGGGTCAAGCTATAGCTCTCATTTCATGTAGTAGATGGGGCAACGTTTTGTGTATGAGCAATTCTCAAAAGGTCGCCACAAAATGTGATAGTAAAATTGAAAGATTTTTTATTAGTTTTTTATTTTGATGTGTACATCCATCATTACTATCCATGAAAGATAGTTGTTCAATACAGTACAAAGTTATTAGGGGATTTGTATTTCTTGAATGTGTGGTGCTTTATTTCTTGTGTTATCAAATTATCTGTCACACTTTGTCATAGTAATGTGGCCACCAGGGAAAACATTTCCATTTACTTTTCTGAGTGGAATTTTTTTACAGCAATTTTTTGTCCCGTGTTCAACAAATACAAACTAATCATTACTGTGCCTTTTTATGTTTTTTCTTTAAAATTGGTGCTTTGTATACAAATGTTTCAGTTGTGCCTGGCATAGGAAAAAAACGAATAATGTTACGAGTTTTCAAAATAAATAAAAAATAATGTACGCATTATGTTGATACATCACTCTTGTACAGCAGTATATTGGCAACAATATCCATGCAGCAGCAAAGCAGCAAAGCTAATTTGTTTCCCCAATAGTGCAATTATTATGTCTAAGTTTATTTGTCATTCTAGTCCAGTCTTCACCCAAATAGTGCCATTATTATTATGCCTAAACTATGTACACATTTCCGTGCCGCTTTCTAAATATGTAAGCTATTTGTCTAACTACGCTTTGAATCAACCATTAATTTGTTCCACTGCAACACGCAAAACCAATGAGATGTATGTCCTGGAGATGAGCGATACAGAGGTGACGATCAAGATGGCCAACCCATAATATGTAGCTACATGTTACAAATGGGAACCCATCAGTGACCTCCTAAAACAGACTAAAAGCGTGACAATAGAATACAACTGGCATCACACGTGGGGGCGTTTAAAAGAACTGGAGGTGTGTAATGTTGATAAAAACTTGTTCAGCATGTCAATAAGATGATGGCAGCTGCCGCGAAAAGGTATCAGAAGTTTTGATGGTCATGTAATCAGACAAAACCTTAGAATGGCCACCAATGCAATCCTGCACTGTGGTCTACCCACTATTGGACTACAGTGCGACGGTCGCACCTGCGAAATGCGAGAGAAACGGAACGACACCAGCGATGTTTGTGAGACGGCCCCGTCATGACCAAGGCACAGCGTTGTTATTGTCGTACTAAACACCCCCTCTCGTCAAACAACTCTGTCATCAAAGGACCAGTCACTATCTTATCGATCAGTCCCATCACTCGACACATCAATCGATACTCACACTCTCACATGCCATATATGATATTTCTCTGTCCACAAATTGCTTTGCACTGGAGTATTATCATCTGATAGTCAACATTACGCGGACGTACGTGTTGTTAAATGTGGACTACGGTTGGTCATTTTTGTGCCTTACATAATGGACTGACCACCATTTCTTGAGACTTGAGCAACTCGTACTCAATTTAGACATACATCCTTATGAACAGCAACACTGGTATCAACATGGATATTTAAAATTCCTAATCAGAGTAAATGTGTTTATCAGAATAGACATTACTGCTGGGGTTGACCGAGTGCCCCAGGCCGACCCGTACGGGCAAAATCTCCACACCAACTATGCGCCAAGATTGCTGTCAAGATCGCCATCCACGGCAAAAGTCCACATGGCTTGTCGACAAAGGAGACACATTCTTACGATTTGCATTTCTTTTAGACGTCTGTATGAGCAAATCAGAGAGATGGAAGGTGAGATGAAATATTTCGAGCAGACATTCAATGTGTGTGTGCGCGCGCGTGCGTGTGCGTATATATGTGTGTGTGTGTGCGTGCCAACAAATGCAGGTCAGTTACTCTGGTGTTACATTATAAGATATACGGTAATATTTTATAACCTACCGTAAATTATATACTGATATATTATTATTGAATGCCTGTACAGTTCGGATCAGATAAATTTACTTCTGATTCTGATAATGAAAAAAAAATTCAACTTTTGCGAAAATGAGACGCAAAATCTATTTGTGGGTGTGTGTGTGTGTGTGCGTGCGTGCGTGCGTGTGCGTTTGCGTGTGCGTGTGCGTGTCGAAAAAGCCTCGATTAATGTTATTGGTAATACCTGCCTTTTACAGAATAACGTGTGAAACGCAGTCAGTGACAACACAACAACCGAGAATCAACCAACGAAATATCCTGTTGTAAAGAAGTGTTAGCACGTGTAGAAGATGAGCTTTAATTTACTTTTTGAATAATCTTCACAGACACACGTCTCCAAATGTTCTTTAAATTCACATAAATCCATGGGCTGTGGGACTTCGCGGCCTGAGGCCACTGGAGCATGGCTGGGAACATTTCTCACGCCTAAGAACCCGTAGGGTTTGACAGCTTTGTTACTCGATACCTGCCATTATGGGCGTAGCTACAGACTGTCACAGAGCAATAATAATGATGTCAACGTCAACAACTTGACAAAAGCACCCGTGGTAAATCGTCATCTGTCTACAGTGGTGAATGGAAATGTGCCACGACATGTAACAAAGACCACACAACCCCGGCACGTTCCGAAGTTGAACGCTGCAGCTGTTGCGACTGACCTGTGGATCATGTATAAACAAGTTGACGGCTGTCTATTGGGCAGGGCGTGTCTATATTATAAAGTATTTTTCCTCTGTATATCTGTTCCCGCATATCTCCACCAGTAAATCGCACGCACACTGGGGAAATTGGAAACCAGGACGGCAGCATCTGGACAGCTGACATTACAGTAAATCATACCGACAGGGTCACGTTCAAGCTGGACACGGGCGCAGCTGTGTCGGTGCTGTCCGATAAAGTACGCCTGCTGAAAATACACTGAGGGGCCCAGGAGGCGTCAATCTTCGTGTGTTGCGAACGCTGGTTGCGAATTGCAATACAAGAACAAAACATACAGCGAAACGTTATACGTTATCAAAAACCAGCCAACTTCTCTCCTAGGTCGTGACGCTTGTTTGGAGCTCAAACTAATCATACTTGTAGTGGATGAGGTAGCTGTACACAAGGATTTTCCAAAATTGTCCCCCGACCTTAGAAAGCTGAAGATACAACACCATATCAATTTTCGAGACGAGGCTTTCGAGAGTCGAAGAAGAGCTCTGAAGAATAGAACAGCAAAGGGTCATCTCCAAAGTGATCCAGCCAACAGATTGGTGCTCCGGAATGGTTGTTGTGCCGAAGGCAAATGGCAGGTGAGGATTTGTGTTGACCTTACCCATCTGAACAAGGCGGTCAAGCGAGAAATACATCCGATGTCATCAGTCGATGAAAGCTTGGAAAAGCTGGGAAAAGCATCGGTGTTCTCGAAGCTTGACGCGAATTGTGGCTTCTGGCAATTGCCATTGGATGAAGAATCGAAACTGCTGACCACATTCATCACACCACAAGGGAGGTTCGCCTTCAACATAATCCCATTTGGTATTTCATCAGCGCCAGAAATCTTCACTCGCACGATTTCTGTGATCCTACAGGGACTCGATGGAGTCATATGTCACATGGATGACATCCTGGTGTTCGCATCAAATGAAGCCGAACATGATGACCGACTGAGGAAGATTCTGCAACGACTCAAAGGGGCAGGACTGACACTTAACGAGAAGTGTGAGTTTGGCAAGAAGTATATACGCTTCCTCAGTCACGTCATTGACGGAACAGGAGTTCATGCTGATGAACAGAAGCTGGAAGCCAACCAGAAATTCCTGCACCAACCAACACCACAGAACTGAGGAGGTTCACAGGAATGGTCAATCAACTGGGTAAATTTGTGCCGAACTTAGCACAACTCACAGCGCCTATCTGCTATCTCCTCAAAGCAGATGTCAACTGGCAGTTGAGTCCTGTATAAGCTGAAGCGTGTGAGAGAGTCAAACAAGCATTGACGTCTCCTACTGCACTCGCTCGCTATGAACCACAGCGATCAACGATTATCGCTGCTGGTGCATCCGGCCATGGTCTTGGGGCTGTACTCCGGCCATGGTCTCGGGGCTGTACTCCGGGCATGGTCTCGGGGCTGTACTCCGGCCATGGTCTCGGGGCTGTACTCCGGCCATGGTCTAGGGGCTGTACTCCGGCCATGGTCTCGGGGCTGTGCTCCTGCAAGTCCAAAACATTGGCGATCGAAGGTCAGTGTGCTTTGCTTCAAGAACACTGAATGAAGTAGAACAGCGATACGCTGTCATCGAGAAAGAAACGCTAGCTGCAACGTGGGCAAGTGATAAGTTTGCAGACTATGTTCTGGGCATGACATTCACGTATTGTCAAGTTCGTCGGTTGTGAAGGCTGGCCTGCTTTCATGCCACACACCCCTCTACTGCGACCCTACTGGAGCCATCTCGCAACGGTCGGTGACTTACCGCTATACGACGAGCGCATAGTCATCCCTCGTTGTATGCGATTAGAAACGCTCAAAATCATACACGAAGGACAACTTGGTATTTTCAGGTGTTGAGCGCGCGCAAACACGCTTGTCTGGTGGCCTGATCTATAGAAAGAGATATACAAAATGGTCTCAACATGCCATATCCGCCCGGAGCCCAGGGAAACCCTGATGTCAGCTTCCTCCTTAAAATCAATTTAGTACGTGGATCTCTCGGTACGAACGCTGCGATCTGTTTAGTGTCCATCTACTAGAAGTCGTAGACGACGTTCCGAATCTAGTTGATTTCCAGCACGGACTCGAACTCGGCATACGCGAGGACGTTGATGGTCTATGCGAGCCCCGAGGCGAAATGAATCTCGATGCGCAGGTTGACTTTTTGTACCTGATGGAAGCAGGTACCGTCGCACGCTTCGGGGTGAGATCGAAACCGAAGAAGGTGTAGCCGTACCGGAAGTCGACGCGAGTTAGGTCGTTCCCCTTGACTACCTTACCGGTCGAAGCAAACAGGTTGATGTAGCTCCTCACGTAACAGTTGTTTGCGAAATTCGGCTGGAGTGGTTTGGCGGGTACCTGTCGTCCGTCCACGTACACGGCAAGGAATTTGATGTTGTTGTGCTTGGAGGGTTCTTTTCGTACGAAACGTTTTACGCGTCGATGTCGATGCTGCACAGCACCAGTCGTTTCGGCAGGGTACCGCGAAACAGGTTCTCGTGCGTGTGCGACCGGGCTCCACGCGGGATGGAATAGACTTTACCGTCGACAAAACTCATCGGATACTTGACCGTGCTCTTCTCGAGTACCTAGATGTGCGCCATCTGCACGGCTGGACTCGGCTCGGCCGGATTTATTCGCGAACAAGATGGCGTCGACAAATTGGATCTTGTAACCGGGGTTTGTACCACCGGCCATGAGCAAGAATGCTTCCTTGTTGCGCAGCAGTCGTATCTTGACACCGACGCCGTTGATCAGGAAACGATCTTGCAGGAACAGGTCAACGTGGAGTCGTCCCATCATCTCGACGACGCGACTCTGCGAGATGTGCCTTCGTCGTGCAAAGAACCCCTGATTCACTGCAGCCACGTCGATGTCGACGACTTCCATGCGATTGGAAGTGTCTTTGTATCACAGTTGACTCGACTTCTTGGCTTCGATAGCGTAACTCAGCGTCTCGATGTAGGCACGATACGCGTACGTGTTGGACGAAGGGGTCAGGAGCGTGCCGTTCGGGTAGACGTCGACTTGACTGAACAGCGAATGCAACAAGTTATTTACAGCTCCCGGATCGAGATCGGCCCCGGCAGCTGTAGTCACCTTCGTTTTCATGATCATGTAAGTGTTGGCGAGATCCAGGTAATCGTTTCCTGCTTCGGGAAGTAAGAATTCGATTATTCCGCCCGAGTCGAGTGAGGCCGTCGGTTGGTGTTCCACCCATTGGCTGCTGAAGATGCTGGTCTGAGTCGGCGGCACGCCAAAGAGATCGAGCACGCTCTTGACCCCCTCATACGATTGTCTATGCACGAAAGCCATTGTCGAACACATCGGCTGTACTCGTCTTACGGCGCCTCGGTGCTGTACCGACGCGTGGATTCGCGATCGCGCGTTTTATACGTTGTCGTTTCGGCGGTCGCACGCCGGTAGGAGGAGTCGACAACAATCCGCTCAGCAAGTCCTTCCCGGTCTCCGTGACACGTCTTTTGGCGGCCGTTTTTACGTTCTGTCCGGACATGACGTCGTCGGCGATGTGCACGCCAGTCTTCAACGCTCGTTTTTCCAATGCCACGGCGCCTCGTTTGATGAGCGGCATGGCGCTACGGAGCAGACCGCCAAACACGCTTCCCAACCCGTGTCAACGCTACACACGAGCACCGACAAAGTAGGGCAGTGCATCTCCCGCCTGTTGCGCGTAATTGTCGTTGTAATTGATCAGAACAGTCCGGTCTTGCGACGACGAAAATGAAGCGTCACCGTCACCTTACCGAGTTCGAATGGCACGGATTGTCCGGTATGGTCCCTAATATCGATCAGGATCGCATCGAATTCTTTGAGCAGCAAGGGTACCATAGATCGGAACGATCCTCAACAACGGCACTAGACTGTCTCCGACGACACGAGACTCCACGACGTCCGTGTAGCCGCAGAGAGAATCGAACCCTTGGTTCATGTCCACCACGGCATCGCCTTCTTTGCGGTAGGTGTACACGTCGGTCGATTTTAACGGTGGCTGGTGGACTGAGAACTAGCCGGTGTGCTCCTCGTCTCTGGAAGATGTACTCGCTATCCGGCAAGGTAGTCGGACTGACGATAACAGACGGAGCGAAACCTAGCAGGAGTCCCAGCGAACTCGAGTGAGGTATGTTAAAGAGAAAAGGAATCGTACAACCAGAATGTGAGCGAATAAATCAGCGATCCTATACAGCGCAGTGTAAAGAAGTTCCAAGATCAACGTGCGACACGCATCCGCTATCATTGTAATAACACGTCGTTGCGACAGACAGCGCTACTATTTTAATAGGACTCTTAGTCGTCCAGTGCCGTTCTTGATCGTGCCATGGGTAGGTTGATGCGTCTGAGCTGTTGTACAAACGTTTGCTATCCCACGGGATCTCTCTTTCTCTTCTTTCTCAACAGATCGTTCACGAGATCCGTCATGTTGCTGCCGGGTACCGGCACGCCGTCGTGTATTAATTCGCCTCGATCGGTCTACGCGATGTTTTTATGAGACGCGCCACCAAACGTTTGGCCCTGGTCTGTATGATCTTGGGAACGGCGGCGGCGGCAGCGGCGATCGAAGGGTCTCCAGCAACCGCGTGTCCACTAAGGCCAATTTATGCGTGTGCTCCATGTCTCTACCCCAACAGCTGTTTGAACAAGGGGAAAGAACCGTGCTCGCCAACGGAGCTAAGAAGCCGCCGTTCTGTAGGATCTCTTTCTTCTTCTTGGTCGACGTCTTCTTAATGTAATGCTTGTACTTTTTAAGTTTCTTCTTGTGCACTGTAGTCAAAGGAACGTTCCCTTTCAAGATATTGTAAGCGCACTCGGCAATATAACAGAGGAAATCGGCGTCGGCGTTTGATGTTCTTGCGTCTGTTCAGCATCTGCAGACACAATATGTGCCTTTTAACGCGTTCTGACATCGTGCAGCGTCTTTGAACGATTCGTGCACGAACTTCACACGACCCGGGTACATATGTCGCGGCAATTGCGATATCTGTCACTTGTCGCTGTGATTCTCGAACACCATCATATAGTGAGACTTCAGGCTTATGGTGCGATGATCCTTGCTTTTAGGGAACAGGTTCTGCACGAGGTAGAGGTTGGACCTATTTCTGTGATGACTCTTTTTGGTGAATAAGTTCGTCATTCCTTTTCCGTCATCAGATTGTCTATGACGACGAGGTTCTTCGTCATCGGATAGAACGACGACGCGTTCGGCAAGCCCTCCTCGAATTTCAAGTCGGGTAGGTTCATTACCATTACACGTAGCTTCACGTCATTTTCTCGGGAGGAGCGTCGATCATCATCGACGCGTGACGTAACAGACACGTCACGAAAGTGGTCTTGCCGCACCCCGTCGGTCCAGCGACGACGCAGGTGAAGGGATGCTTCCACCGCGCGTCCATGACAGCGTTTGAAGGCGTTCGTCGACGCGCTCTTTTTTGTTCACACGTCCACGGGAACGGTGTTCAACCCGTCCTGGAGCACCGCGCGTTTCGTGTAGAAGTACGTGAGAGATGCACGTTCATGAACGTACGTCAACACGGACGAGCGGTCAACGCGGAACCCGCGATTCTTTCCGCGATCGCTCCTTCGATTGGTGAGCACGTCGAGGAAAGCGTACTTGTCGATCTCGTTTTGACGTTTGCTATGACCTTTCGTGCTCTACTTGTCGGTAGCTCCGAAGCAAAAGTACGTCTTGCTGCACAACCCGACGAATCCGTCGCCGCACTACTCCACCTTGAACAGACCGGGCGTCCTCTTGTCACACGCTTTGCGCGCGACGCAGCACGGCTCGGAGGCGGACCACGGTCGACCGGTCAGTCGACAGCGCACATACTCGGACCCGTGGTAATGCTCTCGGAATTCCGGGGTCACGAGATCGTCGACGGAATTGCCTCCCAAGACAAAATAGGCACTATCCGTGTCCATCTCGCAGTACTCGAACAATGGTCGTTCGAGGTACCTGTCAACTAAATCGTAGTAGAATTGCAGCATGCGCAATTTGGCGCACTGCAGGACGAAAATCCCACGTGGATAGGTAAGGCGTACGTCACAGATCGCTTGTTCATCTGGATCTCGTAAGCGTTGTCGACGCTTCAACCTCCGTGCAGTAGGTGACGTCAATATGTTGATCCACGTTGGTGATGGTTTTCCCGTAGCCCGAATTTCCTAGCAGTTTCATTGTGTCTTCGTCGCGTCCGGCCGCGGATACCGAGTCGCCAAATCGACGGAAGCACGGGTTCGCATCGTACTCGATCAAGTGGAAGACGCGCGTCAACACGAGTTCGTGCTCTAGGTACCACCTCGGGAACGGTATGCCGAGCAAGATCTTATTGCCGTGAAAACTACAAACGAGCATGCGTCGCGGTCGAGTGATGATGTCGTGTTCTTTGGCGTATCGACGCATGAACGGACCGAGATCGTCGCCAGTGAGGTCGACGTTCTTGAGCACGGGCTGCAACTCGGCAGTCCGTGCTCGCAAATCTTCCGGTACGCGTGCGTCGCACTCTATCATGCCGAACAGGATACCGGCTCGCACGTCGCTCAAGACCCGATGTTGCGCCATGTTCCATTTTGCGTGTCGTTGATGAGGACACGCGGCAACCAAGCACCGTTTCACGACCGCATCTTTTCTCGCGTCTTCCCACTGACATTCCCACATCTCAACAACCTTGACAAAATGTTGCAGGTAAGCGGTGGTCTCGGGGGTTTCGTCGAGAATTTGAACTTCCCGTTGACGGCATTCCTTTCTAGACCCAAGCACGGGCAGCCGTGGTACTAGCATCATTGGAAGTGGTACGCCGTCTGCGTTTCACTGCACCATCCGTCCACCCGGTATTTACCGATCCTCTTCTCTTGACCGTTGACCTGGTGTCGGATAGAGAGTACAGTCCGTTCGGGTTCCCACGTCAACCGTCATAGGGGAAACCCTAACCCTAACCCTAACCCTCGCTATAGGGGGAAACTGGCAACAGTCACAGGGGAATGACCTGGATCCGTAGCGCCCCCCTGGCGACTGTATCAGCGCAAAAGTTGGTGATCTTTGACCTTGAAATTTGACCTTGACCTGTATCAGCGCAAACTTGTGTGTAGCCAAACGGAACCGTCGCCAAGGGGCGCTCATGTCGTGTGCAGTGACCCGTAACCCCATTTGCGTTTTCAAAAGACCCCATACGTCAATCGTTCCACGGTCATCTGTCCGTGCAGTTGCGACGATTTGGGACGAAAACCGTCCTCCTCTCGACGACGCGTGTACCATCCCGTCGCCATGTTTTGCATCGGGGAGCACAAGTACAGGGTGTTGGCGTCGTAGCCGACAATCGATTGGCTCGTTCGAACGTTCTCTCCCTACGCGATCTATCAGATCTTAGTGAACCCTTTCTCGTGCTATCTGGTAAAGATAAGAGACGGGCTGCCAACGATATCATCGTTCACGAGCTGAGCGTAAAGTACGTGTTTTCCAGTAGCTCGTTTAACAGGTAGATCAGGGTCAGACCGGGTACGCTTACACCGTCTTTGAACATGTCTATGCCGCGTTGTCTGCAGAAAGCGAACTGTTTTTCGATGGCTTGCAGGAAGGGCACCACCCCTCGGTCTTTATACCAGAGGAGAAAGTCCCGTAAAGTCGTCATGCCGTTGTTGCGCCATACCGCACGACAGCTGGCGTAATCCTCGTCGGATAAACCCTCTTTCTTCAGTCGACTTAAGAAGGACTCTTTCGGCGGAAGCGCAGTGTCGTCGAGCCTCTCCGCACCCTCCATGTATTCGTACGGGAAATATCCTTTTGTGACACCACATCCGTACGCTTTCACATACTTGTCGTAGCTGAACCCCGGAGCGATGCAATGCGTCTGTCTCTGCATCGTTCAGTGTATCAAACACGGTCACGTACGCGGCTTTCAACTGTTCGTAGGCAGCGTAGCTCGTCGAACGGACGACGGTCATCATGTTGGCCACCAACTTGCCGGGATCACCGTCCATGACGAGACTTTGCACATGCTTGTGTCCGGGCACGTTCGATGCCACGCTGACGCTCAATGGGACGTGACGCGCGATCCACTGCACCTTGTCAGTTTCAGGCGGAAGTTGCGTTGTTTCAAAGTAATACTCAAAATCAAACGTGGCGTGGTACAGGTAATAGCGCATGTCCTCGTTATCCAGACGTTGGAATACCGTCGTCGTCGAGTGGTACACGCCTTCCATGATGATAGATCTGACGTACACCGCCGGTGCACGTGCGTTCCTGTCGTTGCAGTTTCCGTTCCGTTTTCCATAAGTAGTCGCCACACTTTCGACGTCGATACGAGTGACAGTATAGACGCACGTCTTGAAAAGTTCAGTAGTCGTCTTTCCATCGTCGGGCGGCTCGAGCTTGTACGCGTACACGTTCATTTTAAACGTAGTTTCTACGTGATAGAGATCCTCGAGGGTGACCTCTGTAAAATCTCGCGTCTTCAATTCTGATTCCAAAGGATGCACGTCGCATCCTCGTTGTAGGGCGAGACACCGGAAAAGACATAGGTCGTCGGTGTATATCTTGCAATTTTTGCGAATTTTTTTCCAGACCGATGACGGCTATGATCTTCTTGATGTAAGCGGGAAGTTTCACGCCGATGCAGCCGATCGGATGGACGCTGAAGCGATTGAGGAAGAAGGTGACATTCCTCACAAGTTCGCACAACCACCTCGAGTCCATTCTTTGGTTGATAGCCCACTGCAACATCTTGGTATCTCGAATGCGTTCCACAAACGCTTCGAAATCGGCACGGTTGGTAATCAGAATGAGTTCGTCCAGGTAACATCCACAACAGTTACTGGACGAATGATAATATTTGTACCGTCCTGTCTCATCGTTCCTCAGCACGAAATCGTAATACAGATGAATTTTAAATGCAGTGGTCTGCTCCTGGAACATTCTAATCATAAGATCCCGTAACGCGTTCGTGTCTGGAGTTTTCATCCGGTGAATGTGCCTGGTCTGCACGGGTCCTCGTGCCACGGATGTCGTTATGGTAGACCAGTGCTCGCGTACGACGTCTTGCAGATCGTTCGATAGGTCGTCGGAGAACCAAAGTCTACTAGGGGGCAGGACGGTATCTTCGACGAATGGGGGAATCGTTTCCTGTTGTTTTGAACGCTTCGGTAAAGGTGGTTCGCAATGGTGTTTCTCGAAAGCGTCACGGCTCGCAAACGAACGTCCGCATCTCTCACAAACGTCGGCCGGTGGCACGACCTGTCTCGAACGCTTCGGTGAAGGCAGTTCGTTGTTGGAATGGTGTCTCGCGTGTCTCTTAGCAACTTGATTTGCCAGTAATGAACGTGACGTGCAATGATAATCGCGGCAATGTGACCCAGTATTGATAAACATGACGTTGCAGTGATGAACGTGACCCGGCATTGAAGAGTGCAACAACGTGTCGGTGACGATCGCAACTTGTCTTGACATCCATTCGCTCCCTCAGAGGCAGCAACTTGAAATTCGGCACAGCATAGTAAGCCGACCAAAACCGTTGATAGAGGGATGGTCGTGAGGCGACTTATCTCTCTGTCAGCGGAAGAAACGTAGCAAGGCAACTTACCTTCTATTGGCAGAGGGGGGAGTCGTGAGGCGACTTATCTCTCTGTCGGCGGGGGGTGGGTAGCTAGGCAATTTACCTTCTGTTGGAAGAGGGAGGGTCGTGAAGCGACTTATCTTTCTGTTGGCAGGGGGTGGGTAGCTAGGCAATTTACCTTCTGTTGGAAGAGGGAGGGTCGTGAAGCGACTTATCTTTCTGTTGGCAGGGGGTCAGTTGCAGTCAGGACTGACCCGTCCTACTGTGTCAGCCAGTTCAGCATACATGGATGACTTTGTGGTTGAACCCCAATTTGGGGGCTTAATTGGACTGTGCCCATCAATTCATATGAATCTTAACCAAAACCACTACAATATTCGGTATAGAGTATTATCAGTATTAATTCTCCTTTTGCAGTGGCTTTGGCAAATAGATGTGCTGTCCTGTAGAGTGGCGTGGGGTCCCAATCCGCAAGCACATAGGGCCTGGGGGATTACTTACACCGCTTTTGCGTATAGTGAATTTTAAGTAGTCTAGCTGGTACTGTGCTTGTGCATTCTTAATTAAGCATCTTTTTCCCTTGTAAATTGTTATGCTGGAACATTTTACAACAGCAACAAGGGTTTTTTGGTCAAACTTTTATGGCTAACATATACCAGTTTGTCTTTTACACTGATGTAATTATCCAGACTATTTATTTCTGACTGTACACCCTCTGTTGGAGGCAGTTTACATTTAATGCGGTGTGCACAGTGGCAATTACGTTGAAATACATCCTCCAAATAAATTGAACGAATTGCTCATTTTCAACCTACATAGGAGTTGGGTTTTTTCCATACAAACTAAGAAAGGGTGGCACGTCCCCGGTATTAGCCAAATGCACCGAAAACTTTCAAATTGTACACCATTACTCTACGTTATTGTCTTTAATGTGTTCACATTGTGGACATATAATTATATGTGTTGCTCATTGGACAACTATTTTAAGTAAATAAACAACCTAGGTGACAAGCGTTTCAAAAATAGTAACACAGTATGTATTGCCCCAACCCTAGAGTTGAGCCATCCAGGCCATAGTACCTTAATGCATTTAATAAAATATTATGGTCAACGAGAGAGAGAGAGAGAG
>BSQZ01000003.1:8350000-8370000 GCA_033239005.1 Lamellibrachia satsuma | reverse complement strand
AGAACATTCATGTCTGCATGTGGGCAAAACTTAATTAATTAAAGTTTTAAGGAAGTGAGAAATATTTGATATGTTCATCGCGTGGAAATGGTATTACCGAGTTGCGTTATGTGATATGTCTCCTCTAGACGTCTCGTCTAGAATTTAGTCTAGACAAGACGTACGATTTTTTAAATTTTATATATCAATATTGCGGGCGCGGGCCGCGCCATGCATAATCTCGCTATCAGTCCGCGGGCCGCATGAAATAGCTCTGCGGGTCGCAGTTGGCCCGCGGGCCGCAGGTTGCCGACCCCTGTTGTACATTATCATGAAATACGGCTGGTCATCAAAAAAAAATTATTGAGTATCCCAGCGGTACTTTCTAATAAGGATTTATGAAGTTTACAAAATAAATAATCTATTAGAGTTCCAGTTGTTCTAGTGAATCTAGTTGAAAGAATTATTTGTGGGTAAAAACTATGTGATATTAAAATATCAAAGAAGCTACCAAAATGTCATTTTCATATACTTTAAGCAAGTTAATATTAAAATCCCCAGCAATAATGATATCATTAGTACTGTTTTTTAATGATGATATAATTGGTGTAAATTCATTTATAAATACGTTTAATTTGTCATTACACGTTTTCGGATATCTATATACATTTCCAGGGGTTAAAGTCTTAGATAAATTACTATCCTTTACTCGAACTATCAACCCTTCCCAGTGTTCATAGGTGTTGAGGTTCATTATGATTTATATTGGCTGTCAATATACATTATCAATCCTCCTTTGTTGCTACATGGTTTACCTGCAATATACAGTGGTATCCTTGTAAAGAAAATGGTGATAAATCCTCCATGATTCTTTTAAACATATTACACTAAATTTGAAATTTATATTTATTTATATTCTTTATTCTACGAATGCCTCAAGTTCAGAACAATTTTAATTTATTGATTGTATATTTCTACTTAAAAAACTAAAACTTTTTAGTTTTCCTTTGCTAACTCATTACATTGATCAAAATCATTATAAGATGAACGACGTATTATTTGATATTCATTAATGTCAGTGTCATTTTTATTAATATATAATATATTTGTTAAGTAGTTGTTCTGAATACCTCCTCCTTTATCATGTCCCTGCAACTATAAGAGTATGTTCGCTTAAAGATATTGTGATAGATACTTGTACTTTACAAAACTAATTACGGTTCTTACTAATGTGATATGCTGTATAAAGGCATGAGAGTGAGTAAAGATAAACATCGCATATACTTCTATAAGAAAACATAATAAAAAAGAAGAGAAAAGCCAACTAGGCTTTGGGTCAATAAGATATATAATTAAATTAAACAGGCTTTGGGTCAATAAGATATATAATTAAATTAAACATGTTGTTTGGACAACTTAGGTTTGTGCTAACAAGTCAAATGTATCTACACACTACACACACACACTGACTTGACTTTTATACATCGTAATTGATATAATCAGATTATGGCTCCGCTTGCAGAAATGTTAATCCATAAAGTAACAAATCATAAAGTTATGCTGTTCTAATGCAAAATAATGTTTTGCTTATCTAATGTAACAAACAAATAAATAATAAATTATGTATATCTGCACTGTATATCTGACTGATATACCAAAATCAAAATTGATGTAGTTGAATTAGGTTCTGGATATGCAGCTCAGGATACTTTCACACATATCAAGTGCAAACAGTAATAATAATACTAATAAAGAGATGGAAACAGGGAGAGAGTGAGAGAAATAAAGAGAGAGAGAGAGAGAGAGAGAGAGAGAGAGAGAGAGAGAGAGAGAGGGAGAGAGGGAGAGAGTGAGAGAAGTAGAGAGAGAGAGAGAGAGAGAGAGAGAGAGAGAGAGAGAGAAAGAGGAGGGGAGAGAGAGAGAGAGAGAAAGAGGGACAGAGTGTCAGCGGGAAGGGAGGAAGGAGGGGGAGATATAGAAAGAGGGGGAGAGAGCAAGATGGAGTGAGAAAGGGTAGAATGAAAGAGGGGGGCAGGGAAGAAGGAGAGAGGGATGGAGAGAGAGAGAGAGAAGGGGAGAGATGAAAAGAGGGGGGTAGAGAGCGAAACAAAGGGAGAGAGAGGGAGAAAGGGAGGGAAAAAGAGACAGAGAGAGAGAGAAAGAGATATATATATATATATATATATATATATATATATATATATATATATATATATATATATATATATATATATATATATATATATATATATAAATAGGTAGATAGAGAGAGAGAGAAGGATAGGTAGAGGGAGAGAAATAAGGGGAGTAAGTGGGAGAGGGAGAGATTTGGAGATGAAGGATATTGAGGAAGGGTTTGGGTAGAGGGTGTTCCTATATTTTGTTTCCTATTTGGACACAGTTTTTTCAGCTGTCTCTCCGGTGAGTAGAGTAACATGTAAGACGAAACCTGGCAAAGGTGCAAGAGAAGGCATACACAAGAATGACACGGAGCAAGCATACTCCACCGCTGAGTCATGTCGATTCGTGCACCAGTTCATATATATATATATATATATTGTATATACATATATATATATATATATATATATATATATATATATATATATATATATATATATATATATATATATATATATATAGTCAGTGTTTGTTGTGCAGCGTAATTACAGACTTAATTTTTATATAGCGCCATTTAAAAAAAAAACTTAATGTGCTTTACATTAAAAGCATTAAATAAAAAATACATATAGACATATTACACATAAAACAAATTCACATAAAAATGTTAACTTGATTAATTTAAATTTAACAAACACAATGGTCTGATATATTACTATCATGCAATTTGTATATATACATTTCTAGGCTAGCGCTACCGATGGCCATTTGGGCCATAGGCCACATTGCATCAGATTTGGCTAAACAAAAGTTACCCATTTGAGCTAATTTGGTCACCAGCATTATCATTGAAAAGCATGTAGAATACATGAGCATTTGTTGTTGCATTGCACATTAAAAAATTTACTTAAGCAATTTGAATTTTGTTTAAAAAAAATTGGGCGTTTAGTATGGCAAAACAGTTTATAACATGATATTAAAGAAAAACATTGGAGCAGCTAAACAAATGTATTTTGAATCTCGTTTTTCTCTTTTTACAAATTATAATACCTGGACAACTCTAAATGAAAAACTAAAAAAATTCAACTTATGTTGCAGATTATTGTTAATGATATCAAATATGAAGGTACCAAAGATTATTGTTATCTAAATAAACAGATAAACTCAGTTTAAAAAAATCACAAAATGGATACGAAGAAACAGTAAAGAAAATAGTACATAATCTACCTACAAAACGCAATTGTGGATTTGATGGTATCTCTTCAAAATTGCTAAAAATAATTGAACCTGCAATAATAAAGTCGTTGACTATGTTAATAAATCAAGTACTAAATACTGGTATTTTTCCAGATAAACTCAAAATAGCCAAAGTAAAGCGAATATTTAAGAAAGATGACCCCACACTATTTAAAAATCATATGCCTATTTCTCTTTAGAAATAGTTTTAGAAAAAAAATATCTTTATTCAGTTATCTTCATACTTTAATTAATTTAAACTTCTTTTTGATAATCAATATGGTTTTAGACATAAGCACTCGACAGAGTACTCTGCGCTTGAACTAACATACATAATTATAAATTCAATGGAAAATAATTTTGTGCCAATTAATATGTATTCTCTCTCTCTCTCTCTCTCTCTCTCTCTCTCTCTCTCTCTCTCTCTCTCTCTCTCTCTCTCTCTCACTGACCATACTATTTTATTAAATACATTAAGGTACTACGGCCTGGCTGGCTCAACTCTAGGTTTGGGGCAATTCATACTGTTAATATTTTTCATATGCTTGTCAGCTAGGTTGTTTACTGGAAAAAAAAAACACCTAAAAAAATGTCAAATAAATGTTCCAAGATGAATGGTACAGGGGTATATGAAATAGATGTAAACATGTACTACTTCTAGAAATAAAGAAAATGCTATATAATTATTTAATATTATCACATATTAAATATTGCATTATGGTATGGGGATGCAAAGGCAGTAGAATAATGAAAATTCTAAAAACGGCAATTCGAATAATAGCCTTGAACAGGAATAATTCATATACAGAACCACTTTTATAAAACTTGAAATACTGAAAATAGAATATCAGTTAAAGCTAAAAGAACTTAGATTTTACTATAAATATAGTCACACTATCTTACCAGTTTATTTATTAAACTGGAAAATGATCCCAAATTATCACAGTCATAATACATAGTCATATCACAGTCATAACATCTAAGACAAGACATGAATTTGCAAAAATATTCATTCACAGTTGATGTGGTTTTGCGTACTATTTAAAAAAATTATCTCTTACATAATATGAAAACATGTACAATATCAAATTGTTGTATATGTCAGCAAAACCTGCAAAATTAATTAAATATACATATAGGCATAGCTACACAGGTCTTTCATACATACAAGTATTTACGAATTTACATTTAGTTAGCTATGTATGTAGTACATACTATAGATACTATGACACTTACAAAGAGATAGACACCGTATTAAAAAAATATTAAAATAAAGAATTTTATATATATGAAGAGAGGCCAACTATAATTTGATATAAAGAGTGGCTCCTATGACAGCGACTCATTTGTCTTAATAGGAATTACTTACCCCTTTTTATTTTTATTTATTTTTTATTATTATTTAATTTAGGTTAATTATAGTTCATATATACAATATATGTATATAAAATATAGCAATATACTTGTAAACTGCACACTGTATAATTTATTTTGGGTTCAAATAAACATCTTGTTCTTGTTTTTTTTTTCTCTCTCTCTCCACCTCTCTATCTCCCTCCCTCTCTCCTCCCTCCCCCTCTCCATCCCCTGTTTCTCTCTCACCATCTACCTCCCTCTCTCCCCCTCTTTCTCTACCCCCTTTCTCACTCCCTTTCTCCCCCATCTCTCTCTCTCGCTCTAAGCTTTCTCACTCTCCCTCTCTCTTGCTCTTAAGCTCTTTATATATATATATATATATATATATATATATATATATATATATATATATATATATATACATATCCCCTCCTCTTTTCTTCTCCCAATCACCCTCCCCCTCTCCCCCTCTCCTTCCCCTCTCATTCTCAACCTCTAACCCCCTTCTCTCACTCACCCCTTTCTCCCTCTATCCCTCACTCTTCCTCTCCCCCCTCTCACTCTCACTATCTTTCCCATGCTCTCGCTCTCCCCGTCATTCTTTTCCCTCTCCTTCCTCTCTCCCTTTCTCCCTACCGCTCAATATTTCTCTATCTCAGTCCCTCATTCTTTCTCTCTCTCTCTCTCTCTCTCTTTCTCACTTCCCCTCTCTCTCTCGCTCTCTCCCCCTCATTATGTCTCCCTCTTTCCGTTCATCCCTCCCGCTCACTGTTTCCCACTCTCTCTCTCTTTCGTTCTCGCTCCCTCTTTCTATCTCTCTCTCTCCCCTCTCTCTGTCTCATTCCCTCTCTCCCTCTGCTTTGGTCTCTCTCTCCCTCTCTCTCCTTACCTCTCCCTCTCTCCCCCTCTCTCTCTCTGTCTCTTTCCCTCCCTCCCGCTCACTCTCTCTCTCCCTCCCGCTCACTCTCAATCTCTCTCACTCTCTCCCTCCCTAGCTCTCTCCTTCCCTCAGTCCCTCTCTTTCTTCTCTACCCTCTCCCCCCTCTCTATATCATTCCCTCTCTCCCTGCCTTTTCCTCTCTCCCTCTCTCCTTCCACCTCATTCTTGATTATCCCTCTCTCTCTTTCTTCCTCCCCTCTTTCTCTCTCCCATCTCCCCCTCTCACTCCCCATTTCCCTCCCCTCTCCCTCCCTCCCACTCTCTGTCCCTCTCTCTATCTGTCTCTCCCATCTATCCCTCCCTCTTTCTCTCCCTCTCTTCTTTCTCTCCTTCCCCCTCTCTCTCTCTCTCTCGCTCTCTCTCTCCATCTCTCTCGCTCTCCCCCTCATTCTCTCTCTCCCTCTCTATCCCCCTCTTCTTCCTCCTGTCCTTCCTCTATCACACTCTCTCACTCCCTCTCTCACTCTATCTTTTTCTCTCTCCCCCCTTTTTTATCTCTCTCTCTCTCTCTCTCTCTATCTCTCTTTCTCTCTCTCTCTCTCTGTTTCGCTCTCTTCCCATTTTTTTTATTTCTCCTCTTTCCTCTCTCTCCCCCTATATCTCACCCCTCTCTCCTCCATCTTTCTCTCTCCTTCTTCCTCAATGTTCCCCTCACTCTCTCCTCCCCCCTCCACCTCCTTCTCTCTCCCCCATCTCGCCATTCTCCCGTCCGCACGCCCTTCCTCCCTCCCTTCTTCCTTCCCTCCCTCTCTCTCCCCCCTTATCGTCTTTCTCCATTTCAACCCCTCTGCCTCCCTCTCTCCTTCTTCCCTCCCTCCCTCCTACTCTCTCACTCTACTCTGTCTAACTCTCCCTGTCTCTCTCTCTCTCTTTCGCTCTCTCCACCTCTTTCTATATATCCCTCTCTTCCACTTTACCTACCACCCTCTCTTTCGCTCTCCCCTAATTCTCTCTCCCCCTTTCCTTCCTCTTTATGCCCATCCCTCACGCTCACTGTTTCTCACTCTCTCCCTCTCCCCCATTCCCCCCCTCTATATATCCATCTTTCTCTCCCTTTCCTCTTAATCTCTCTCCTCCCCTATCTCTTTCTCTCTCTCCCGCTCTCTCCCTCTTTTCCTCTCTCCCTCTCTCCCACAATTCTCTTTCCCACTCTATTTCTCTCTAGCTCTCTCTCCAACTTTCTCTCTCTCTCTCCCTTTCCTCTTTTTTTTTCTCTCTCTCCCTCTCTCGGTCTCTCCCTTTGTTCTCTCTATCCCTCTCCCTCTCTATATCTCCTTCTTTCTCTCCCTCTCTCCCTCTCTCCCTCTCTCCTCTCTCTCTCTCTCTGTCCCCCCTCTCTCTCTCTCACTCTCTCACTCTCTCTCTCTCACTCTCTCTCATTCTCTCACTCTCTCTCTCTCTCTCTCTCTCTCTGTGTCTCTCTCTGTCTCTCTGTCTCTCTCTCTCTCTCTCTCTCTCTCTCTCTCTCTCTCTCTTTATTTATTTATCTATCTATCTATATATATATCTATCTATCTATCTCTCTCTCTCTCTCTCAATATATTCTCAGTTAACTGTATGCAAGTATATATTGTGCTCACAGTTTTCAATACTAATATGCAAGTGTTTATATAACTTATATAAACTGTTGATCGGGTGTGGCTCTAGACACTCCGTGAGCTCTAGACACTCCGTGAACTATAGACACTCCGTGAGCTATAGACACTCCGTGAGCTATAGACACTCCGTAGACGGTCTTTAATTACTTGTTCACATTGAGGCGACCGCCGCAGTTATTTGAAGTTTTCAAGCCGCCTATGATTTGTAGATTGCGATCGAGCCGGGCCGGTGTATTACATGCAAACAATTGATCATAATACAACCGTTGTCGGGCTAATACCCAAACGCCCACAACGACGGATAAGCGATGTTGTCTATCTATGAAGCTACGAGATATGATTAGCAGGAAACCAAACAAAAGCCACAGTAACCGAAACACTCCCACGTCACTACGGCGATCATCGGATACGCATAACGTGTCAACTGATCACATGACGAGCAACCGATTAACAACTGGGGGTTTGCTAATAATGTTCCAACAATGCCGCCTCGCAGGACAAAATGACACCATTGTCTGTTGAGCTTCACCCCGTAATTAGTTACATAACAAATTAAGTCTAATATTGTTTAGGAAGCAAACAGTCCCATTCATTTGGTTTGCCGATTTAACTACTCTTCTTTTACACTTTGACACGTCCCCTCTACCTCGTTTTTACTATGCTTCGGACTTCGTTAACGAGAGAAGCACTTAATTGTCACTCAGCTATTGCAAGTCAGCCTGAGAAGTTGAGTATTGCACGCTATATCTGTCAGCACACGCACGCCATAAGACGAGTAGTGCCTACTCATACGGTAAGTCTACACCACTAGTTTATTAAGTGTATTGAAAGTGTTGCTATCGTTGAGAACATTATAGATAACTTGGATAGTAAATGTACAACAACTGCTGCTAATAAGAACAATAATAAGGATAATAATAAGAATAAGAATAGCGAGCTCGACATTGAAGTGGTACATCCATCGGGTCATCTAGTCAGGGTCACCATTGCAACGCGTCACTACAATTACTAACAATCTAGTCTCATAGCTTTAGTTTTATGTTACTAGAGGAGTGTGAATTAAATGGGATGTTTTTCATTAAACTTTGCTGCTTGAAATAAATTAGGCATGTGGCGGTCTGTAGTGTATGAAATATATGTACATCTGAGACAGCTTACACACACACACACACACACACACACACACACACACACACACACACACACACACACACACACACACACACACACACACACACACACACACACACACACACACACACACACACACACACACACACACACACACACACACACACACACACACACACACACACACACACACACACACACACACACACACACACACACACACACACACACATATATATAAATATATATATAATAATATATATATATATATAAATTATATATATAAATATATATATATAAATTATATATATAAATATATATATAAATATATATATATATATATATATATATATATATATATATATATATATATATATATATATATATATTCACACTCTTGCTGGTTGTTAGTTTCACATGTGAAAACCTGGCGGTGGTACATATCAACATTTCCGTCTTGATGTAACATCAATTTGTGACATAATGCACTGCGTGAACAATATTAACATGAACAACATCGCTGCAATGCAGCAGCACTGCACGTGTGTTACACAGCCTTGTTCTCAAAGTGTGTAATGTTTACTTACGACAACGCATCGACACCAAAGGCTCATCAAAGCCGACTGATTTTCAGTGATGAACAAGGTACGTATTGTTAGAATTATCGGTTAATTGAGAATCTTGTTAGTGTTGTGGAGAAACGAATTGGTTTGTTTGTAAAACTGTGTGCAAAATGGCCCCTTCAATAATCAATCATGTAAACATTGACAGAGTGTATCATATCAAATTTATCGGTGTAATAATCGATGATAGGTTTTCATAAAAAGCACAAATTCAGTCGGTTAAATCTAAACTAGCAAAAATAGTATTGATAATAAAAAGAGAGCGATGCGAATTGTATATAGAGCAAATGCTCGTGATCATACAAACAACTTCTTATTTATTAACCAGAACGCTATGAAGTTTTTGGCTACGTCGAATATAAGTGTTCTAAGAATTTTTCATTTTATGGATGATAATCATTGTTACATTAGAAGACAGAGAGGTGATTTAAAACAAATCTATGTTCGTACAACATTGAAAGCTATGTGTATATCTACAGTTGGCGAAACGCATTGGAATAGTTTTTCGCATGCCTGCGTCTTGTGTCATTGAATTTAATATCCCTACTTAATCTGGTCTTAATGATATCAAAAACTGGTGTGGAGCCTGAGCTAGTTTCTGTACATATCAGTCATAACTGAAAACATGTATGAGTGAGAAAATGGCAATCCATTTATTTAATACAGTAATCATAGGCATGGAATGCCGAAGAGCCCCTACATAGGAGTGACAATCACAATTGGTTACAAGTGCCATAGTAGGGGAGTAATTACCAAGTTGATTAGCCATACACATACATGTACAAACAGAAAGGCTGGGGTACTCGATCCCCCCAGCAAAATAGTATACATGAAAAATTGGGCTAAACCCCTAACAATGGTAAACTAACAATGGTAACAAATCAAATGCGATTAAAGGTAACGCAACACCTAATGAGTAAGGGTGCTGTACATATATATATATATATATATATATATATATATATATATATATATATATATATATATATATATATATATATATATATATATATATATATATATATATATATATATATATATATATATATATATATATATATATATATATATATATATAATGAATAAACCTACTGCTGATACTTGACATAGTGGGCTAATCACACACACATTTATAAACAAACCATAATGAATGTATGGTAACCCAATGCATAATGTGTAAAGGTGCCATATATACACGCATATAACGAAAACTGCCAACTATTAACACATGACACAGAAAGGCAGGACCAAACTGCCACACAAATGTACTTCGAAAAGTACCCGCACTAAAAACCCTGCGTACACTACTGAACATTCAGTGGAGGAAAAACCATATGCAAAACCTCGTGTACCAAGCTACTACAGGGAAAAGCGTCAAAAATAACTTTGTGAAGTACCTTTCTGTGACCAGTGTTTCGCAATGTACCTACACGTTGTGCACGAGCTGATCTATTGGACTCCCACCGTTAACACACTATTAGGGAGGGTGGGTGGGATTTTTGAGCAGAGCGTAAACGCAACGTTGCTTACTGTACAAGACAGAAGCGGCAACTGAATTTGAAATACTTCTCGTCCAGCAAAGTTGCCCTCCGCCAATCACCTGTCATCACGGGCCACGTGCAAACACTGGACGGCACCTTTGCGCCACCTTGTGATTACCGGTCGGGCTGCTTTGAATGGACCTGTCAAATTTAATAATAGAGGGGGCGCCACCAAATACCCCTCTCCAAGCCTCACATGTATAGTTATCTGCTCGGCGGACAGCGACTTGCTCGCCAAAAGGTATTTCGTCTTTTGGACAAAATTGCATTTCGCATGTATCTGCAAGCCAGAAAAATTGTCACAGTATTTCCTGGTTTAAAAAGTTGTACAAATCACATATAATTGATAGACATAAGGGTGAACTGCACTTGTGAAATTTGATGCGTTTTGCATGTACATCTTTGAGAATTTACAGTTGTTGTTATTATATTCATCAAGTCATACCTATCTTGACTGTTTTTCTGAGGTTTATTATTTGTTACCGATTAGGCTAGCGCTACATCTCATAAGCAACTTGTTAAAATATTTTACAATCCTGTATGAACTGTTATAAACCACTAAAAAATGCTGAAAAGCTGCTTTCTTTCAATATTATTATTTTATTCAAAATAACTTTCCGGTCAGGCTCCAGCGGCCGGGTCCGTCGGACGAGTCCGGCTTTCATACCCTTACAGTCGAGGGCCGATAGAGTCGGGTGCTATCGGCGTCCGCTGCGACACTCAAGTGCGCTGGCGTATGAGTGCCATAAAGGCAATGGTCCGTCTCAACGGCGGGAGTCGTCGTCCACTGTGACCATTCACAAACGCATCGTGACGACATCGCTTTGACGGTATTCATTGAGAGAACACATGCACCTACATCGCTGATGTATATCAAATTACTTGAAGCTGACGTTAAAATACCCCTATTGTGTACACCGGAAAAGTTTAAATGTGCACAGCTTGATAGGCAGCATGTATAGTAACTAACTGATTATTTTGTCTGCACCATTTCATTTCGTCTGCAGCATTTCATATTCACATTTGTTAATGTATATTTTCAAATCGTGCCGTCCCAACCACACCTTTGATAGTTCAGGACCAAGGCGTGTTCGCCTTCGAGTGAAAAGGTAGAGACGAGCCTGTAATTAACGTCGGACAGACTTATATGACACTGTCACTTCAAAAAATTGTATAATTATTACTTAGTGCTAAGTGTCGCCACATTCCAATACACAGATACACCACTAAATGTCTTAGGTCCTTCTACCTGGTATAACCTGTCGTGGACTCACAGAGTGGTGGTCTCTATCTCTAACCCACTGATTCTAGCTCCCTCGACCGGAGCTGCTTCTCGGTCGGACGCGTGAGAGGCGCCGAACAGTAGCAAATGTAATAGTACTCGTGGTATGTACTTATCATTAGCATTACAACACGGTATTGTTGGGATTGATATTCATGAGGTGTATTTCAATAACTCAATACATGGTCTGCGTCTCCGTACCCCAGAGCCCGAGGTACTCCTATAGACTAGGGTAACCGACTAAGGTGTATCTGTAGTCGCCACATGGCGTCACTATATGCAGCCGTGACATCCCTCTTCTTATAAAACAAGAACATCAGAACAAGAACAACTAAGTGTGGCTTACTACACTAACATAGTTATATAAGCAGCCTTGCAACCGTAACATACTATCAACGGACAAGATCAAGATAGAGTTACAAATTGAACTTGGCTGGAGGCTTGCTGAGCCGTCCAGAGCGGGTCTGGTAGCCTGCTTCAGGAGTGCTGAAGCGGACTCGCTTGCCGGAGTCGTGTGCCTCGTCGGGACGCTCCACTGGCTCAGCGGCGGCCGTGCTAGGCATGTCGTCAGGGTGTGACACGGGGTCGGCGTCAATAGGTCGGGTCTCGTGTGACCTGCGGATCTGTACACGATTGCGGCGGAGAACTCCACCACTTGCTGTGCGGACGTCATACGACCTTGGTTCCGGACGCACGGTCTCGATGGTTGCCGGGTTCCACTTCCCTGTGACGTGGTGCTGGATGCGAACGGGTTGTCCACGGACCAGCGGGGTGAGTTGCGCGATCGCTCCCTGGTCGTGATACACTTTTTGTTGACGCTGTCGCTCGAACAGGCGTTCGGATATCGCGCCCTTCTCCGGGTGGGCGTTCAGGATTTTCACCGGCAGGTTGGCCCTCATCTTTCGCGCGTTCAGCATCTCGGCTGGTGAAGGGAGATGGTGATCGATCGGTGTCGACCGCAGAATCAGCATGGCCATGTCCGTGTCGACTCGGGCCGATGCTGCCTTCTTCAGTGTGCGCTTTATCGTCTGTATCTGCCGCTCCACGAATCCATTTGATCTCGGGTAGTGCGGGCTGGAGGTGACGTGTTCAAATCCCCAAGTCTTAGCGAAGAGTTTATACGCCTGACTGTCGAAGTGACCTCCGTTGTCGCTGACAACTCTGTCAGGGACACCTTGCTCGCTGAAGATACGCTTTGTCAACTTGGCGATCATGTCACTCGTCGCTCGTCCCTCGATGAGTTCGACGAAAGGGAACTTTGAGTAATAATCACCGATGATGAGGTAATTATTTCGGCCAATCGAAAACAAGTCGGTGCCAACGACCTGCCACGGCCGTGATGGCACTTCGTGCTGCATCAGCGGCTCCGAAGGCTGTGCGCACAACTCGCGTTGGCAGATGTCGCATCGCTGGATCATATTCTCGATGTCACAGTTGATGTTTATCCAGTATACACATGACCTGGCACGCAGGCGAGTTTTCTCCACTCCCTGGTGCGCCAGGTGGAGTTTCGCGAGGATCTCTGATCGGGCTCTGAGTGGGATAACGATGCGGTCGCTCTTCATGATGATGCCATCGTCGATCGTCAGCTCATCGCGGAATGGCCAGTAGGGGCGGAGCTGAGTAGCGAGTTGTCGCCTTGTCTCTGGCCAGCCACTCATGATGATGGACTTCAGAGAGAGCATCTCGTCGTCGTTGTCTGTCTCGTCTCGCAGCTGCTGCAGCCGGTGTGGGGAGAACTGCACGTGGTTGATCTGCATGTCAAACTTGAGACTTTCCTTGTTGCTGCTCGGCTGTCGTGAGAGTAGGTCAGCGACCGCGACGTCTTTACCAGGTCGGTATTTGATGACGATGTCGTACGGTTGAATGCGTAGGAGCATCCGCTGTAGACGTTGGGGGGCGGCTGCCAGATTCTTCATGTGGATCATCTCCAGAGGCTTGTGATCGGACTCTACAGTAAATCGCTTGCCGTATACGAACGTGTGAAAGCGCTCACATCCAAAGACGACTGCGAGCATCTCGCGCTCGATGTTTACGTATCGTCGTTCACAGTCACTGAGTGACTTCGATGCGAAGGCGATAGGCTTGTTCTTCTGCAGTAGGACGGCGCCCAGACCGCGGCTCGACGCGTCGACTTGCACGACCGTCTCGACTGCCGGGTCGAAGTAGCTCAACGTAGCTTCTCTGCATATTGCGTCTTTGGTTCGCTGGAATGCGCTCTCGTGCGCTGGTGTCCACACAAACTCACTGTCCTTCTTCAGCAGGTCTCTGAGTATGGCGGTGTGCTGTGAGAGATTTGGCGTGAAGGGGGACATGTAAGTTGCGATGCCCAGGAACTCCTTGAGTTGAGTGGCGTCTTGTGGCGCCTGTAGTTGCTTGATGGCCGTGATCTTCCCTGGGTCGGGGTGCACTCCATCAGTGTCGAAGATAAGCCCGAAGAACTGCATTCTTGGCTGCTTGATGTGGCATTTGTCGGCATTGAAGACTACGCCATGCTGACGCGCTGTCTTCATTAAGTTGTGCAGGTTCGCATCGTGGTCGGCCTCGTTCTTGCCGAATACTGCGACGTCATCCGCTATCCCGATTGTGCCTCCACAGTTCTCCAGAATGTGGTCCATTCGCTCTTGGAACACGTCTTGGCTCAGGTTCAAACCAAGTGGTAGACGTTGGAACCTGTAGCGACCAAACGGACTGTTGAATGTCGTCAGGAAGCTGGATGGTTCGTCCAAGGACACACTCCAGTACCCGTGTCGCGCGTCGAGTTTGGAGAAGACGGTTGCTCCAGCGAGCTTGTGTGTCAGCTCGTCAAGTGTTGGAGTCTTATAATGCGGGCGCTTAATGGCAGTGTTCAAATCTTTTGGATCAAGACATATCCTCAGTTTGTTGTTGGATTTACGGCTGTAGACCAGGCTTGAAACCCAATCAGTCGGTTCGGTCACCTTGGAGATGACACCGAGCCGTTCCATGTTGTCGAGTTCGTCTTTGACCTCGTCCTTCAGATGGATTGAACAGCGTCGAGGGGCGTGAATGACTGGCGTCACCGAGTTGTCCACAGTGATGTGGAATTCAGATCACTTGTCGAGTCTACGCATTTGTTCGGCACATTCTTGATCTCACAGTTCATCTCTATGAGGTGGAGACGTCGGCATGACGGCAGCCCCAGAATTGCCGGTCCCGCCGAGTCCGACACGTAGAACTCGGTGTCAATGCGCTCACTGTTGTAGCTGCATGGCACCGTCATCTTGCCATACTGCCGTATGCTCGTGCCGTTGTAGGCTGTCAGCTGGACTTCGCTGGGCAACAGACTACCCGGAATAGGGAACCCCTCCGAGTCCAGTTTCGCTGGGCACATACGGCGAAAAATGCGCAGCGGCAGAATATTCCCCTGTGCGCCGGTGTCGACCTTGACCTTCAATGTAGCAGGCACGTTAGGCTTGTCTGCCAGGGTGATACTCAGGGAGGCGAACACTTCGTCTCTCGTGTCCGCAACATTCACGATATCGAAGGTGAGCGCATCAAATGACTCTGCGAGTGATGGCGACTGTTCAACCGCGTACACGCGAGTGTGCGAGCTGTCGCGTTGACGATATGTGGGTCGTCGCTCTGCAGTCGGTCCACGATGCCGTGACTGCGACCGTGGCCTCTGCTGTAGCAAGCGCGGTCTGCTGCTGCGGCGAAAGCGGGCAGGTTCCTGCTGACCTGTGGCTCTGCAGACCTTCTTCCAGTGGTTGGGCTTCCCACACGCGTCACACTGTGACCCATATGCGGGACAACGGTTCTTGGGCTTGGGTGGATGGCTCCCACCACAATAAGCGCACGGATGTGTCGACCGCCTGTCGTTGTTTTGGCGGGATACATAATCGACGGTCAGTTTGTCATTGTGCAACTGCTCGATGTCGGAGATCATCGCTTCGTGGGTCCTCGCTAGATCCATAGCTGCGTCCAGTGTGTAGGAATCAGGTTTGGCTAGCAGCTGTTCTTGCACTTTTTTTGTGCCGGACTCCCACGATCAATTGTTCCAGCAGTCTTTCGCCGACTTCACGCAAGTCTCGGAATTTACATTTCTTGGCTTGGAGCCGGCACCTGATCATATAATCGTCTGCGGACTCGCTTGACGTTTGCCGGAACTTTTGTAAGTGGAACCGATTCAGCCTGAAGTTGCTTTTTGGCTCCACTTGCTTATCGAACCGGTCCCACAGTGGGGCGAGGAGCTTTCGTTCGGCTGTCGTCATTTCCCATGTGTTGTATATGCTTAGGCCGTCCTGCCCTATCCAGAGCAGGACGTATGTGACGTGCTCTTCCTCGGTTTTGGCACTTAGCGGCCCCTTGAATATCAGTTCGCAGTACTGTCTGAACGTACGGAACGTACTCGGCAGATCGGCCGATGACCAGTCCATTCTAGGCGGATCGATGCCTGACAGATCTGTCATTTTCAGTGTCAATTCGTATGGGCGACAATACAGTACAGGTCGGCTGGCGTTGCCGTCAACTTACGATTTTCAACCTGTCTGTGACTCAAACTTGACGTGTGGCGTGTAGTTCGTACGCCGCTGCCACCATGTAATAGTACTCGTGGTATGTACTTATCATTAGCATTACAACACGGTATTGTTGGGATTGATATTCATGAGGTGTATTTCTCAATACATGGTAACCGACTAAGGTGTATCTGTAGTCGCCAGATGGCGTCACTATATGCAGCCGTGACAGCAAACACTAAGAAAATTGCTGAAATTAATGTGTTTATAGTAGACTCTGTTACCGTAAATTAATAACACGCGCCTAATAAATAGTCCTATGTCATCAACGAACAGGCCTGTACATGTTACGGTGGAGTATGACAGCCAGACCCGGACGCCGGACAGAGAAGTTATTTAAAAGTCTGACATGTAATGTTCGAACAAGCCGCCTTTACAAAGAAGGTAGTCTACCGGTGGTGATGGTTATCTAGTCATTGGCGTCGCCCCTACTTAGAGGCGCCTCGATCGTCCGGGCCCGGCGCACTCATACTCCACCACTAGTTTGTACGTTTTGGATGTTGTCAAGCGCCCACATACTTGCTTTATATTGTAAAATTGGACAGATAAAATAGTCATATAAACGCAATCAGAGTTGGTCGCAGCTGTAGGGACCACACTGAATGGATTGACCACAAACATTTCCGGTCGAGACAAGTCCTCAACCGACTTGCATGTGGCGGTCTGTAATGAGTTATTTGTTCTTTTCAAACTGAACCGTCCATGGAAATTAATTTGGAAGTCATCCAACACATGCATTCATTATCAAGTGCAACAATTAGCTATGACACAACCGTTGTTGGGGCTGACACCTACAGCTAGGCAGTGTGTACTTATGAGATTGAACAGTTAGACGCACAATTGAATTAATTCCATACAACAGGAGCGTTTGGTCGTCTAAGTATATACTTATGACATACGATTAGCAGGAAACCGTTCAACCTGCAACTCGCTGGTAATCTGAAACTCATTGAGCCAGTTAAATGGCGAGCAGCCAACTCGTGGTGGGGGTCTAATTCACGAATGGCGGTGACTCGCCCGGACAAAGGACCAGTGTCGTTTGTTGCGTCTTTCATATGGAAACTGCATGTTAATACTGCCAAAACTAAGGTGTTGGTATTCTCAAGGGGTAGGCTTAGAAGACTGCAAAGATTTACATTTGTATCAAACAAGCCATTGTAGATAATTATACCTATCAAGGCATGAAGTTTAACTATAATGGTAGATTTTCTAAAGCAATCAGACATTTGTATGAACACTATAAATAGCATGCGTAATATCATTCATTCTGTGAAGGGAAATGTTATCTTTCTCTATCATTTGTATCTCATTGAGACTCTAGAGCATCTGATATGAGGAAATGCATTATACACTTTATACGAACGTGTAGTTGTATGTGCGTGCGTGCGTGCGTGGGTGCGTGCGTGTGTGCATGCGTGCGTGCGTGCGTGCGTGCGTGCGTGCGTGTGTGTGTGTGTGTGTGTGTGTGTGTGTTTAATGTGCGCGTTCCTGTAGTTGTATAGTGTTCAGTTAATACGGGTTATCACAGCGACGATCACAGCGTTAATGCGACTTCACTGATCCACATAAATCATACGACTTCCTTTATAAGAGCGTTAAAAGCAGGCACGAAATAAAGGAATCGACCTAATTTGTTGTGAGTACAAATGCACCTAATAGGTGTCTGATACATATCAAATTAATGAGGGACTTTGCAAAACTAAACCGTGTGGTGGCTGCACACAACAATCAGATTCCAGCATGCAAGAGCGTCACTAGTTCTTAGTATTGTTTAAAAATTTCTGTTGCCACCAAATGTGGATGTTGGACTATTCTGCAACTACAAAACTTTGAAGGAGAAATACTTGTTTCAGACAGATTAGGGAACGTTTGAATATTTCCCGACGCAAATGAAGAGGCGTCATTATAAGCATCCGATTGTCTTGCGCGTAAGACAAAACAATTTTCAGATCAATTACTTGACTCTTTGTTTAATAACCAGGTATGTCAATCTAACAAACATAGCCGCCGAAAATCCAAAGCTGTCGGACATGCTATCGTATGTTGTTGCATTTCTGGTCTTTGCGACAAAAACAAGGGCATAGTTGTTTCAGCGAGAAAGGTATGAACCGGCAGATGTATGCCGCCCTAGTAATATATTTGTATTTGTTAAATCGGGGTGGGGAAGTACGTGCGAGAGAACATATGTGAATGTTTGAAATCGATTACATAACTCGGAACAATACTAGAAAACATGCATAACGTTATCCGTATCACCATTCGGCAGACGAAAAAGTGCAAGACCAAGGTACTGCTAAGAGTCATGAACTCTCGCGGAGGCTGACTTGTATCCCCTACCACGCCGGGTTACTAAGTAAATTTAAGATATTTATCATATTGCAATATAAGTATTGGGCTTTTTCAGGGCGACTCATTAAGTTATTATCTACCACCAGTTTCTGTGTTTGGCTCATGTAATCATGATGAAATGACGGTCGTTGTAAAAGGCGTATGTTGTATTAGATGTTGAATCGTTATTCTCCACCTTACAGACTAGACATGTCTCAACAGAAGAAGAACCTGGTTGCCGCCTCTGTCGGTGCTACTGATGACGGTGTCGTTGATAACCCAGGTAAACAATATGGTGTCGTTTATAACCCAGGTAACCAATATAGTGTCGTTGATAACCCAGGTAACAAATATGGTGTCGTTGATAACCCAGGTAACCAATATGGTGTCGTTGATAACCCAGGTAACCAATATGGTGTCGTTGATAACCCAGGTAACCGATATGGTGAATCAAGACTGGTGATTTTTGCAATGAAAAAGAAAATTATCATTGCCATAGAGTAACTAAAACAAATTAATGTTGTGAAAATAACTACTGTCCTTCTGTTAGTCCAGCTTTCAAAGTAACTCCTTTTCGCGGCGGCGTCATACGGATGCACGTCAGTGTAATAGTTGTTTAAGATTTCGCAGACGGTACACGTTATCAATCTTATCTTAGTTAGCATTTACACGACATGCTTATTGGTTATTTTTATGTCTGCCACCAATCTTCACCCTTTTAATAAATAACAACTTGACGTTTTCTTTTTAGGATATCTGATCAACATATTCATGTTTCGTCTTGCTCAGCGAATCTGCACTGACTACCGTCACTTGGGCATATGCCTAGGATTAGAAACGTACACCATTAACGCAATAATGGCTGACAATAGAAAGATGGTTGATCGTGCGTTCGAGGTTGTGAAAACATGGGTATATACTTGCAAGAAACCGGATTCAATCACAGCATACAACAAACTGAGTGGCGCCCTCTCCAACATTGGGAGGGAAGGCCTGGTAGATTTTGTTAAACTTGGTGAGTAGGTGTAGTTAATGATTAACACAACACGACAACCATTGTGTAATTCAGAGTAACACAACAATGTTAATTTTATATGGTTCACAGTAACATCACATTGATGTTGTGTAGTTCATAATAACATGACATTGCAACTATGGTGTAATTTATAATAATACAATAACGCAGTTATTGCTTAGTTCGTAATTGCCAAACTCCCATAACCGCGAATATGTACATTCGTGAATAAAGGCGTAACATTGATATTAGCTCTGACAAACTAAATTACTCTACTTTTCTTAGAGAAGTTGATGGCATCTCCAGCTTGCC
>BSQZ01000003.1:8265000-8345000 GCA_033239005.1 Lamellibrachia satsuma | reverse complement strand
TTTCTTTACCAACAGGGAAACCCGTGCCGTGATAAACAGTATCGCAAACATGTCGTGTTTAACATCGACAAATAGATTGCTACTTCTGTCAAGAATAAATGCATGTTCTTAGTTTAAATCATACATGTATTGAAATGTTGAGAAAAATCCTAAAACAATTATATGCCTACATATTATCATATTTCTTATTGTAAATAATAATTTCAACTAATCGCGGTACTCTTAGAAAATGTATTACTCTTTACACTGTAATGTATAATGATCAGTAAACGTTACAAAATAAGTCATGCAGAAAAGTACAGGTATACCGTAATGAACCACAAAACATTTAAGCAGTTTAATTTCATAATCTCCGTAATATATAAACAACTGATTATGTTTATTACTATTTCGTTGTTGGTCTCTTGGAAAATATATATCCATCGGCTTTTTTGATTTTGGGTTTTTCAAATAGTACTTACAGTTGGTATAATACAAGGTATTTTTTTCCTCTAATTGCCTTGAACATATTGGTGCATTAGCTTCAAATAATGACAGATGGCTGTGGGAAGTCAGGGAAGATGACGAAAATTAACATGGAATAATTGCAACATGACAAATGCATCTGCGCTCAGAAGACGTACGCCCTCTACAAGATGCTTAAGAATACCTAAGTACAATTGTTCATAACACCATGTATCTTTTATTTCACTGTCCCAAGTTACATAATACAAGGGCAAGACGTTTGTAGACGCTATTATAACTGCCAGTATTACCTGGCAATTTGAAGAGTTAGATCCCAAGAAGCCATCACCATATTGACTGGCATCATCAAGTACCAATACACAGATGGTATTAATGTGTTAATGTTGTGATAATGTTGGTATCCAGTCCGGGGATTGGTATTTTCGCAAATATATTAAACAACGCTTCTCACATAACCAATATATTCACATAAATGTAGGTTGGGTCAAATTAATTATATACAGCTGACGTAGGAAAATGCACATTTCACTTCACTCAAATATGTCAGTAATCTGAAAAAATTCATTTTCATATATTAAGGTTAATGTACTTTCTTATAAAGCACAGTATCCAGTCCTTGGGACTGCTTAAAGCGCTTTACACTTCACACAATTGAAAATGTTGTAAAGGTGGACAACGTGACGGGGATAATAGCGCTTCGCCGTCTGTTTCAGCGTATACTGCAGAACTAATGGAAACACTGAACGCCGTCGCCCAGCCAGGTATAAATTCTTCTCATTCGTGCTGCGCTACATAATGTCGTTCTCAACCTAATGCTCCCATCATACGATATATCCATGTTGGTTTGTCTTTATATACGTACTGTGTATATTTCGTTTTACTGAATATATTACGTAATCAAAGTTAACTGTATTGATGTTTGAATTAGTTTTATATTATCGCTATTGTACACGTGGCGGATGATCTAAAGTAGGTATTCACCTGCCAAACTGAGCCGATTGCTAAAGTGTTTGTTACTTGTACAAGGAATGGAGAGAAAATATGTGAACTTTAGCATTTGAATGTAAACTGTTATAGTTGAGTAGAAGCATGAATAAGCAGTTTAATTGAACATGTTTGCTGCCACGTGGTTTGCTCGTGCAGTGGAAGGAGAGAGCGAGGACGAGTCGAAGCGTCGGACACTTAACGTTATCCATCGCATCAAACAATCACAACAGCCAGAGTTGTGGAACAACATATCGGCTCTGCTCGTACACGATGGCCGGTTGGATGTGTCCAGTGTCATCACGAAGGACAATTTGATGGATGTAGAGTACTTGTTCGCCTCAGGTGTGGTGTCCGACGTCACCAACCTAAAGTGAGTACCTTGTTGATTAAATATTTATGTGTACCAATATGTGATTGTCCATGCGTATGCACATCCAATGCATTCATTTCATTTGTGTATGTTTAGTTATGTTTAGTTTAGTATGTGTAGTGAAACAAACTAGTCGTATGTCGACCAATGACAGCTTAGCATGACAAAGAGTCACTGAGAGAGATTTTCAATTACGTCACTTGAATCAGTTTACAACGGCGGTGACTTGTGGGTATGGTAATTACACTAAATTATGTTGTTTTATAAATGTCTTATTTACACAAAGTACACGTAATATGTTGTGATTAACGCGTCGTGAATCAGACACTTGTCTGTGTGTGTTTTATTAATTCAGGAATATAATTTACTGTACAAGTTGTAAATCATTCGTGCAGTAGATTTCCTCTCTTACAGCCTCAGTTTCAATGACGTTTTCGGTGACGAAGACGACGTGGAACGTATTTGTCGAGGGCTGGAGGCGATGCCCCAACTAAAGACACTCAAGTAAGTAGTAGAAGTACTGCTGCCACTGCTACTGCTACTGCTGCTGCTGCTGCTGCTGCTGCTACTGATATTGCTACTGCTACTGCTGCTACTGCTGCTGCTGCTGCTGCTGCTGCTACTGCTGCTACTGGGTACTGGGTACTGCTACTGCTACTGCTACTGATATTGCTACTGCTACTGCTACTGCTACTGCTATTGCTATTGCTATTGATATTGATATTGCTACTGCTACTACTACTGCTACTGCTACTGCTACTATTAGTAGTAGTAGTAGTAGCAGCAGCAGCAGCAGAAGCAGTAGGAGTAATAATATAATATAATAATAAAAAATACGATATTTATATAGCACCACAATCACATGGCGCTGTACAATAGTATACAGGTGAATATATACATACATACATAACATTCATTATAATACAACTAAAAGTATACATGGAATTAAATAGGTAAAATAATAAACTATATTAAAGGTAATACAACACGAAAATAAATACATGAAAATAAATAATTAAAATAATAAATTAAATTAAGGATGATACAATTAAGAGTATACGTGGAATTGAGTAATTAAAACAATTGATTAAATTAAAGTATACATGGATTGAAATAATAGTAACACATTCATTAAGTGAAAGTAATACAGGCAAACATAATGTTCTCTCAGGTATACACCTGCCGGAACGATAGTTCTTCAACTGCCGCTGAAAACTGGTCCAGTTGTCAGAGTTTCTGCTATCAGGAGGCAAACTGTTCCGCAGAATCGCCGTTGTGTTGGTAAACTTGCGAACACCGTACGTAGTGTGTTGGGTGTTCGGCGACTGGTCCTTGTAATGATACGCGCACATGTATTCTGCAGACGCTGTATTTTCGCAAGAAGTGTCATGGCAGACAATGGTAAAGAAGTAAAGAATTGCAATAATCAATTCTTGGTGTTACGAGCGCATGGACACGTATTTTCGCAGCATCGTATCGACGGATTCTGCCGATATTTCTGACGTGGCAATATCCAGTTCGGCATACGGAATTCACCGGCAGTGTTGGTCATACTTAGACGTTGATCATAACATAATGAACTCTAAGATTACAGACGGAAGACGATTGTTCTGTTTGGTGGTCACCAACCATGACAGCAATACTGTTATGAGATCGTAATCCGTGGTTTGATGTTAAAACGATAAATACATTCCGTTTTTTCGTCATTTAGTTTTAATTTAGTTCTCACTTCCTCGATACAGCTTCCTCTTGCTGTTCTCGTTATTTGTTCTTACTTCCTCGATACACGTGTTCTGTCACGACACAGCTTCCTCTCGCTGTTCTCGTTATTTGTTCTTACTTCCTCGATACAATCTGTGTTGCATGGTACTCAGTCTTGGTGTCAATCAGCAATTTGTTGACAACAATGCAGTCCACTCGGTAGAGCTGGTGGAGTATCTCCAGTCTTGTCTTACGCCAGCACCTTTCCAGCTGTCGCCGCTTAAGTTTTGCGTCACGTAGTTCAGTGACACGTTCTAGTTGTTGATAAACACATCAAGAGGTACATGTAAACGCTTCAGGTTCTCCATCTGCTGGATACTCTCCTTGAATGCTGCACTATATATCGCCCGTAGCTTACGATGTTGTACGTCCTTACGAGTTACACCTGATCCTACTTACACTCGAACCTCGATATTAAGGTCAATCACGGGATAGGGCCAAAACTGACCTTAATAGCGAGGTGACCTTAATACTGAATATGGGCACTGAAGCATCATGGGATTGGGGAAAATTGCTATGCAGATGCGTGTCATTTTAACAGCAATGCACATTAAGCAAGTATATAATGTGTAATGTAGTGTATGTATGAGAATTTAGTTTCACAATATTACATGGTTTTATCATACAACATCGAGAACAAAATCGGTAATGCACAATACACTTTTGCTACGTTTTTCCGGGCGGGCGGGCGGGCGGGCGGGCGGGCGGGCGGGCGGGCGGGCGGGCGGGCGGGCGGGCGGGCGGGCGGGCGGGCGGGCGGGCGGGCGGGCGGGCGGGCGGGCGGGCGGGCGGGCGGGCGGGCGGGCGGGCGGGCGGGCGGGCGGGCGGGCGGGCGGGCGGGCGGGCGGGCGGGCGGGCGGGCGGGCGGGCGGGCGGGCGGGCGGGCGGGCGGGCGGGCGGGCGGGCGCCCCCCATCCCGTCCCCCGATCAATGCTGCTCGGCCGTGATCGACCGTAACTGCGTCTGCGGGGGTAAACTGGGAGAAATCTGATTGTTTTGCATCGGGTTACTGACCGTATTCCTGAATAGCGAGGTGACCGTATTCCTGAACAGCGAGGTGACCCTATTCCTGAATAGCGAGGTGACCGTATTTCTGAATAGCGAGGTGACCGTATTAGATTTTAGATTTTAAAAAATTTAACAAGATTTAACAAGACTTAACAAGAACTAACAAGATTTAACAAGATTTAACCAGATTTAACCAGATTTAACAAGATTTAACAAGATTTAACAAGATTTAACAAGATTGCCATACCAAAGAACAAGTTCCAGATGGCAAGTGGACAAGGAAGCCATTGGCTTATCGAGAGTCCAAAAAAATTATCATCATCTCCCTTATCATATACCTGTCAATTCTGTTTTTAAACATATTCACACTACTAGCATTAACACAATCATTTGGGAGTTTGTTCCATTCATTTATCACCCTCTGTGAGAAAGAGTACTTTCTCATGTCCAACCTACACTGCTCCTTAACTAATGCTGCTTTGTGTCCTCTGGTTCTACTGCCTTCTTTAAGTTTGAAGAACATATTCCTATCAATATCCTCATAACCGTTCACTATTTTAAACACTTCTATTTCGTCTCCTCTTAGTCTCCTGGTCTCTAGTGTTGTCAAACCACATTTTAATAAGCGACTTTCGTAACTAAGGTCTCTTAATTATGGAATCATTTTAGTTGCTCTTCGTTGTATTCTTCCTAGTTTGTCTATGTCCTTTTTACGATACGGCCTCCATGCAAATGTGGTCTAACTATTGCTTTGTACAGGGGTACAATTAGCTGATTCTCCTTATACGTGGTAGTTCTCCTAATTAGCCATAGAATTTCAGTATAAGGCCTAATACTAATCCCTGTGGTACCCCTCTCAAAACCGATTTCCAGTTTGAAATCTCACCATCTACTATTACACTCTGTCTTCTGTGTGCAAGCCACTTTTCTATCCAGTTGATTACATCATTACCTATACCATAGACTTTTAGTTTAAGTAACAATCTTTGATGTGGCACTTTATCGAAAGCTTTCTGAAAATCTAAATAGACAACATCCACTGGTGACCCGTCATCTACCCACTTTATAATTTCTTCCAAAAACATAAGAGATCGGTTAGACATGACCTTGCTTTTATGAACCCATGTTGAGATGTATTTATTAATTTATGTTTTACAAGGAATTCCACTATGTGTCTCTAATTAATGTTTCGAGTAATTTGCATATAACTGATGTTAAACTCACTGTCCCGGTTGACCGTAATTGCGAGGTGATTGTATCATTGACTTGATCGTAAACCGAGGTTCGACTGTAATATGAATAACAATAACAACAATAATGATGATGATAATAATAGTGCATGCATATGTGACGACAACTTCACACAACAGTGGACAGAAGTGACATTGTAAAATAATGGATTCTTTGTCTTCTTCAGCTTGGAGACAACGAAGTTGACAGACGCCGGCATGGGACGCGTGTGTCGGACCGTCAGGTCTCGTTGTCATCTGTTAGCACTGCTCTAGTAAGTAAATACGTCTGGTTCTGTCTATTTACCCCGATATATTCATCCAAAAACTGACACTTGGTGGCGCCACTAATCGACTTATTTTCCCAGTAAATAAAACTTGTTTAGTTTTTTATTTCTGCAAAACTCTTCGCTTCGCTCCGATAAACTACAACTCATCATTTGTTTTACAGCTGTGATAACAACGCGTTGACAGACGCAGTGTCTGACGAGGTGGCAGCGACAGCCAGGGACGTGCCGGGGTTGACGATACGGTAAGCATTAGATGTGTATGTTGACATTGACACAATAAGCCTAGGTTTGTCTACGACTAGTGTAATAATTAATTGTAATCAATTACACTAAACGTTGTAATCGCAATGTCAATAATATTACAGTAACTGTGCATTGTAATCAGTGTAATCGACCATAGTAAGTTTTGTAACTAATTACGATCTTTGTCATATTTCTATTTTATTTCATTGTTTTCAGCCTCAAAAGCTGTTGTCTGTCACGAGAGGTTTGTGATCGACTGGACCGGGAATTTAATGACAGGATTGTCGTGGTAAGTAAACTCACTGACAAAGTCTGGGTAGTTTCATTCAACCCTCGTTGCCCCAGTTCACCCGGCTGTGTTAACGAGAACCCGACTTTTGTAGCCCGGGGGTTAACCTACGATACACTGACGTCATATCTGTTCAAGAAACCTGGACTAAATACGTAGTTGATGGGTTTTAGTGGCCCAGAAAGCGTTCAACTCCCCAAAACGTCGTTAAATGATGTCGCACTGATGTGACACATATCGCAGTCCTGTGTATTTATGTTAACTGTCTCGTGATTTACAATGACACTTTTTTATATAAACAAGTAGCAACAAATCGTCACAATTTGTCCACACTAACTATAGACCTGGAAGTTTTTAACAAAACAAAACAAACTGTTGGGTCTGATTAGTAATTAAGGAAGTGATTGCTAAATACTGTATTTGTTAAGACTATTATTTTATTATAACAACTGTTATTGTACATAAATTATCTTCTTTGCATATCTGATTATGTATATGTTTGTGTACACAAGTGTATGCTCAATTGTACGCATTTTGTTGTACACGTTGCTAAAAGACGACAACATAAGTAATAGTTGATAAGTTAATTAAATCATTCAATAAAGCTTTATCTTCTGTTTGTAGATCGCCCAGCAACTTTGCCTTTGGTGATCCCGACTGTTGCCGCAACTAATTAGTGAACAGTTCGTAACTGATGTTATGCCAAGTAAATCTATCTTTGTATGTGGTGATTTTAATACCGATCTCCTAAAACTTGACACACAACGGGACAAAACGTTTTATAGATTGTATGTGTGGTTTAGGCTTGTATCCGTTAATAATTAGACCGAGTCAAATTATCACAGATTCGTGTACTTTGATAGATAATATTTTTACTAATCAAACGAATTACTTAGTTAGAACTTGTTTATTGAACGGTTATGAGGATGTTGATAGGAATATGTTCTTCAAACTTAAAGAAGGCAGTAGAACCTGAGGACACAAAGCAGCATTAGTTAAGGAGAAGTGCAGGTTGGACATGAGAAAGTACTCTTTCTCACAGAGGGTGATAAATGAATGGAACAAACTGCCAAATGATTGTGTTAATGCTAGTAGTGTGAATATGTTTAAAAATAGAATTGACAGATATTTGATAAGGGCGGGCTACACATAAATGTGAAAAATTTTGGACTCTCGATAAGCCAATGGCTTCCTTGTCCACTTGCCATCTGGAACTTGTTGTTTGGGATGGCAATCTTGTTAAATCTTGTTAAAACATCTTGAGTTCTTCGTGTTTCCAAATTATTCACTTGGACTTTAACAATTCTCACGAACATCTATTGCTTGTGTCTCGGGGCGAGACCAGCCTGCCACTCGTAAACCGCCCGCTACTACTGTTAAGATTGTGGTTGTGCCCAAGCGAAAGAAAGCGACAGGAAGCAGGGAGAGGTGGATGGCGTGTCAACGGGAAGTGGGTTCACGAGGACTGATCTCCTGGTGGACCTTAACCTTTCACGACTGCGATTCTTAATAATGAAATTAACCTACAATTATGTCAGTTGACAAATAAACATGAGTTCTGATTATGGGCTAGTTTTCCAATTGTGTTATATGTTTGTTTGGTTGAACATTACATCTAACAAAATAGGGCCTATAGTAAACACAAAGCATATCAGCCACGCATTATATTGTATAATAAATACGTCACTGTGGCCTTATGGGCAGGGCATGGCTAGCTCTAAGATAGACTGTCACTCGACACTGGTCAGTCGTTCTGAGAAGAGGCAGTTTGGCAGCGTGATGTCTATCGAAGATAAGTTGCATGATGAAAACCAAGTGGGGTGTTTAACCCGTAGAGTAGGGTGAGGCAAAGCGTACCTTTGGGGGCAAACACGATTTGGCCTACATATTTTTATCTAAGGCAGAAACGGTTAACGGAATTACAAATACACACCTCTTTACTAAATAGTATTAAAATTACATAACCTTACTAAAAAAACAACTACTATAAAAATGCATTTTAATGGCAGTCCTGCACGTGTCACAAATTTTGTAATGTGGCAATAAGAATCGCAATCGTGACAGGTGTAACAACGTCCTCCAGGAGTGACATTCTCGTGAGCCCACTTCCCTCAATGCCGACACGCAACCCACAGCTCCCTGCTGCGACGGAACGATTCTTAGCACACAACGCACGGCCACTAGTCATCATCTTCGTCGTCTCCACGCTTCGATCTCTTGGCTGTTCTTCTTCATCCCGCTTTCCCTCCCTTGGGCACAATCCCACCGCAGGCCCAGCCACAGCCCGTGTTTTCTTATGAGTTTGTTTCTCCTTCTTAGCAGACTGTTTATTTTCTTTATCAGCAGTTTTGTCGACGATCATTTGTTTGCATGTTGAAGAGGTCTGGTGATAGCCTTGTTCCTTACAGCGCGCTTTCTTTGTCAGAGGATGGGGAGAACATCTCATTATTATCGCCCCAAGACGTCCGCGGATGTCATAGCACATAGCAACACATTTAGCAATTAATACGGAAAATAAATGTACCATAGGAACTCCTGTCTGTCTGACACTCGTACACTATTGTCCTCTAGAGACAACACAGTCTATGTGTGGCATTGTACGTAATGTACTACAACTTTTACCACATGAACTCCTCTCTAAAGGCTGACGTATTGTATTACTGTATCTGTTGATAGGGTTTGTGATATAGTCTTTCTATGGAATACCTATCTTGCTTGTATTCTCCTTGAACTAGTGTTTGGTTAGAATATCCTTCAAGAGAGGATGGTAACGTAATTTACCATAGGGTAATGAGGCCCACATTTACATTCAATATGTTATAATATCTGAAGTATGCAATTTATGTTACTTCCTGATATATTTACTTAAAATATTCCTTACGAATACCTGATGTTGGTGCTAATATACGTCTTAACCCATTAGACCCCGCACAGCGTGTGCTGCCTTTCCTGGAAACTGAGGCAGATTTTGAAAATTACCGGTGCTTGCAGTTTTTAAGCTGTAGCTTCAAAAATATTGATATCTTATAATTGCAAGTTACGTATGTTTTGAAGCAAGTTGAATTATCTACGCACTGCTGTAACTGTGGACTGTGTGGTATATATAAGCCTATTATATGTTTTCATTCTGAAGTGGGGAACTTCGGAAATAGATTCTTTGAACAAACATTGAGAGTGAAGTTTGACATGATAGTAATACTTTATTGCAATAACATCACCATCTGTTGGTTCCACACAAGGAAATGTTCTCCATGTGTGTGTTACTGCACAAAAATCTCATTTTGCACAAATGCACATTGCATGTCAAACATCCAGGTGGCCGTTTCACTCCGTTTTTGCGACATTGAGTTCTTACCAGGGATGTCACCACTACTGTTACTTGCCACCTGAAACATACAAACAGCTAGAGATATTAAAACAGAATAAGAATAACAACTTTGTTGCATTTGTCACATCATATCCAACACAGCAATGTGAAATTATAATTTTCACTAGTGGCCAATAATTACATTACTTTTTTAAGTTCACTAATATCTGAAATATGGATAAATATAATTAATTACAAAAGCACTGATACCGTCAATATAACAAAATTGTCAACGATGTCCAAAGTAACAACACCACCCGCCCAGGCACAACCCAGGGGGTCGACTGTTTACATGCTCGTCCGGCAAGATTTCGTTATTTTATTTACTTATTTTCTTTAATATTCATTATATAACAACATACACGAACGACCACGTAATCGCAGCCGTAAATGGCACACAACACACAATGTCAGTGTTGGTACAGTCGACAAGCTGAAAAGGTAGCTTATTATGATATTTGTATGTAGAGCAATCCGTTGTACATTATATCGATGTTTAATATTGCTTTTGCAAAGACGTGTATTTTGTACTACATTTCATACTATATTTTAGTTAATAGTTATATTGAACTGATCCAGGGCATACCAGATGTCATAATGCTGTTCCCAGTAGTGGCTTGTAGCTCTCATTTCATGTAATAAATTGGGCAATGTTTTGTTCTCAAAAGGTACAAAACTGTTACACACTAGACAAGTTCAAGATTTCGCGTTAATTAGTTTTCCGTCATATACTCTACATGAAAAGTAATGATGAAAAGATAGTTGTTCAATGCAGAATAAAGTTACTAGGGATTTGTATCTCTTGAATACAAGGAGCTTTATTAGCTGTGCTATCATGGTGCGAAAAATGTAAAGAATATGTGGCTTTATCAATACCAGTCCCTACTTAACTCTATACCTGGCTCCACAGCCAACATCAAGAAGATCAATGAGTATTGTAGCAATGTATAGTTTAATGTTCAAAGTCCCGGGTTGTGATAGTGTAAGTAACGAGCATTTTAAATATGCGAATGAAAAACTTCATGTTCTCATGTCATTGTTATATAGCAGCATGTTAATTCACATTTTTTTACCGAATGCTATGATGATTGCAATCATAGTCCCCATAATAAAAAACAAGGCTGATAAAATGTCGGATGACGGATAACAACAACTACCGACCCATTGCTCTCGCCACAATTGATGACCTGTCTGATAACAACAACTACCGACCCATTGCTCTCGCCACAATTGATGACCTGTCTGATAACAACAACTACCGACCCATTGCTCTCGCCACAATTGATGACCTGTCTGATAACAACAACTACCGACCCATTGCTCTCGCCACAATTGATGACCTGTCTGATAACAACAATTACCGACCCATTGCTCTCGCCACAATTGATGACCTGTCTGATAACAACAACTACCGACCCATTGCTCTCGCCACAATTGATGACCTGTCTGATAACAACAACTACCGACCCATTGCTCTCGCCACAATTGATGACCTGTCTGATAACCACAACTACCGACCCATTGCTCTCGCCACAATTGATGACCTGTCTGATAACCACAACTACCGACCCATTGCTCTCGCCACAATTGATGACCTGTCTGATAACAACAACTACCGACCCATTGCTCTCGCCACAATTGCTAGTAAATTATTGAGTCTTTGATATTATCCAGGGTTTCTACTTTTTTAACTACATGTGTAAACCAATTTGGATTAAAAAACCACCACTCAAGTGGAATGCTAATATTTTTTATTAAAAGAACTCTTTCGACACTACATAGCGAATGGCTCATCTATGTATGTCACTATATTATTATATAAGGCCTTTGACAAAGTCAACAATAGTAAACTAGTCACCAAACTAATTGACCGGGGATGTCCTTCTTTTATTGTGCGCATTCTCTATTACTGGTACAGCACTCAGAAATTCACTGTCAGATGATGTTGTAGCTGTAGAATTTTTACCGTTTCAAACGGTGTTAAGCAGGGTGGAATCCTTTCTCCACATCTTTTTAAGGTTTACATGGATGACTTAAGTGTAATTTTGAATAAACTACAAATTGGTCAAAAACCATAATGAACCATATGATGTATGTCGATGATCTTTGTGTTTTTTTTTACCTAGTGTTGCTGGGTTGAGAAAACTCACCGATTGTTGTGCAGATTATGGCAATATGTTTGATATAACATACAATGCCAACAAATCTTTATGTATGGTTATTGATGATAAACCTGAGGACAAGAACAATATTCACCCTGTTGTTGCCAATAACCAATCACTTCATCACACTGAGAAATGTAAATACCTTGGCCATATTATAAACAATAACCTTACTGATGATGACGATATTGCCAGGCAGAAAAGATGTATTTATGCGCAGGCAAATGTTTTAGCTAGAACATTTAACTTATGCAACAGTACCATTAAAGCAACTTTATTTAATTCGTACTGTGGTTCAATGTATACCTCAAGTATATGGTGTAATCTAAAGTGTGAAATTTATTACTGTTGCATATAATAACAGTTTCATAATTTTACACAACTTGTCAGCCAGTTTAGTGCAAGTCATATGTTCGCTACTAATTATATGTAAAATCCTTTGACAAACACATTCGCTCGTCAATATTTAGCCTGTTATACCTGTTAGAAAAGTCCGATAATCCACTTTTTGTGAATTATTTTCACACTGTTATTTATCGAAGAAGTATTCAACAATGGATTGATCAATTGTATGTTTTTAATTCGTGACGTGTGTAATATATATATATATATATATATATATATATATATATATATATATATATATATATATATATATATATATATATATATATATATATATATATATATATATATATATATATATATATATATATATATATATATATGTATATATATATATGGGTTCTTGTCTGAAATAAAAACATTTATTTTTATTATTAAATTACCAGTCACACTTTGACATAGTAATGTGGCCATCAGGAAAACATTTCCATTTACTTTTCTAAATTGCCATTGTTTTTATAGGTATTTTTTCCTGTTGAACAAATGCAAACTACACATTACTGTGCTTTTATGTTTTCCTTTAAAACTGGCGCTTTGTATACAAATGTTTCAGTTCAGGAAAAAACGAGTAAGGTTAAGAGTCACGTTTTCAAAAAAAAAAATATGTTGTACACATTCTGTTGATACATCACTTTTTGGTAGAGCAATACATTGGCAACAATATCCATGTAGCAGTGGTGTATCTGGTGCTATCTCTTTATCATGTTTGCAATCATTCAAGCAAAAGCACATATTTTTATACATTCCCATTTCAAAGTTGTAAAACTTTTAAAAGGGTGAAGTGCTGAGTAATAATCTTTTGAGAATTGCTCCTGTATCTACAGTTAACTACTAAATGGGCGTAGAACATACTACGTGCTGCAAAGTAGACGGCAGCAATGTAAATTGTTATCAGTTCACTTATCTAGCACGATAGTGTAAACTGTAGTTGGATGCTACAACACAAACGACAACAGTGTAAACTGCTACCAGTTCACTCACTTAGACTGAAGTGTAAAATGTACTTGAATGCTACAACACAGACAACAGCAGCGTAAACCAAAAGAAGCCTGCCACTGACATGTGCATATGTGTATTAAACAGCTAAATATCAAGCTTTGAATAGTTGTTTGTTTATATGTTTTCTGGATGCGTCTAAGGTTTTTGACCGTGTCAATCATACTGTACTTTTCAAAAGCTCTTTAACAGAGGTGTTCCGGCTATATTGTTAGGATCTTAGTGTTTTGGTATGCGAACCAACAATTTGGCAACAAATGTGTGTAAGATGGGGCAGTCACATGTCTGATACATTAATGTAAGTAATGGAATCAGGCAGGGAGGTATATTATCCCCCTATATGTTCAGTGTCTACATGGATAATTTATCTACTCTACTTAATGGTTGCAATGTAGGATGTTATGTAGGGTATAATTGTGTAAATAATATTATGTAAGCTGATGATCTCGTAGTATTTTGTCCGTCCAGCGGGGGTCACAGACCCTTCTCAATATCTGTTATCAATAATTTATTATAATTATGACATAAAGTACAATTATAAAAAGAGTATGGTCATGATAATGAGAAACAGGAGTTGTAAGAATGTGAATGTGCAACTTCCGTGTTTATGCTCGGTAATGACATACTAATTGACGCAAAATCTGTAAAACATTTGGATCATATAATTTCAAACAGTATGCTAGATGACAATGATATATCAAGACAATGACGTCAGTTATATGCACAAGGCAATATGATCATAAGAATATTTCATGTTCATGTTCATTTTCATGTTTCATGTTCATATGATGTAAAGAATACTTTGTTTACTACTTGTTTCATCTGTGTATACTACGCATCTATGGTGGAATTTTCATAACTTTAATATTAGAAAAGTGTATGTCTCTTAAACAATATATTCCGAATGGTGTTATGGTTTGACATTATATTGTAATGCTAGTGAAATGTTTTTCTACAATAATTTGCCCAACTGTGCTGCCGTTATTAGAAATTTGACATATAGATTTGTATGCCGATTGCATTTCTCAAACAATGTTTTAATATGTAGCATCATTAACAGTGATGTGAAGAACATGTCCAGAATCTTGAAGTACTGGTTTAATTCCGTGTAAGTGCATTTTGTTGATGGTTGAAATAGCTATGATATTTCATTCTGTACATCTGTAACTAGTGTTAACTACACAACAATTGAACCATAATAACGTATTTGTATGTTGTATGGAATCTGCGAATTAATCAATTATTATTATTATATTATTACCAGTTCATTGTGTGAACAATGCTATGAAAAAGGGAACTTTATATAACGAATACACATATAACAGCAGCGTAAACTGTTGCCAGTTCAGCTAGTTGTCATGCTTAAGAGGTTAAAAACAAACCTCTCCATTCCGGTCAGTTCACATACATTTTAATCACTTAGCCTTTAAATGGCAAATTTCCTCTTCATGACAAGATTTAACAAGATTGCCATCCCCAACAACAATTCTAATTTTAAACATATTCACACTACTAGCATTAACACATTCGTTTGGCAGTTTGTTCCATTCATTTATCACCCTCTGTGAGAAAGAGTACTTTCTCATGTCCAACCTACACTGCTTCTTAACTAATGCTGCTTTGTGTTCTCTGGTTCTACTGCCTTTTTTAAGTTTGACGAACATATTCCAGTCAACATCCTCATAACCGTTCACTATTTTAAACACTTCTATTTGGTCTCCTTTTAATCTGCTATAGTGTTGTAAAACCACATTGTAAAAAGCGCCTTATTCGTGTGAATAAAATGTACCATACCATTGATACTCCGTGGTGTATTTAGGTAGATAGTTGAAGTTTCCCAGGCGCGGTCGACTGTAACAACTAGCCCCGTAAACGGGGTAACTTTTACACCACGTAAGGCACGTTGTAACAGCAAAGAACGTGTGGATCGTAAAGCAAGTGTCACTCGTACATGCTACTGTTATTACATTAATTGAATTATACACACATATACATATGATACACAGTGTGCATGACAATGTAGGTGTTCACAGCTTCGTGTATTAAGCTTTTCATTTTTAGTTACCAAAGGGTAACAATTCAATTCCCGGATTCTTACATAACAATCAATTTATTGAATGGAATATGAAATAGTGAATGGCGATGTATAATGTATATGTATCATGCGACTTTTGTTTGATTAAACGCTACACACACGTACGCACTCATGCACACGCGCACGAATATCCACATTTCAATGCATAGTGCAATATTTATTAATTGCTCAAAATAGGTGTGTGCCATAAACATTTAACAAGATTGAACAAGATTGCCATCCAATGCAAAACACCCAGATGGCAAGGTGGATAAGATGGATAAGGAAGCCATTGGCTTATCGAGAGTCCAACCATTTTTCATTTATGTGTAACCCCCTTCTGAGATAGTTATTAATTTTGTTGACGCTGCTAGCATTTAGGCCCCTAGCATTTACAATACTGGTTATTAACCAGTACGCTACGCTTCACAAGTGAAATAAAGCGTTCACACGTCGTGGTGAGCCATCGCCAAGAGCCCCCGGACGTTGTTAGGGCTACAATTGTTAAAACTTGTCCCAATACAATTTAACAAGATTTAACAAGATTTGCCATCCAAGCCAAAGGCCCAGATGGCAAGTGGACAAGGAAGCCTTTGGCTTATCGACAGTCCAACAATGTTCATCTACTTATAACCCGCCCTCCTGAGATATGTGTCAACCTTGTTTTTAAACATATTCACGCTGCTAGCAGTTACACAATCTGTAGACAATTTGTTCCATTCATTTATTGTCCTCTGTGAGAACGAGTGCTTCCTGATGTCCAATCTACATTGATCCTTTACTAATTTTACCTCATGTCCTCTAGTTCTGCTATCCTTCTTGAGTGAGAAAAACATATTTCTATCAATATTTTCATACCCATTCAATATCTTAAAAACTTCAATCTGATCTCCTCTTAACCTCCATGTCTCTAGAGTTGTTAAACAACAATCTTTCAGGCGTTCTTCATAACTAAGGTCTCTAAGTTCTGGAATCATTTTAGTTGCTCTCCTTTGTATGCATTCAAGCGCATCTATATCCTTCTTACGATATGGTCTCTATGCTTGTATACAGTATTCTAAATGAGGTCTAACTATTGCTTTACAAAGAGGTATAATTAACTTTTTCCCTTGTATGTTATGTTTCTTCTAATCAATCCAAGAATTTGATTACCCTTTGAAGCTGCAATACCACACTGCTCTGAAACTTTCATATCAGCGCTTATTGTAACTCCTAAGTCCTTTTCTTTTACAGTAATACCCAGAACAGTATCTCCCATTTTATAGTTTACATTCAAGTTCCCATGTCCTGTATGTAGGCATTTACATTTCCCAAAATTGAACAACATCTGCCATTTCTCAGACCATTTCACTAATCTGTCTAGATCGTTTTGTAAATGTTGTTTATCACCATCAGTATTAACCTTTCTAAACAGTTTTGTGTCATCCGCAAATTTCAGTACGTTACTTGTTATACTGTCGTCCAAGTCATTGATATAAATTAAGAATAATATAGGTCCTAATACTGATCCTTGAGGTACCCCACTCAAAACCGATTTCCAATTTGAAACTTCTCCATCTACTACAACTCGTTGTCTTCTGTCAGTCAGCCATTGTTCTATCCAGTCAGTTATGCTATCCCCGATACCATGGGCTTTTAATTTAAGTAGTAATCTTTGATGTGGCATTTTGTCAAAAGCTTTCTGAAAATCTAAGTAGATAATATCTACTGGCGATCTCACGTCTATCCACTTAGTGATTTCTTCCAAAAAACATAACATATTTATTAAGCATGACCTCGCTTTAAGGAATCTATGTTGAGATGAATTTAATAATTTATGCTTAACGAGGAAGTCCACCATATGGTCTTTAATTAACCTTTCTAATAATTTACAAATCACTGACGTTAAACACACTGGTCTGTAATTCTCTGACTTATTTCTCGAACCCTTTTTAAATAATGATATGATGTTTGCTTCTTTCCATTCAAACGGAACAACTCCCTCTTTTACTGACAAGTTGAATACTCTTGCAAGTGGTATACTGATTTGTTCTACTGTTTCCATTAGTAATTTTGGAGGAATCCCATCCACTCCCGGTGATTTGTTATCCTTCATTGTCTTTATTTTCTTAGCTACCAAGAACGATTGTAACAAGTTGCCTCAAAATCTATATCCTTCTTACGATATGGTCTCCAAGCTTCTATACAGTATTCTAAATGAGGTTTGACTATGGCGTTATGCAGATGTATAATTAGCTTTTTTTTCTTATATGTTATATTTCTCCTAATAAACCCACGAATTTGATTATCCTTTGAAGCTGCAATACCACACTGCTCTGAAACTTTCATATCAGCACTTATTGTCGACGAAAGAGTGAGCTGTGGTGAGAAGAACTATTTGAAACGTTACAGAAGTCTACAAAGATTCCCTGTCAGCTTTGGAAAGGGGAATATCAACGGGGCGTGAAAGGTGTTTATTCAACACAACACGACAGGCGGCCATACGCCAACTGTCATACGAGTGTAGCCATGCGTGACGTACTCCGCGCTGTATTTGTGGTTAAGCACTGCTGAGTGTTTGTAAACACGCCCGGTCACCAACACTGGCGTCGTCAAGGGCAGGAGACAATGGCGCCGCCAAAAGCACGCCAGTTACTCCATACTTCGCGAGAATCACGGTTTTATATTAATTGTCCCGGTCTCACGGCAAAGGTCTGAAATCTCATATTTTCATAATCTTTAGTAATTAGAATTATTTAACAAAATTTCCATTTTTTGCGAAAATGAGTAACGAAATCTATTTGTGTGTGTCGAAGCGAAGGCCTCGATTAATGTTACCGGTAATTAATGTCCGCCTTTTACAGAATAACGTGTAAAACGCGGTCAGTGATAACACAACAGCCGAGCATCAACCAATGAAATGTCCTGATGTAAAGCAGTGTTAGCACTTGTAGAAGATGAGCCTTACTTTACTTTTGCAATAATGTTCACAGACACACGTCGATCTCCAAATGTTCTTTAAATTCACAGAAATCCTGGCTGGGAACATTTCTCACGCCTAAGAACCCGTAGGGTTTGACAGCTATGTTACTCGATACCTGCCATTATGGGCGTAACTACTGGCTGTCACAGAGCAATAATAATGATGTCAACGTCAACAACTTGACACAAGCACCGGTGGTAAATCGTCACCTGTCTACAGTGGTAAATGGAAGTGTGCCACAACATGTAACAAAGACCACACAACTCCGACACGTTCCGAAGTTGAACGCTGCAACTGTTGCGACTGACCTGTGGATATGTATAAACAAGTTGACAGCTGTCTATTGGGCAGGGCGTTTCTATATTATAAAGTATTTTCTTCTCTGCATGTCTGTTCCTCATATATCCGTCAGTCTCGCAGGTATGGGGCTGACATTTTGTCGGCGTGCCCGGGGTCATGTGGGTTGTTCGTACAAAAATTCCATCGGAGGTGGTTTATTACCTTTATAAGTAGGTAAGTAAATATTTTATTAAAGTCTCACTCCATGTACACATGCAGTCAAATACAAAACATAAATACATTATATACGTAGCAGGCATCATGTCCAAATTTTACACAGGCCACTCAAAGGTGAGTTATAATTAAGAAACTCTAAAACACACCTTAAAATATTATTAAAACAGAAATGTGCAATAATATAACTTCACACTGTATGTACAAATAAATGCTTAAATTAATTAATTAATACAAATATATGACTGTATGTACAAATACAGATTGGCAGCGGCCACAGCAAATAAACGATCGTCACGCATGACCGTCTGCGAAGCCAGTACAAATAATAAATACAAAGAGGCGGACCTCCATTGTCGATTCGGGTGGCGTCGGTTGGGTAACTCCGCGAGATAGTCCGGTGCCAGACCATTCACCGCGGAAAACGCACAGAGAAGCACTCTGTAAGTCTGGTACAGCAAACGAGGCGGGCTGTGCAGTTTTACACACGTTACAAACGCTGCAGCGTTGTCTGTGGAAGGTCGTACAGCAAAGCATTGCTATAATCAAAGCATGACATTACGAGGGCGTGTACCAGGGTTTTGCAAGCATCACCAGATACGCTTGACCGAATTTGCCCGATATTTCGTATTTGACAGTAAGATATGAGTTCGTTATCTGTGCAACCTGAGCTTCCATCGTTAGTCCGCTGTCGAACAGCACCCCCAATTGCGCACAGACGACCTCAATATAACTCGATCGGTGTGCACCTATTGTCATTTCGGCGGGTAAATCAACTCGTTGTTTTGTTGTGAGGAAGATGATTGCCTCTGACTTTTCTCTGTTCAATTTCAGTTGATTTTTCTTCAACCTGTCTGCCACCTCCGCTACATACGCCTCCACCTTAGGCAAGCCCACCAACTATGAAGTGTGTGGCAAACGGTGGCGGCACAGCGCGGAGCCTGGATAATCGAGGTTAGTTCAAGTATGAACGTAGCAAGATGCCGCTAGATGGCGTCGCCCATGCAGTGATAACTTTCTACCACATAAATAATGGTTTATGGCACTAATTTTTTATATTTAGCGTCTTGTGAATGCTTAACTTTGATTTACAAACATGAGTACATGTAAATTCTGCATTTTATTGATATATTTTCATAGTAGCAGGATGCTTAAAATCGAGAACGGCTCCACCTAGTGAGCATGTTGCAAACCGATACTCATGTTGTCACAATGAGCATTTTAAATCAGCTTGTTTAATTGATTAATTACACGTGTATCTACATAAACACAGTCCCTTGATCTATGCAATCTGATATATGACCTGGGGGCAACATTCTGAAGACAAATTGGAGTTGGTTGCTTCATGAAATTTACAGTGACATTAGTGATAGAAAGATATACGCGACACTTCTTTTATTTGTTTATTAATTTTCAGTATTTCATCAAATTTTGGCACATGGAAAACTTAATTATTTTTCCAAAAAAAATAAATAAAATGCACTTGACAACTTGTTAAACTCTTCTTCTTGCTGACTTTTATGTTTGGATTGTGACTGGTGATTGTGACTGGTGATCACTGAATAAGGGATGACTTTGGTTGCTTGGCGGTAGTTGTATTTTTTGGAAAATCTCTCTTTCTGAACATCAGTGCTGGCATATTTACTTTTTGGCAGCAATGAGCCTAAGTCCTAAGTGTAAAGTAAAGTACGTAACTTCCTTTAAGTCATGTAAAAATTTCTTCCAGATAGGGAGGGAAACTATCTATTAATTAAAGCCGTTTAGAGCTGGAGACGGGTGGTCCAGTGGTTGGCTGGAATTACGAGTGATACCCATTCGTTAATTCTTAGTTCCTGTGGTCAGTCAAAACGTGATATGAGGTAGACATGAGAGTCTGGGAGGCAGGCATTGGGAGGCGGGAGCGATTGCCTAGGAGTATCTAGGGTGTGCTCAGGCAGTGTTGCAACTGGCCAGGGAGTCTGTCTGATAGGGTTGCAGTAGTTGAGTTTTATTGTTAGCTGTTTAACGTTTAGGGTCTGCCAGAGACTATGTCTGAGAAAAAGAAGAGTTATGCTTTATTGTCAGTTGGTTTCATGTTTTGAATGTGCTATAAGTACTGTTAGTGTAAATAAAATACTGTAATTATACAAAACTCAATTTGGTTGTTAGTTTATTCTTAATTTGTACCCCTTATTGTTGTATTAACAGAGATTACCTCTACGACATGATTGGATTAACATTGTGCTGGCTAACATAGAGCAATCCCAGCATTAATTGATCTTACCTTTAATAAAAATCTTTTATTAAATGCAGGTACTAAACTAGTTCATATTTTCACTCAGGACAACTTTGATCTTATTGTGAATGACAATAAGAAACATAAAAAATATATATCAGTACAAATATAGTTTATTGCACAATACACAGTCTTGTATCATGACTAAACAGTCTACGTTACAACTAATAACAATTTTAACTGTTTTTACCCCCCTAATATATCGGTTTATTTAAAGTAATAAAGATTGTCATTATGCAAGTGTTTGAACAATATGTCACTGTGGTTATTGCTTTAATATGAATATTTTGCATGGATAATGTCCCACATAAAATGGCATGGTGTGTGTGTGTGTGTGCACATGTTAACTATCACCTCTACTGAAAATTGCTCAAGTTATTATGCAGGCTTGTCGATAATCTTGCAAAATACATCACAGAACATTATGTACATTATGAAAGACCTGTCTCATAACACCAAAGGCAAACAAACCCTCCAGTTTCACCCTGCAGGGCTGTGTGATGTGTGATAAGACACTTGAAAGACAATGGAATTTACATTTTTCTCAAACTTCAAGGTGCAAGCCATGACAATCGAATGGTAAGACATTTGGAAGACAGGTGAACTTACACGGAGGCTGGCTGGAAACATATCTTCCTCAACTTCCACCCTGTAAGCTACTACACTGCGATGGCAAATTCTGTATTCTCAATTCTCAAGCAACCAGTAGCAGAGGTCGCCTAAACTTGGATGTAATGAAGCGAAACGTGAAGAAAAAGACAGACCCCAAGCAATGGCGCTCACTTGCCCAAGATAGACCTGGAGATGACTCCTGCAACTTTAACTGAGCGAGCAGTTGTAGCTGCAACCGCAACTGACAGGAAGAGGAAACTTAAGGAAAAGTTGACTGGAAATATCATAAAAACATATTTTCCTCAGATTCCACCTTGTGAGACAATGCACTGGTAGGACATCTGGAAGACAGTGGAACTTGCAGATTTAGGAATAGCTGGAAAATGACATACAGGAAACAACGATGCAATGTTAATGAGAAATAAGGAAGTCTCGATGATCGAAGGACAAATGAAAATGGATGAGGAACAGCACAATTTATGAGGAACAGCACAATTTATGAGGAACAGCAATGTTTTGTCAAAACTGAAGACATTCATCAGGCCTTCGTAACAGTAAATTACAAGTACTACTGTTGGCTTGTCTGGTGTTATTCAAAACAAATTATACAAATGTGCCGCATCACAAACTAAACAGGTTGGAATGTGCCATGAAGAGAGTATCATTACTTGAGAGAAACCCAAAAATATGGGTACTATTAAACCCTAATGAGGGGCAAATGCTCACATAACACGTACGTCCCTACAGCCAATCAAAGCTACTGGTGATTTCGAAAGAACAATACTGTTGTGTACCCGTGTTGAAAGTAACTCTGCGTGCCCCCACAATAGATAATAAACAACTAGTAATACTTACATGGGAACATCACGGCAGGTTTGAACAATCAGACAAATCCATATAAAACAAAATACAAACTTTTTCCAAATACTCACAAACCTGCCAGTGTAGCAAACGAAAAAGCAACATCTCTTTAAATTAACAAATATTTTGAACAAACAAAACACCCATATTTACAATGACCTAGGAATTATTTTTGCACCTAACAAAGTTGCTCCTGAACAAAAACCAATGTGACTGCATCACCAAACAATATTTTACGCCCTGTCACAATGTCCTTGACACAAGCCATGGTTACTTGGTGATATATTTCTGTAGGATTGTATCAGAGGATGCCTTCAGGTCATTGATGTGTGAGTCTAGTTGTTGTTCGAGAACTTCTGTCCATTGCTTCTGTTCATCAAGGAAGTGTTTCATGACAGAATCAGCACAGTCATATGTCTGCAATGTGACCAAATTTATAGGTGACACATATACTGGCAAACATGGAAGACCTGCATGTTAAACATACTAAGTCTTATTGTTTTTATTGTAAAAATCATGTTATCTATAACATAAAGTAGTTTGTGACTCTGTATGTTCCGTCGTATCTCCGTCAGTTTCGCATGTATGTGGCTAAACTTTTGTAGGCGTTCCCGGGTCCCATGAGGGTGGCTCGTACAAAATTCACCAAGGGGTGGGGATATTACCTATGTGGATGTTTCACGTAGATTATGTTACTCAGGACAACAGAAGTTCGTAGTTAAAACTGCTGACTTTTAACATTACGTCACGAAATTCACCGATTTTGTCGATCTGATTATGGTATGGAGTGACTCACACCATACCACAATCAGATCGCCATCCATAGGTGGTCATCGACATGTAGATTTCTACCGTGAAAATAATTCTGTAGAGTTGAATCACAAGAAATCTCCACAATTATTAAGAAAATATAGGAATTTTTTAATATAGAAAATATAGGAACTGCATATAAAACTATAGTGTATAGGAAAATATACAAATGCTGGGCACTAGCATTTAGAGTTAGCATTAGGACCCATCAGTTTCTGATCGTGAACAAGTAATGCAGGACAGACACCAATGGAGACATATTGTGAACAACTTTAGTGGGACACGTCCTCTGGATAACTTGATGATAAGATGATGACTTGATGATAAGATGATGAATACTTACTAATCATTTTGTAAATGAATAAACAAGTTCAACATATTTGTACAGACTAACATATAAAGTGAAGTGTAAACAAGACGGCAGAAGAAGATGGGGGAATTAAGATTGGAATAAAGAAACATCTGCGGATTAAGGTAGTGGGGAGGATGAAGGTAGCAGGGAGGATGAAGGTAGTGGGGAGGATGAAGGTAGTGGGGAGGATGAAGGTAGTGGGGAGGATGAAGGTAGTGAGGAGTATGAAGGTAGTGGGGAGGATGAAGGTAGTGGGGAGGATGAAGGTAGTGAAGAGTATTAAGGTAGTGAGGAGTATGAAGGTAGCGGGGAGGATGAAGGTAGTGAGGAGTATGAAGGTAGTGGGGAGTATGAAGGTAGTGGGGAGGATGAAGGTAGTGGGGAGTATGAAGGTAGTGGGAGGATGAAGGTAGTGGGGAGGATGAAGGTAGTGGGAGGATGAAGGTAGTGGGGAGGATGGAGGTAGTGGGGAGGATGGAGGTAGTGGGGAGGATGGAGGTAGTGGGGAGCAGACTGCAATGGGCAGGAAACGTACAGAGAATGAGTGAGGAGAGACTGACATAGAGAGCAGGGAAAACAGAAGAGGGCGGTAGAAGAAGAGACAGACAGCGGCTTAAGGTGGAGGGAAAAAAGTGGTAAGAGATACTTCAAAAAGGTAGGGGTGAACAGCCGAGAGTGGGGTGAGAATACCAGAGAGAACTCTTCGAGAGGACTGAATAAATTAAGTGATGTGCCCCCCCCCCCAAAAGCACGGGGGAAGAAGAATAACATAAACTGCTATTGAAAGAATTATTATTATATACATTATATATTATATAATATTGAAAGACAGTAGAGTAAATGTTCCACTTACGTCCTCTGTATATATGTCGTCATTAGTTTCGTCATGGCTACAGGATGGTGTCATGGCGCTGAGTCTGGATGCGTCACCAGATGCGTAGTCACCCTCCACCAGAGGTCTCTCCAAACCCTCCCTGTGTGGGGGGCACTGCACAATCTGGTCCACCCCATTGACAAAGTGGGTCATCACCTCGTTCTCCAGCCCCAGGCCTGAAACACAACCCACGCCCATATATATATAGCATTTGTGAAATGAAGTCATAAATAAAAAAAAAAATTAAACAAACCACCCACCAAGCCATTGATGTTAGAAATTGGAGCGAGGGAGAGAGGGAGGGTGAGAGAGAGGAAAAGAGAGAGGTAGAGGGAAGGAGAAAGAGTAGAGGGAGGGAGGGGGAGAGAGAGGGAGAGGAAGGGAAGGAGATGTAGAGGGAGGGAGGTAGCGTGAGGAAAAGGTAGAGAGAGAGGGAGGGAGAAGTAGAGGGAGAGAGAGAGGTAGGTGGGAGGGAGAGGTAGAGGGAGGGAAGGAATGAGAGGTAGAGGGAGGGAGGAAGGGAGAGTTTTGTTGTGGACATTGGTTAAATAAGATTTTTAACAAGATTTAACAAGATTTAAGATTTAACAAGATTGCCATCCCAAACAACAAGTTTCAGATGGCAAGTGGATAAGAAAGCCATTGGCTTATCGAGAGTCCAACAATTTTCTCATCTATGTGTAGCCCGCCCTTATCAAATATCTGTCAATTCTATTTTTAAACATATTCACACTACTAGCATTAACACAATCATTTGGCAGTTTGTTCCATCCATTTATCATCCTCTGTGAGAAAGAGTACTTTCTCATGTCCAACCTACACTGTTCCTTAACTAATTCTGCTTTGTGTCCTCTGGTTCTACTGCATTCTTTAAGTTTGAAGAACACATTCCTATAAACATCCTCATAACCGTTCACTATTTTAAACACTTCTATTTGGTCTCCTCTTAGTCTCCTGGTCTCTAGTGTTGTCAAACCACATTGTTATAAAACGACACGAGATTAAACTTTTGATTACTGCTGTTCCAGTTAATTGATTTCAATGATGATTGATTGGTTTGTGCTTCCGATCAAGGAATCAATCACAATCATGTGTGATCGATAATTTTTTGGCAATTCGTTCCTTGTCGTTTCATAACTTATCTGTTCAAGATCATGACAATTAGTACAAACATAGCAGGAAGAGAGAAGACTTCTGATTGGCTATTCTGACCCTTTCTCCCAGTTACTGGCCAATGAAAACCTTTATATTTTCAACTCTGTTGATAATGGCGTCAACAAAGTCAGACATGGAAAGGAAGGACTGAAGACACTTTCTTGATTCTCATCGGCAGTTCCTGAGGTGGTCGGGAACAACTGAAAGAACGAAACATTGGGACACGAGTCTGCCTCATGCAACGCCACTGCCATGGAACTGGTTGTGTCTGGCGAGCGAGTGAGCCATGTATGCCTATGAACATATCCCGATAAATAAAAATAAACCAGACAAAAAAAATAATAATAAAAATAATAAAATAAATAATAAAAATAACCACAAATAAAACAAACAACTGTTTTGTTTCTCTTTCATTGATAGATATTAAAATATTACAGAATTTAAGAAATACAAATTGAAACAGTCATATTTATCAAATGCATTAACTTTTAGGACTGATTATTGATCAATCATCGATCGGTTAGATAAACCAATGATCGATCATGAATATTTTACCAATTCCCAACACTTTGACCCTCAACTCAACACTACCTTTGACCCCCAACTCAACACTACCTTTGATCCCCAACTCAACACTACCTTTGATCCCCAACTCAACACTACCTTTGATCCCCAACTCAACACTACCTTTGATCCCCAACTCAACACTACCTTTGATCCCCAACTCAACACTACCTTTGATCCCCAACTCAACACTACCTTTGATCCCCAACTCAACACTACCTTTGATCCCCAATTCAACACTACCTTTGACCCCCAACTCAACCCAATATAGCGGTCATCCAATTGTGCTGGACTGCCCGAAGTATCCACTACACGTGACTGTCACTGAACTATAAAGATGACCACTCACGTTCTGCCATCTTGCTTTGAGCTTCGGCATTAGTTCTGTACTCTGCCACTTGGTAGCGCAACTTATCAATCTGTGACTCATACTCGGACACGGTGGTGCAGAGTTTGTTGCGTAATGCGTCTGCCTCACGGTCACATGATTCCCGTACGTCCTGTATGCGTCTGTGGAGATGTGGGCAAGAAGTGCATAATGAACAATGGACCACAAAATATATTCCATTTTGAATTACTTCTTAAAGGGAAACAAAAGTCATGCTTTTGGGCATATGCACCTATAACAGTTACTAAAATATAACCATTTGCAATAACAATTTCATGGGCCACACCACACTGTCAGTGTTAGATAACCAGTCATAACAAATTCGCACAATTTTAATCAAATACACTGAGATGGCAATTTTGTTGTTTTGCTAAATCTCGTCTGATCATCAAAACGTAGTTTCTGACTTCATCGCTTACTTGGTCTCTTCCTGTTTCCCGCGGTCCACTGCTTTCTCCTTCTCACGCAGTAAACCCTCCACCTGCCTTCTCGTATCATTCTCCGCTGCTCTCAGTTGTTCTCGGAGACGACCCACTTCTGATGTGAGTTGATCATTCTGTTTCTACAAAAGTGAGACCACCCACACGTGATCACATTCTTTATGGGACATTTATTACTATTTCCAAAATATGCAATACATAACTTTTCAAAATTAATATAAATTTAACAAGATTGCCATCCAAGCCAAAGGCCCAGGTGGCAAGTGGACAAGGAAGCCATTGGCTTATCGAGAGTCCAACAATGTTCATCTCTGTGTAACCAGCCCCTCTGAGATATTTGTCAATTTTGATTTAAAACACATTCACACTGTTAGCATTTAGGCAATCATCAAACTTGTTACATTATGTGAAATGTCTTTGTAAACAATTTAGAATATCTGTGTAAAATATGTCCCCCCTTGACTCAGTAAAATGTCCAAGCTACAAATATAATGTTATATTCTGCTCGGTCCAGACAAACAAATAATGTGGCAAATTGGCCAATCACATTGTACCAAATTGGCCTGCCCCAATTACAACAAATTGGCCTACGCCAACTGCTTCAAATTGGCCTCTCCAATTGCCGCTGCAACAACGTAGAACACAGTCCCCAAATTTTAATTAAATCGAAGGCGTGTGAGATAAATATAAAATGGTATATGATGTGTCCTGGGCTGGACATGTGGAAAGACTGGAAGGGACGGTTGATGAAGAGAGCGGATGTGCTTAGAGTGGAGGGTGGAAGGAGAAGAGGAAGACTGGGACTGAGATGGGAGGACTGCATGAAGAGAGATTTGGCGGGAGTGGGAGGGAAGAATGAGGGCGAGGGATGGGGTAGTGGAGAATGAGGGCGAGGGATGGGGGAGTGGAGAATGAGGGCGAGGGATGGGGGAGTGGAGAATGATTGCGAGGGATGGGGAGTGGAGAATGAGGGTGAGGAATGGGGGAGTGGAGAATGAGGGTGAGTGGAGAATGAGGGGAGGGATGGGGGAGTGGAAAATGGGGGAGTGGAGAATGAGGGCGAGGGATGGGGGAGTGGAAACAGCAGTGAAATGGCTTCAGTGACGAAGAGGAGGAAACAAAAATTGGCAACCGGCATCGGTGCAAGTCTCACCCCGGACTTCAGGGATACAGAGGAGAGCAACACCCCCCCTCGTACTCGGAGGCTGACAGAGTAGCACAAATAATCACTTGTGGTCTACAGCCTTATCCAATTATTTGCACTACTCCGCCACTGTCTTGTACGATTCATAGGCGACACACCTCGCAAAGGTTCCATTTAATATAATAATTTTGTCTGTCACCTCCAGTGTCTTGACAGACACACTGTACGAGTCTCGCAATTCACTGATCTGCTGTTGGGCATCAGATGTGTTCAAGTCCATACTGGTGGAGCCCCCTGGTGATGACCCTAGACCACCGAGGGTCATGAGTCGCAGATTGCGATTCTCCGCTCGCAGTGCCTGCAGTTCGGCATTGGCAATCTGAAACAAATCACACAGTTCTAAATCACATTCTTTAAAATGACGAGGTGGTTGATGATTTCCTCTAGACCAGATTTTCAACAGTGCCTCTGTAACAAAAGGCTGGGGTCTAATCTAGAAAGCTTTAATGTTGTTTTGATACCAACAATTCAATGTGTTGCAACATTAAAGGTCCAAATAACTGTCTATTACATGTCTTTTTAAATACGGACGTCAGTGTAATTATGTGAAAAAGAGTGCATCATACCAATTATCACTCCAGTAATCTGTGTGTACCCATGTTAGTTCAAAGGCAACAAAATAAGACTCTTTCAGGGGGATTTATTAAAACTCCATCCTCAACTGAATTTTGCAAATCCGGTTTGTTTTCAGTGTTTCCATTTTCACTTAATGGTCAAACATTAAGTAATTGAATAGTTTGTCCGAGTTCACAAAAACTACATATAAAAGTTGCACGAATGAACTGACATGTTGCAGTGGATACTAGGTACGTTTGATTTTTTCGCTAAATGAATTTGAATTGAGATTAGTGAAAAACTGAAATTGAGTAGGGATATTTCATTGAAATTTATAAATCTTTTAGAGACATAATTTCATTGGAATTATACCCCTTTAGTCCATATACAGTAGAACCCCTCTGAAGCTGTTATGCGGTTACACACACAAACACACGCACATACATGCACACACACGCACGCATGCACACACATCTATTAGTTCACTACCCAACCACTAGGTGTCACTCACATGCAGCTCCGCGATGGTGTTCTCCAACTGCTCAAATTGCTCCCGGAGCTGTTGCTCTGAAGAGCTGGATCGCTCACTGAGCGAGGCGACAGTGAGGTCACGGTCGTGCAGCTCCGTGAGTACTCGCGTGGCCTCTGACCTCAACACTCTGACCTCGCTGACCCGTCTCTCTTCACTCACAGCCAGTCTCTCTTGAAGCTGGCAACAGATGACGTCAGATGTTTACACTGGCAGTAAGTCCTAGACATTCAAGAGGATGAAAACAGATGATATTTGTGACACGTGCGCATTAGCATCCTACAACTGTGGTTTCATTCTTATCCACCAGGTTTTTAAATAATGTATATTGTACGACAGCAGATAATAAAACTGATTACACATGCATTTACTTAAGTAAAACAACCCCTTTCAAAAATATTAAAATTTAAAAACTACCCGCTTCAGGCATTGCAATGACATCACAAACATATCGCAATTATGTCACAAAAGTATCACAATGACGTCACAAAGATGACCTGCAACTGTAGTTTTATTCTTAGCTGATAGGTGTCGTACGTGTTGCAAATATTGTCCGTTGTATACACGCACTTGAGATGTGTGTATGGCGCAGAATGCTCAGGATAAGCCAGACTAACATCTGGGTCAGAGATAAAGTAAGGAAGGTCTGTGCATGCAGGTGTGTGCAATTAACTAGAAATAATAAACATTAAAAATTAGCGTTATTGCAGCCACATGCAAGGTTGATTATTTAATTAAATAACCAACAAGATGTATGGACAGGTTGTGATAAAACTGTTATAAAATACAAACAAGTTATTTGTTGATGTTCCTTATTAGAAGTTATACAAAGTTATATAAAGTCCTTAAGGATGTTAGTTATGAGAGGACGTGGTAGTGTGACCAGACCAGTGTGACGTGACCAGACCAGTGAGGCGTGACCAGACCAGTGAGATACTAACCATGATTTGTGTATAAAGGCAAGGGGAAATAGGGTCAAATCAAAATTGAAGGTCAACTAATAAAACTGTGTTACCTTGGCAATTTCCAGCTTAAATTTCTTTAAGTCCGTTCCCTCTAGACGTCTCACTTCATTCACCTATATAAAATATTATACTTCATTAAGTTTGGTTTCAAAGTTAAAACCCTCATGATCTGATTTAGCAATAAGTAGAAAGTTGGTTATGAATTTCTAGTGCAAGAGATCATCATATAATGGTGAGTATGTATACATGTGTATATGTAAATATAGATAAATTAACAAATTAATCTACATGCAGGCTGTAATAACCTTTAAGATTAAAGGGACAGACTGGTCGTGAAATGGGTTGTTTAAAATCTTATGAATTACTCATTCTGTTGTGACCAAACAGCGAATTGTTTGCATGAAAAGAAGGTCACAGGTGACAGCAACCATGGTAACCAGATAATCTTAGAAATGCTAATGAGGTGGTTTTGTTCACAGAATATTGAAGACATGAATGTCTAATTTTGTAATTTATTGTGGCAAAATCAGTTTGTGCAATGAAGCATTTTGTCTAAACAAATATTAATATGTTTGATGAAAATTAGATCTTTAAAATTAGTTTATGTGTAAAATTGCATTGTGTTCCATTATTTGCTTTTTAATTGAGTTAACTGACTAACCCTTGCCGTAAGCTCTTCGTTCAATGTGACGCAATCTTGTCTTGCAGTGTCGAGTTCTGCCTCTAGATGGCGCTTCTCTTCTTTCAGACGTTGCTCGTTTTTATGTGTTGCCCTGAAACAATTGTTTATTCTTGAAGTAGCTGGGGACAGCTATTGTTTTTTTTAAGCGAGTAGTTTCAGTAGAGGTGAAACATGTTAAACAGCGTGACCGATAAGTCAGAAAGGGACTAGCATGGCCAAATCCTATTGAAAAAAATATGATTAGGTGTTTACAAATAGATTTTCTCTTGGTCAGTGAATTTTACCAGACTACCGGAGGACAACTACTGAATTTCAACATTACGTCACAAAATTTGCAAATTTTTGCCAATTTGATTATGATACAGTGTGACTCACACCATCTGATTATGGTATGGCGTGACTCACATCATCTGATTATGGTATGGCGTGACTTACATCATCTGATTATGGTATGCCGTGACTCACACCTTACCACAATCAGACCCCCACCCATAGGTGATCATTGACATGTTGATTTCTACCGTGAAAATAATTCTGTAGCGATGAATCACAAGAAACATCCAAATATCCACAATTATTAGGAAAATATAAGAATTTTGTGAAAATATAGGAAAATAAAAGAAATGTAGGAATTGTAAAGTATAGGAATGTTGGATGTCCTGAGGCAGTTTTAATCTTACTTGTCATTTCACCGTGAATACTGTACGTACTTCAAGTCTGCTCTAAGCTCATGCGCCTCTTCTCTGAGCCGTCGGATGACATCAGCATTTTCAACTTTATGTGACTTCTCCAAGTTCCTGTCACAATGACACGTGACAATGACATCATATGACAAGATTTCAATCAAACTGACAGCCTAAAATCATCAGATAACGTTGCAGAATGGGTTATGTAACAACAAATCGTATGACACAATTTCATATTCCATCGTCAAAATATATAACATAATATAATTGATTTACTATATATGACAATGATAACTCATGTCAGTATCATAGTGAAACCACAAAATGATAATGTGATACAAAATGACACAGATGTGGATGACATGAATTAAGACTAAATTAAACAAACACACCTAAAGAATGCACATTTTTTAGCTTATTATAGATACACTTGAATGCAGAGGAGAGCAACTAAAATTATTCCACAACTTAGAGACCTTAGTTATGAAGAACGCATGAAAGAATGTGGTTTAAAAACCCTAGAGACAAGGAGGTTAAGAGGAGATCAGAATGAAGTTTTTTTAAGATACTGAATAGGTATGAAAATATTGATAGAAATATGTTTTACTCACTCAAGAAAGATAGCAGAACTAGACATGAGGTAAAATTAGTAAAGGATCAGTGTAGATTGGATATCAGGAAGTACTCGTTCTCTCATAGGACAATAAATGAATGGAACAAATTGTCTACAGATTAACACATATCTCAGGAGGGCAGGTTACGCATAGATGAACATTGTTGGACTCTCGATAAGCCAATGGTTTCCTTAACTGCCCACTTGCCATCTGGGCCTTTGGTTTGGATGGCAAATCAAATCTGGTTAAATCCTACTTTGCAAGTATAGATTTAATGCAAATGTAGGCAAATTGTCTGCACAATAATCAATTTAACAAAACACTTGTTATGCTGCACCAGTCTCAAGATAAAATAGACATGACGGTGCAGTAAAGTGATGGACTGAGAAAGTGAAGGATGAATGAAGACCTACTGGACCAGGCGGTCTCTGTCAGTGAGGGAATGCTGTAGTTCTGAGATCTGCTGTACGAGGAGCTCCTGTTCGGACTTCCATGCCTGCAGATGTTCATCTTTTATCGCCGATGCCGTGCACACGTCACCTTTCTCATTCTCCAGTCTCTGCCGGTAAGACAACAGACAAATCATGTCAGATTAACTAAATTAATGGCACAAAGTCAAATCTAAGACCGTTTTTAAAAATGAAAATTTAAAGACTTTCTGATGGCTTAATTAAACATGCAAGAACAAATTTAAAGCAATTTAAGGCTTTTCAAGCCCCCTCACACCCTGTCTATAAGTGAATATATCTGGAGAGAGAGTCTGTGTGATATTCCTGTGCCCCCCCAACATATCCCAGGGGTCTGTGTGAGATTCTTGTACCCCCCAACGTATCTCAAGGGTCTGTGTGAGATTCCAGTGACCACCAAACATATCTCAGAGGTCTGTGTGAGATTCCTGCAGCCCCCCAACATATTTCAGGGGTCCGTGTTAGATTTCCGAGGCACCCCAACATATCCTAAGGGTCTGTTTGATATTCTCGTGGCCCCCCAACATATCCCATGGGTTTGTGTGACATTCCTTTGGCCTCCCAACATATCCCAGGGGTCTGTGCAAGATTTCCACGATCAGCAACATTCAGCATCCTACCCGCACATTGCGCTGCGACTTCAACATCTCTCGTTCGAGTGCCTCCTTCTCTGCTAGCGCCCTCTTCTGGGACGACAGTGCACTATCGAGCGAGGCTTTTAGTCGAGCAATCTGGCTGTCCTATTATAATATTCAGAGCATCAAACAAATTTAATCATCAAAATGAAAACAGTATTTTGCAGTCACAGTGCATCACATGCTAGATGCATTCTGGGACTGTTGCCTACATGTCAGATAGTTCACAATGACACTCCCAGTCATGTTTCAGCGTGCACAGTAAATTGCCATACATGATTTTAAAACAAATTCTACTTGCATAGTATGAGTGCAGTTGAGCAGGCACATTAGAATGTTTGGTAGAAGAAACTATCAACAGGTAAATAGTATGAGTGCAGTTGAGCAGGCACATTAGAATGTCTGGTAGAAGAAACTATCAACAGGTAAATAGTATGAGTGCAGTTGAGCAGGCACATTAGAATGTCTGGTAGAAGAAACTATCAACAGGTAAATAGTATGAGTGCAGTTGAGCAGGCACATTAGAATGTCTGGTAGAAGAAACTATCAACAGGTAAATAGTATGAGTGCAGTTGAGCAGGCACATTAGAATGTCTGGTAGAAGAAACTATCAACAGGTAAATAGTATGAGTGCAGTTGAGCAGGCACATTAGAATGTCTGGTAGAAGAAACTATCAACAGGTAAATAGTATGAGTGCAGTTGAGCAGGCACATTAGAATGTCTGGTAGAAGAAACTATCAACAGGTAAATAGTATGAGTGCAGTTGAGCAGGCACATTAGAATGTCTGGTAGAAGAAACTATCAACAGGTAAATAGTATGAGTGCAGTTGAGCAGGCACATTAGAATGTCTGGTAGAAGAAACTATCAACAGGTAAATAGTATGAGTGCAGTTGAGCAGGCACATTACAATGTCTGGTAGAAGAAACTATCAACAGGTAAATAGTATGAGTGCAGTTGAGCAGGCACATTAGAATGTCTGGTAGAAGAAACTATCAACAGGTAAATAGTATGAGTGCAGTTGAGCAGGCACATTAGAATGTCTGGTAGAAGAAACTATCAACAGGTAAATAGTATGAGTGCAGTTGAGCAGGCACATTAGAATGTCTGGTAGAAGAAACTATCAACAGGTAAATAGTATGAGTGCAGTTGAGCAGGCACATTAGAATGTCTGGTAGAAGAAACTATCAACAGGTAAATGGTGGATGTTAAAAAATTTTATGAGGTAAAGAATTTTTGGTGGTAATCAGAACATTAATGAACGTTATTCACGGTGGCCCAAATGAAATGAGGACAGAATTTTAAGAAGCTCCATGAATTATGGAGTTGTCTGATAGTATGGCGTCACGTTGCCATGGTTACCTGACTGTTGATGGTGTCTCGAGTCCGACTCAACTGACCCTCCAGGTTTGCGATCTTCAACTTGAGATTAATCTCCGTCATCTCCAGCATGTCGCGCCGTTTGTCCACTTGCAACTGGAAACTGCCCAGCTGTTGCTGAGCAACGCAACCATTGACAACCGTTACCAACGGCAACATATCGCTGTTGAAGAATCAAAACTTTGAAGTCCATTTTGATCTGCACCACGTTGTTGGTTGGATATGAGTCTACCTAACTTCTAACGCATGAAAATAGACTTCCATTGTTTTGATTCCTCAATAGACATGTTGTTGAAGAACCCAAATAATGAAAGTCAATTTTCACGTATTAGAAGTTAGTCTAATAGACTCATACTCAACCAACCTCATGGTGCAGATAAAAATGGACTTTCGTTGTTCTGACTCTTCAACAGTGATACATATATGTAAAATCTCCTGGTCAGGTCTACTTTACGCTAATATTAAACTCATACTAAACCAGTTATTTCTACTCGATATACAACCGCTGGCGTGACTTGCTGGTGAGAGTGCCTTGAACAACATGGCCAACTAACATCAACAAATATCCAGAAGAATTCGGCAAGTGTCTTTGCAGCCAGCAAAATATCAAATGGCTGAGGTCACTTAATGGAATCAATGGCAAAACATTAGCCGTGAATTCCTGAAAGTGGCACAAGTGAAATTGTCCCTATTACATGCACACCACAGACGCACTCACACACACACTATTTAAAAACTGACAAAAACAAAATTCACTGATGATTCAGAATTGCCCAGATGAAATAATTCTTAATAATAACATTGGCTTAACAATCCAACACTTAAATATCCAAGAATAAAATAGTACAATACAAAACTGATCTGCTGACATCATCACCATGACAACATCCCCACTAACATGACTGAAGTCATCACCGTGACAACATGCACACTAACCTGACTGAGTGTCATCACCACACCAACATCCACATTTTTTCCACACCAACCTGACTGAAGTCATCACTATGACAACATGCACACTAACCTGACTGAGATCGTACTTCTCGGTCGAAGTCTTCATCAGTGACCGGAGCGCTTCAACCTCTTTCTGGTAGCTTGTGTTCTGGTTGCTGACTTCGTGGAAACTGTGTCGGTAACCCTGGTAACCATGGGACATGTGATCACTCAAGTGTGTCGACACTCTGATTATGTAGATATATTTCATTGATACCAGGACAGTGGTTCTTACAGCAGTTGTCACATAAAAGACTGCACTATGAAACAGTCTTCAACAGATTGTGAAGAAGCTTCACTTAAATCCCCCCAACTGGCGACTGATTGAGCCCATCGTGAATCAGGTTCAGTGATATTAAAATATGGTGTGTATGAATAGTCTAAGTAATTAAACTTTAATAAAAGAGGCAGCACTTTTGTCAAAATCATCGAAAGAATATACTCTGACCGTTAGATCGGATAACATGCAAGTGTGAAGTCTTATGTTTTTGCATATAGAGCTGTACCGTTTCGCCCTTTTCTTCACAGAATTTTGACCGTATCCAAATAAATTATTTTAGTTATTAGTTTTTCCAATGATTTCACTATAAATTATTTAACAAATTTCAACAAATGAGCTAGCACATAATAATGGAAGATAGGTTCGTTTATTTTCACATAACGAGCCTGAAATGTTCCAATTAAAAACCCTAATTGTGAAAGAAACTTTTGAAACGTTCCCAAGCAGGAATTTTAATTCCTACTTTGAGACGTTCCGAAGCAGGAATTTTAATTCTCTAAATGAATCTGCTCCAACCATCAGTAGCAGTTTTAAACAGTCACTTGCCAAGACACAACCATCAGTAGCAGTCTTAAACAGTCACTTGCCAAGACACAACCATCAGTAGCAGTCTTAAACAGTCACTTGCCAAGACACAACCATCAGTAGCAGTCTTAAACAGTCACTTGCCAAGACACAACCATCAGTAGCAGTCTTAAACAGTCACTTGCCAAGACACAACCATCAGTAGCAGTCTTAAACAGTCACTTGCCAAGACACAACCATCAGTAGCAGTCTTAAACAGTCACTTGCCAAGACACAACCATCAGTAGCAGTCTTAAACAGTCACTTGCCAAGACACAACCATCAGTAGCAGTCTTAAACAGTCACTTGCCAAGAAACAACTGGGTAACTTTAATTTGCAACGCTAAAGTGTACTGCACAAAGCGAATATGGTTCATGTTATTGTAGAGTTATGAGTGGAACTGCACAAATATGAATTAATATAAAGAAAATACAATAAAATAAGTTTGAACAGTATTGAATTATAAAATTGTCTATATAGTCAGTTAGTGTGCATAAAATATAAACTAGCTTGCAACTACACAAATAAATAATAACACTAAATAATGAATAAATAATTGTGTGACGCTAGCATTGACCAAAATCACCTACAAATTCCACAGTAAAACTCTCCCCAATACAACTACTGTCGACTTGCTAGGGTTGGGTTCAACTGTAATTGTGTAATTAATTACAATCACAGCATGATTAATTATAATTTATTTTACTTTATATGATGTAATTATATTTGAGAAAAACATATTGCAGTATTTGACAATTTTAATTGTAATTGAAAATCATGAATTCACCTCAAACCCTGTCTAAAATTAGCTGTAACGATACACGTAATATTCATTTATAAAAAAATGTAGTTGTACTCAACTTGAACTATTGCAACTGACCATTTGTGTAATACTGTAATTGATCTTTTAAAGTGTTATGATGGTAACTGAGCAGTCATATGGACTGGAAACCGCACTGCATAACTTACTAACATAGAAAGTGAAACTTGCCTCAAGTTTCTCATTGAGTCTTGTGAGTTGTTCGGAGAGTTCGTTCACCTCTGTCACAGCCTTCGCCTTCTCCTTCTGAGTCTCCTTCACGTGGCGGGCGCACTTCCTGTGATGACGGTCATAGTCCTCTTTCATCTGCGCCACCTAGCGGACACACAATCAACTATATCACATTATGATAATAATAATAAATATGTGGTCGTATATGGCGCAGGTATCTGCCTTTGACAAGGTGCTTGTGACGTTTACTTCATTATCAGAGCAAGGTTTCAGCAGCAGTTGATGCGGTGCCCAGGTGGGTTTTTGTAGATCAAGACCTCAGTGACATTGCCCAAGTTTTGAAACTGCAGCCGATGGATTCAAAGCCTGGTCCTCTCTTATCGACAGTCCTGTCCTCTAACCATTGGAACACCACGTTATGCTTTAAGGGAACAAATATTTTCAATGCGTAACTGAAATAGACTCAACGGAGTTAGCCGGGGGTTTGAATTCCCCGAAGTTTTTTGATCTCAAAGTTCATCCAAATTAACAGTGTTACACTTCATATTTCAATCTTTATTGCTGTACATATTTGATCAATCAGTCATCTGATGAGAAACAAAATGATACTATAGATAAGGTCAGGTCCAATTTAACTGGCCAAATACAAAAACACAAGAAAGACTACTCCAATGGTCTTCATATACAAATACATGGGAGATGCCTATCACCGCAGACTGTCCGTAACTCTAACGCTTTAAGTTGTGTCCAGACCAGATGTGTCCAGAGCAGAGACGTAGATAGAGTTACCACTTGCCAAATACACAGTAGCTTACTATAATGCTCTAAGTTGAGACAACATCAAAATGTGTTATACATAGACCAGATATGGAATGGGTTACCTCTTGCCGTAGACTCTGCAGCTGTCGTTCATACTCCAGGTTCAGGTCATGCTGTGTGTCTCCACCGAGGCCTTCCAGCCTTGTCCGCAGTTCGTTCACCTTAACAATCACAAGCACACTAAAGCCAGTCAAATTGTTATTTAACAACAAAAGACCTGAGTAAGTCAAACATCTCACGCAGAATGCATGTGCTATGGATGGTACAGCCTGGTTAGTTCAAGGCCTGTTTTCAAGGTTTCCTTCAGCCAGTTGGCGGTACACTGCGTGACTGCTTATACGACTTCTGCTGCTTCCCAACTTTGCTCTATGAAGTATCATTGGCATATATAGAACCTATCCATTCTTGTGAGTTAGAAGTCAACATAATAGACTCACATCCAACAACCACGTGATGCAGATCAAAATGGACTTCCATTGTTTGACTCTTCATCAGCAAAATGCAGAATGGAATGGAGGAACACAAAGTTCTAGAACACATTTTTATGTTGTATATTTTCTACCTCCTGTTGCTTCGACTGGAGAGTTGCTTTGATAACAATGATCTCCTCCTTTCTCGTCTCGTTCTTTGCCTGCAATGCGGCCTTTTCTCGTTCCCACGCTATACGCTTCTGCGAGATCATCACATCGATCTGGTGCATCAGTTCCTGCAGCTCGGTGGTGCACCCTGTCAGCAGAGGTGTCTTCGGCAATCTGCAAAAAATTGGAAACTGCTATAGACCACTGTAACTTGTCAATAGGTCATTCTTTGGAGCAAACTTGTGTAATACTCTGAACAAACACCTACAAAGCCCAACAAATTTCATACAGTGCCTGAGTTGACCCATTTCACCATGTTCTGACTCCCTACAATGAACATCTGACCTGTTAGATGCCTGGAGCTCGGTCCACATGTCAGAAATTGCGCTTGTGTTCTCCATTGTTGTCTTCTGTTGTCAACAACTCACAGAATGTTCGGCCCCAATCTACAGGAGAGAAATCATGGTTAAATAAAAGATACAATATATATAATTATATATAATTGTTATACATTCAGACCTGACTTAAGCAACCACTCAAATAGACAATGGATGGTCAAAAAGTAGTTACAGGTTTACAGGTGGTACTTTGGAAGGAGTTGCCTGTGGTCATTAATGACAGGTGGTCACTTAATGTAGGTGGCCTTTTGTGCAGGCTTCATTGTACACACCCACCCACCCACCCAGGGGACAAGGCAGGGAGGGGGAGGGAGTGGCATGTACCTAGGATATATTTAATCAGTGAGCTCAGCTCATTAATTAGAGTTGTGTCTGTGTGAAATATGTGACAATTTGAACCATGAGCCTAAATATATTCCTGAGCAAGACAATCATTTAAATTGCCAGATAACAATAACATTGTCATTGGTCATTGATCCAAAGCAGGAAAATATGAACTGTGTAATAAGAAAGTATGCTGCACGATGCAGTGTGATTTATAAGATACTCATATACTGTTCTATTTGTTCCACTCACATTTATGTGATTATCATTGAGAGTCATTGGGACAATATAACAACTTATTCTGGTTGACTAGTAGAACTGTATGTCGACAAGTTAAATTTCAATTAACTTGTCAGTTAAATGTTAATTAATTTAAACTGTCAGTTAAATGTTAATTAATTTAAACTGTCAGTTAAATGTTAATTAAATTAAATTGTAAAAAAAATTTAAATTGTTACATTTTCGAACCCCGGTCCCTTCGTCGGCTTCTCTAATGCTGGTAAGTGCAAATAGTAGGGAGTCAAGATGAATTTTGGTCAACTTCAATAGACAATTTCTGCTAATTACAAAACATGACATAGGAATATTACCTTTTGTTACACATGCCATTGGAGTGATTGGACTAAACTTTAAATACTCGTCAATGACAATGATGCACGCATTTACTAGCCTATTTTATAATATTATTACTATTAGCAATCGTCTGACTAGAAACTTTTAAAGTAAATTTATACAAGACTGAATTATTGAATAGTAAACGTATGTAACCAATTGACACGAAATAGTTTGCATCGGATAGTGTTACTGTGTTATTGACAGTCACTAGGCAAGTTAGTAGAACTGATTTACTAGTCGGTGTCGAACAGGCTCTGGTCTAGTTCTGTCCTAGCCTACACAGGCTACAGTCTAGACTAGCCGCTAGGCTACGGCCAAGCCTAGACCAGCGAAACCTTTTTCACGTTCGCGCCAATATATCACCTATCAAAGGGGCATGCATTACCCCATTAGTTGTTGTTAAACATGCCAACCGGCCCATAAACTTGTTGCTAAGTTATAGCGAGTGCATGTCAAAACTTGTTCGTTGGCGGCAACTTCAAACTTTCAACTTGACGCACATTTCGAATGAATGTTTACTTCCGGTAAACGGCGTGCATGGTCTTCAATTACCGAAAAGCACCAAAAATAATATCGAATACATCGAAACGCCACCACTACCAACAGGAACGTTTAGAATAAATAAAAAAACACTTAAAACTCCCTCTTCAAATTGGCGCATTTGTGGGGGGGGTGGGGGTGAAATTGTAATTGTGTAGTGTGTGAATAGCTTAAGCAATACGCGTGGTTGGCTTAATAAAATTGTGCGCACTTTTGATAAAACCTTCGAAAGAATTGACCTCGCTCGTTAACTCGGGTATCTTGCGAAAGGAGCCGGACCACTTTTGCTCATTTTCTGACTGGATCGGATTCTGGCCAAAATTATTGTTTGTGCACATTTGTTACTAATTAGTTTTGATAAACCACCGGACAACCTATTAAATATTTTTATCTGACCCGATAGAAATTCGGTAAAACGGACAAAAGTGCATGGCCATTCATGTCGCAGATGTTACGTACTGGATAGGTCCAATTTTTGCGAAATTATTCTGAAACAATTTAAGACTAACAAAAATCGCATTTATGAGAATTCCTTAAAAGGCTTAATATTCAGCGTGTTTTCTGCTTGGACGCTGTTCTGAACCTTCAAAGCTATCCATCGCCTACGACCGATTGTTGCCTGGACACAACTGTAACCGTTTTTCTTTCCCAGCTAATTTCGCCTTATTTTATCCTTTTCAAAATACACGAACAATCGAAAGAAGTGATCGAGAGGCAACCTCCTAAAAATGCGTGCGTGAGCGTGCGCGTGTGTGCGTGTTACTGTGAGCGTGTGATTGTTTGCGCGTGCGTGCGTGCGTGCGTGCGTGCGTGCGTGCGTGCGTGCGTGCGTTGGCGTCATCACTTTGATTGAGGCGGTTCAGTATATCCATATAGCCTCATTCAGCCGACTCGCGCTCGGCTTTGTGAACTCAGCAAGAAAAGAGTATTGCCGCTGTCAGATGGTTGACTGTTAATGTCAAATGGCATCACTCGTCGGATTAATTCACGTCGGTGTATGGTCTACGTTTACATGCATAATTGTTATATGTCACATGTGTGCTTTGGATAAGGAAAAGTACCATAACGACAAAGCTACAGAGACAAGCTGCTGTGTAGAGAAAATATATTGACTGTTATTAGGAACGCAAAACGAACACATTGTTCAATATTAATTCCGTTTAATTTTATTGTATGACAACGATACAACGTTGTATGTAATACAATTGTGACCCAAACGTCCGTAAATGATTGATTCGTCTGTGAACGCCTACAAAGTTTATGGTCGATTTATTTCACACTGAGACTGGTAAGACATTATCTATGCTGGATTCATATGTGTGTGTTTGTGTGTGTGTGTGTGTGTGTGTGTGTGTGTGTGTGTGTGTGTGTGTGTGTGTGTGTGTGTGTGTGTGTGTGTGTGTGTGTGTGTGTGTGTGTGTGTGTGTGTGTGTGTGTGTGTGTGTATACTTCCAGATGTGTCAAGTGGCCGAAGAAGGTGCGGGTCGTCAGATTGTAATGCAGGTACAGATACTTCAAGGACTGGTCCATTCCTACTTTGAAAGCATCACCTGGGATTTTTTCGAACACGCAGCCACAGCGTTTAAGCTGTTGAATGTGACCGGTTCCGCTGTCCTTAGGCGGGTTTCTGAAAGGCACATATACACCAGGCACTGTTGAGTCATGTTGATCGTATTGAGCCTGCCGTCTGCGTGTATCAAACCCTCTATGATATTCCCGAAGACGGAGAACGATCCATAATTATTATTGTCACAATGAGGTCATTCAGATCGAGATTCTTATACTGAGATGCCCGCCTGCATTGTGCACAACGTTGCTTCGCCGAATATCCGCGGCTGAATTGCTGTTGATGGGACGGAAAGGCAGAATCTGCGAGATGTTGCCAAGCTTCTTGCAGTAGAGGATGTAATTTCCAAATTCTTTACGACGGTAGCAGCGTGGATCGACGGCGGCGCAATCAGAGTCGTTGGCAGGACGGCTATTACCACGACGATCACCGCCCCTAGGCGTGATGCGGAAGTTCATTAATCGTATGCTATGCATAAATCATGTGTTGTATCGATGCGTATATTAAACATGTCGGAAATGTCAAATTGCCAACAGATTGCAATTAATGTGTCACACCAGACGGGAAATGTGTAGATCAATGGAGTCAAATGCTTGACAAAATAGCTTTATTGTGAAAAATGCTTCAACACAATAATCTGCACTTGACCACCAACACGTACACATTATTATTATGATTTTATATTTTATGGATATGATTATGTAGCATTATAGATTAATGTACGAGCATTTTATTATTTTGTGTTACTGAAATTGTACTTATACAGATGGTCCCACTATAAGCCCAACGGGGTTTCCCGTGGATCAACGGAATTGCATATCAATATGATTCTTAATGAGCTAGACATCGTCATTGTTAACGCATGGTCACGTTCCAGAAATCTTACTTCTCTGGTAGCAGATTAAGCATGGCACTTCATGTTACTTCCGTTTGTGATGCGCGCGCATTCCCACGTGGTTCCCGCTCGTGGCAAAATGGCAGAAACTGGTGAGATGATGTTATGTTTAATAATGAAGCATTCCCAATGTTTGTGTAAAATAATTTGCAATTTGGTCATGTCGATGTATTGTCCATTCATAACTGTAGCTTTTTAAGATGTTGTCAGTGTAATTTGCGATTCTGTTAAGATAGTCGGGTTTATGTTTATGCATCAGCATTTGGAATGGGGCATGTTCGAAGTTAAAACACCACGTGCGCATGGGACAGACTTTCCTGGGAAATGTTATCTGCGATTTATTTACACTTTTTGACTTATCTCATGCTTAACTGGACCAGACTCAATAACAGCATATATCCTGAAAATTTGTGCAATGCCAATGGAACTATCTCTTCAGTGGTGTGATAAAACACTTTGATCTCCACCACAATCTAACTGATGCCCAACACGGATTCAGGAAGAAGTGCTCATGTGGAACTCAACCCCTAGTCATAGTACACGACATCGCAAAAACTTGGTCTTGTGGGATCAGGTAGATGTAATTCTGCTTGACTTCTCCAAGGCCTTTGACAGAGTTCCCCACCAACGCCATTGGAGTACACCTGAGCTGTCTGGGATCCTCACAAGCAAAAGGAAGTCCAACTCCTTGAAAAAGTCCAACACCGACCAGCCTGGTACATGAACAACAACTACATGGATAGCTCACCAGGCAGTGTAACATCTCTGCTCGAAAATCTGAAGTGGACAAGCCTGGAACATCGAAGACGACAGATCCACCTGGAGATACTCTACAAAATCAACAAAGGCCTTGTAGACATCAACCCAGCAAATTTCTTCCACCACTCTTTCATTGAAAGGAGAGGAAAGGCGAAAATCCAGGCAACTGAAAACATACTTTTTTTGGCCAACTTGGAACCTTATCAGAATGCAGTAAACAAACACTGCAATAAATGCATATTTCATGTATGTATGTTATTACAGTTATCTGACAATAACCATGCAAAAAATACAAAATTATGTGCTTTTAAATGTTACCAGGAATAATAATTGACAACTGAAAATTGTCTTAGAAGGGTCACTAACGAAAATTAACACAATTTAAAATGATATGCAATAAAATCAACAACTTTTGATTAAGACATACATATCCTGGCTAAACGTCAGCTATATATATATATATGATAATGATTTATTGTCTTCATGATGATACAGTTCGTATACACATGATACATACCATTTATCAACGAAGATGATGGAAAAGAAGCAATATAGCTTATAATTCCTTGTTTACATGATTCATTAATGTACAGTGCATCGTGCAGTAGTGCAAAACTGTTAGAACAAGTGCAGTGTAACAAGATTGAAGTATACTAGGACATCTCCAGATGTATTGCATTTGATGATATACATCATTCATAAGTCGACAGTTATACTACAAGTTTACAACAACCACATATTCACTATATTGCGCTTATAAGCTAATTTTAGTAAATAAAATTGTCCATGTTTGCTAACATGGATCATACATAATATCAGTAACTATTGTAAGCTTTTTTGTTACCTTGTGTCTAAACTTGCACATACTAATTAGGGGTCAGTGTCGCATACGTGAATGAGAGTATCAAGATCTCAATCACAAATGATAATTTACTGCAAGTTTGTTTATGCATTTTTAAGGCTAAATACAAATTGATGTGTCTTCCAGAAAGTGCAAAGAAAAGCAAGAAAGATAAGAAGAGGAAAAGTTTGGACGTTGGGGTGAGTAGCTGTCCGGTCTGTCTATTTACATATGACACAGCCGGAATGGACACTTCAGAGTGCATCCTACAAACTTGAAATGCTGACCAGCTCAATTGAAGTCATCAGAATTCAGACTCATCAAAACTGTCCATTTTTGAAATACGAACACATGTTCACCGTTGAACACCTCAAAGTTTAAATACCGACATCTCTAGACTGCTGTGACTAATATGTGGATACGATTATGTGTTGGAATTGGGTCTGGCTCCAGTTTTACAACAGTGTTGCAAATTTTGAAGCAATGGCCTATCAGCGGTTGAGTGCAAGTGTACCCATCGTGACCTTTTATCAAAGTCAGGTAAGGATTGCTGTGAGACAATAGGTGCATTTATCATCGCTCGTGTAAATGTCCACCTGTGATTCCAACTGCACGTTTTGTCTTCTTGCAGGAGATCCAGGCGTCTGACTCGTTTCTCATTCAGCCGTCCTCCAGGGCTGAGAAGTTGGAGACTTCCCAGTGGCCATTGCTCCTCAAGGTTAGTCTGATGTGGCACTTCCATCATCATTGAACAGATTGCACTGAATATATGATTGCACAAGGTGTAGCCGTTACTGTGTCGCAAGGGATCACGCTTGTATAATACGATACATAAGAACATGCCATAAAAATGCCATAATTTTTTATGAAACTCGCCGACCAGGGCTGGGTCCAATTACACAAAATTATTACAATTACAGTTACATTAAATTTTTTATTTCAATTACAATTACAGTCATAATTTTCCAAATCAATTACAATTACACAATTACATTATGTGGAACCAAATATATTTTGCATTTGTTAATTATGTATTTTTGCGCATTTTGCTGAATTTCAATATTTTGTACACACTTGATAAACAAATATAACGGTAATGTTTGTACATTTTGTTGAATTGTGACTTTGAATTATACTAAATAAAAAGATAGCCATTTAAAACATATTTTTATTATATAAAAATACAATGCAATATCCAGACATAATCCTACAGGACATATTCCAATGCAGACATTTATCCATGCGCATTTCTTAAATTTTTCTTTGGAAAATACTAATAATAGGGTTAGATGTGTTTACTTTGAGGTAGTAGCTCCTGCTCTAAGCTGATATTTTTAATTGGTCTGCCCTTTGCTTTGTGTTGGGAATGGGAAGAGAGGCCATATAAACGGTCCTTGCCACCTGACCTGTCTCCAACCCATCACAACCCAAGGGGTGTAATTGGCTTGCTAACTCTGCAATGTTTCACTGAGCTGATATTTTCTGAAGCAATATCAGGCTACAGGTCTTTCCATGTTGTTTGAATACCAGCTTAGGCTTTGACTGACCACCACTAGCACCACTGACCAGTACCCACCAGACAGTGAATACTGAGACTTAAATATAAATATATAATATGTTATTATTAGTTTTGACTTTCAACTCATGTGAAACTTAAATTATATTTTTATTGACAATTCATTCTGGTAGTTTGTGATATGAAATGTACTGTAATTGATTGTAATTTATTAAATAAATTTTCAATTATACAAAATATAACAATTACAGCAACATTTTAAAATCATAATCAATTACAATTACACAGTTTTGCTGTAATCAATTACAATTACATAATTGGACCCAGCCCTGTCGCCGACAGCCTGACATCGTCACATGATATTTGTGAAGCAGTCCTAAAGCACTCTAAAATCTTTTCTTAGTATCATGTATACATTAGAAAAAAAACTGGCTGTAGTTAATAAGTACTGCATTAATAGTCAGAATTGGACTAGTGGTACTTAGTAACTTCACTGTTATGATTAGAGGTGCAGTGTTTTGTACATGACATTAAATTTGTTTTGGCGAACTACACCTGTTTTAAATAATCGAGCCTGTTATTTCAAAGCTACCGTGTTCAGTCCACAAATCAGGTCGTCGTCATTAGCAGGAGCTGCTCCAGCGTATGCAGTCATGACCCTGCATCTCACATGATTACATGTGTCTTTGTTCTGTTGTTCTCTAGTCAGGCAGCTAGACCATCAAGGATTTTATTTCTTTGTTCCCCTCTGCTTCTGTTCTCTACAATCTTTCCTATTCTCACTAGATTAATTTTCTCTTTCTCGTCAAGTGTAAATTCTACTTTTGTCTTTTCCTGATTCTGTGCAGTTATTACAATCCTATTGAACATGTCTTTTCTTTTAGAATTTTGACAAACTAAATGTAAGAACTGCACATTACACTCCGATACCAGCGGGCAGCTCACCACTACAACGCCCTCTACAGGACTATGTCAGGTAAGCAAGACTTGTGTTTGGAAACTGGTTATTTATCCCCATCTGTGTGTTTTCTTATTTGTTTCATGTGGAAATGTGTGTGTGTCAGTAAGTCACGTTGTAGGTGTTTTGTATCACAAGAAACCTCAAAATCTCACTTATGGAAAATATAGGAATATTTTTGAAAAGCAGGAATTAAGATACAGGAACATATTGGCCCCTCGCTTCTTATAGACCTTATATCATATATTACTTTTCAAAATGTTCAACAGGAGCGGATACATTAACCTGGATAAACCAGCTAATCCGTCGTCGCACGAAGTCGTTGCCTGGATCAAGAGAATCCTTCGTGTTGAGAAGACAGGACACAGTGGCACGCTCGATCCCAAGGTGACAGGATGTCTGATCGTGTGCATAGAGCGCGCCACCAGGATGGTGAAGTCGCAACAGAGCGCTGGCAAGGAGTACGTTTGTGTCTTCCGACTGCACAGTCAGGTGCAGGATCACGAGAAGAGGGTTCTGCAGGTAGGAATTTGCGACCGTGTGCACAAAATTACACGATTAAGTTTTAACAAAACGTGTCCACTTTAATTGATGTCTTGTCACTGGCCTTCATTAGCACTTTCGTGAAATCCTACAATTTTGTTTTTGAGAAGACCAACATGCCTCATCACTTGTAATCCAAACAAACCAAATTCTGTGTCTGTACATCAGGGTTCCTTCCGTTACCAGGGATCCTGCCATCACTGACCCGAGCATATGCTGCTAACCAACCACTAGAACTTTTAATCTGGGCACATCACAATATTATTATAGCCCTTAAATGATGGCCTTATTCATTCCTACTCCCCTGTATTAAAATATACTGCAAGCCTCTTAATAGTATCAAATTACTCTGGCCTGAAATTATTCTGTAAAGCACAGTCGACTGGAATTTCATTTTGTTGCAGGCTGTCGAAAAATTGACTGGAGCGCTGTTCCAGCGACCTCCGCTTATCTCGGCCGTGAAGCGACAGTTACGAGTGAGAACAATTTATGAGAGTAAACTCCTCGAGTACGACCATGAGAGAAACATGGGTGAGTGTTGGCAGAATTTGGTAGTTTATATTTATTTTTAAAGATATTGACAAACAAGTGAATTAAGTCCTTTGCACACAGTTGTGAACACTCAGAAAAGGGAGGTTCTTTTTTCCTAATATAAATATGATGATCTAGAAATGTACCCAAGTCTGATTTGCTAAGAAACGTCCCCAAACACTGCCAGCTCTGATCTCATGGGCCACTAAAACGAACTTGTCATACAGTGTGTTCGTCTAATGAACGAACCTAGCATTTCTCAGAACTACAAAATGCGACTGGTTAGTTTAGTCCATTGGACGGCAACAGTATCATGATGTGATGGTCCTCTGAGAAGCAGTTCCTCTTGTTTTCCACTTGTAACTGTGAAGGGATTATTATTGTTATTGTGAGTTGGCGCTGATATTAATTTGTGTGCGGGCTCTCATCTCCCCAGGGATCGTCTGGGTGAGTTGCGAGGCAGGTACATACATACGAACCCTTTGTGTCCACCTGGGCCTCATTCTGGGGGTCGGAGGTCAGATGCAAGAGCTGCGCCGTGTTCGATCCGGAATACTTTGCGAGAAAGAGAAGGTAAGTTTGAGATTAGGACTGTGACGGTGTACCAATATAACTTCTTGTAAATATTAATATTTACGGCAGATTTTCACAGAATAGAATTCTGGTTTACTTATTCTCCAAAAACATTTCTAAGTTACAAATTTCTGCAACTAGTTTTTGTAAATGTTTAGATGTATGGAAAAATTTAATAATGTGTTAAGATAACTATTAGCTTGTACCAATATTTAACAAAATGATTGCCATTTCAGCTTTCAGTTATGAAGAAGTTATGTTGCTTATGAAGCTGTTGTATCTTTACAAAAATTGTATGGTAAATATTTCGAGAATAGTGTTGATGAAGACAGATTTGATACCTGTTTTCAAATGTGGTAGCAAAACAAAGATCTGCTGCCGTGTCTCAAAAGTTAATTTCGACCCATAGAACAGTTCTAGTATACTTCACAATAGCTCTTGTGTGCCATATTGAGCATAGAATGTTTTGTTAAACATCTAATTATGCAAGTGTATAATTAAGAAACATATTTTGACTGCAGGACGGCATGGTGACAATGCATGACGTGTTGGACGCCCAGTGGCAATATGATCACATGCAGGACGAGACATACCTCCGTCGAGTCATACGACCACTAGAGGCGCTACTCATCTCACACAAACGGATCATCATGAAAGACAGCGCAGTAGGTGTCGTTAAAACAAAATAATGAAAGTATAGTTGTTGAAATAAATGCTATTGAAACGTAAAGATAGAAAGATACTGAGCATTGTTGTTGATTTAAAAACGCCAAAGGTTTATGCAGTAATAGTACAATATGAAGATCTTTAGTTAAGATGCCATCCTCAACTGATTTAGCCTCTCGCAAATCTGATTCGTTCATGCTCAAAAGCGTGTGAATAGTTAATTTATGTAATATCCACAGTCGATTTAATAAAAAAAATGCCTATTTTATCAAATCATCAGGAATTGGCTTTAGTCGTTGTATCTGGTAAAGTTTAAAATAGCAGATATCCAAAATTGTAAGCACTGTGGGTCAGTGCTGATCGTGGGCGTGACTTCCGTCCTCGCGTGACAAAGTTACAAAATTTCACCAACTTGAATTTGTGAGTTTCCAGCATTTTCACTTAACTGGGCTTTATTCTGACAACTGAGGATGATATTAGTGGGGGGACATTCTCAATATTAATACAGGTGTCATGTGGACTAATGATGGTTTAACATTGGTGTCATATTATTGATGCAATAAAAGATGAAAATTGCTTTCATCTTTTGCTCTTTAAATAAGTATGTCAATGTGTCTAGCTATCACTGTATGATAACCATGCTATTGGTGTGGTCTGTTATTGATTGAAACAACTTTTCTGCACACTGAATGCATAGAAGCTACAAAGGTTTCCCTTCAGTTGGTGGTATTTTTCCCAGCCAGAAACCAAACACCTTATGCAAACAACTTGTACTAATTACAAGTTCAGACCATAATCCTTTTATTTGTTTAAACCAGGCCATGAAGTCATAATAAAAGGGACTTTTATCGGTTAGCTATAGCCATAAAATGCCTTTCTTGCCCTCTCAATGGACAGTGCCATTCATTGCTAGCTGAGTCTTCTGAAGAAGTGTAGTGATTCAAGTCAGAAGACCTACACCAGCATAGTCTGGTGTTAGCTTACTGAGGAGATATTGAGCCTTGGAGACTGGCAGGTGGTAATCCACCCTCCCAGCCAGCAACACTTATGTTCACTGTGAACAACTGGATTCACCCTCTCGCCCCTACAATTGTCAACTCACCAACTAAGACCAGATTTATTCTTTCATATTGTGATAAAATATGCCTGAAAAATAGTTTAGCCCGGGTTTAACCCAGGTTAGCCTAAAATGGAGGTTTAGCCCAATCTGGGTTAAAACCGTGTTTAAACCGGGGGGGGGAGAGGGTTAAACTCGCCAACATTGCAAACCTACCTAGTATCCACTACAACATGCTAGCTCGTTTGTGCAACTCTTGTATGTAGTTTTTGTGAAATCAGACAAACTATTAAATTAGTTAATGCTTGTTCAAGCATTAACTGAAATGAAAAATCATGATTTTCTTCGTTGGTGAAATTTCGTAACTTTGTCATGTATTCAGTGACAGGATGGAAACTGCGCCCATGATCAGCATTGACCAACACAGTGTTTACCATTTATGATATCCACTATTTAGATCCTTACCAGATCTAACGACTAAAGTCAATTCTTTCAATGATTTGAAAAAAGGCATTTCTTTATTAAATCGACTGCAGGTGTTACATAAACTATTCACACATTACTTATTTGGACACTAACAAACCGGATTTGCGATAGACTAAATCAATCAGTGGTTCTTGTTGTATGCTTCACAATTTGTGTGGGTAAATGTTCATATCGCTTTTTTCTGTGATAGGTGAATGCCATTTGTTACGGGGCGAAGATCATGCTTCCGGGTGTGCTGCGATATGACGACGGCATTGAGATCAACGACCAGATCGTGATCTGCACAACTAAAGGCGAGGCTGTCGCTCTAGGTGAGATTGTTTGGCTCATTTTCTTTGAACTGATCAATGTAAAGAACGAGATGTAGCTCTAGTAAAAGAACCATATAAATTGAATGTAAATTGCTATTCATTCTCACCGAGATAAGTTTTTGGAACAAATTATCTGCCAACTGTGTTAATTTCGGCATTGTGATTATGTCTCAAGACAAAAACAGATCTGACAAGTATAGGCAATGCAATATTTTTGCGGTATCAACAATTGTGGACTATCGATAAGTCAACGGTTTCCTAGTTTATGTGGAGCTTGTAACTTTGAGTAGGAATCTTGGTCAAACTTGTTAAATGTCTGCAGATCAGTTGCATGACCGTCAAGTGTGTCCTGTCAACTGGTTGCAGCTATAGCACAAATGACAACGGCCGTGTTGGCAACTTGTGACCATGGCATTGTCGCAAAGATCAAGAGAGTCATTATGGAGCGAGACACTTACCCTCGCAAGTGGGGTCTTGGGCCAGTGGTGAGTCTGGTAGCAGTGGCTGTGTTCTAGTCACCCATTCATCTTGATTCTGTATACCATAACTTTTGTGGGCTTTGGTTACAAAGTAATTGGTTACTCTTCTTGGGTACAAAGTAATTGATTACTCTTTGGTCACAAGGTAATTGGTTACTCCTTGGTTACAAAGTAATTGGTTACTCTTGATGATGTAATGGTATTTATTGTAAATTACTGTTTTAATAATAATAGTTTTCCCTCATGGTATGTTAGACATATTGATATCAATATATGAAGCATTATCTGCACAACATATTTTATAAAATGTGTTCATTTCTACATAAATGATGTCTGTCACACATTAAAGATCCTTCCTAAATAAATTTTGTTCGCTTGTTTCGTTTTAGAATAGTTCCACAAAAAATGTATCCTATCTAGTACCCACTACGACACACCCGTTTGTGCTAGTGTGTTCTTTAATTTTGAGGAAATCATTGGAGAAACTATTAAATTATTTTCGAGCTGATCCAGTAAAAAATAGACAATCATATTGACAATTTGTATTGCAATAAGATATCTTGTGATGTCTCTTGCGTAATATCTTTATACTATTACTAATTTGTGTATGATATCCAGGCCAGCAGAAAGAAGCAATTAATAAAGGAGGGAAAACTAGACAAGTTTGGACGGTCGAATGAGAGCACGCCAAAAGATTGGTCAAAGTCGTACAAAGACCTGAGGTATTGTATTTACTTTACGGACACAAATTACCTCTGTGTAGTCTTGTTTTATGAAACAGCCGCATCTAATGCCTGATGGGCAGACCAGGAACTGCCCAGATGACAACATGGTGTGCGTGTGATCACGGCGGATTAATTATTGGAGAGCACAGATTTTTAGTTTTGTTTTTCAAAATAATTTTCAATGTTGATGTGAATTTTGTTTGAGGCTTTAACTCACACACACTAGTAAATAATGTGTGATGAATCCTAATGTAATGAGACAGATATACATAAACTTTAATTTTAGAAATTGCCGTATATACCGTGATTGCTGATTTTTTTTTTTTTTTACATTTTGTCACCAACTGAAATTTTAATACCTTTCCATCGATTAGCAAAGTTTTTTTCTATTTAGTGCCTTTTAGAATATCTTTAGAAAAGGTATGTAACATTTCATGTATGAATTCCGTAAAACAAAAGCGATAAATGGCACAACCCAGGCGCATTTTTGGGAATACCCCTAAAAGAATTTGGTTATGTTTGATACGACTGGAATGCTCATCATATCTAGTTTCCATACATGGTATGGGAATTCCCTCTGTACTTCAAAATTAACCAATAACAACTCTTGAGACTAAAAGCCCCACACGTAAATAAAGCCGTCTTGTTGCTACCACATGACTGTAAAAGGTGCTTTCGTTGGTTCGATTTGTAAGTGCAGAGCGCACAATCTTGACCTCGTTCATTTGTCAGCAATGTCTATGCGTGTGTTAGTTCTTTGTTAATATACCCAATTAATCGGATATTGACCGCGATAATCTCAGTCAAGATGTAATATTCCTTTAGGCTTTAAAAACAACTCATGAACAACTGCAATTGACCCATTATGTAGCACTGTTATTGAATTTTGAAGTGCCATAATTGAAAAATTTGAATCGGTGTAATTGAATTTTGAAGTGCCATAATTGAAAAAATCGAAGTGGTGTAATTTAATTTTGAAGCGATGTAATAACTGTTTTTAAGTTGCCTTGTAATTGAACCCATCTGTGGTTATATGTAATGTTACAGTGCGAACAAAGAGAGCAACAACATTGGAGATCTGGGCGGAGGAGAACCTGCTCCAACAAACCATTCTTCAAACCAGTCTGTTGTCAAGGTAACGCCTCAGTTTCACGGCTGACGAAACATATCTTTAATGTTTCTGTGAACTTGTTTCACCACGTCCTTTCTTTTATTTCAACTCATGCTTTATTAAATAATGGGTGATACAGAGTGCAACAGGCAGGTGTTATTGTTGTCGTTAAGGCACGACAAATAGAATTTTCACTGTCTGTTTCTACATTTGTATGTTTACTATAGATAAACTTAACTTTTTGTCAAATAACATAACTCCAAATGAATATTATTCATGAATAAAGTGCACCCCATCACAATAATATATCCACTTTTATTCTTAAGTAAATTTGGATCGCCGCAGTCGGTTGTCATTTGGTTTGAAATCGGTTCATTCATCTGCCATTTTGTTACCGATGACGTAAGCTGTTTTGTAGTCAGTGCATGGAACGACCTTGTTATGACACAAATAGCGAGTCCTGTCTGCATTGGACATGTCTGATATGACAATCAATGCTGTATCTCTATATTGGATGGAGTATATTGAATGCCTGAGTAATAATATACTGTATATAAAACGTGTCTGTCTAGTAGACTGATTGAATGTGTAAGTCAAAGAGAGACTCAAAGTGTGTTTGCGTTTCAGAGAAAACATTCGGGCAGCAGTTCCAGCGACAGCGACGTTCCCGCCACATCCTCGGTGGTGACACCTAGTAGCAGTAAGAAGAAGAAAAAACACAAGAAGCAGGAAGAAGCTGTGAGTATCATTGCACTGACATGTTTTGTGTTTTTATCAAGTTTTTATGCATTTGTATCCAATAGTTCTAACCGACATTCCTATATCTGGATTGTCATATGTTTAGCAGAATTATGATTGTAATTAGTGCAATGTTTATAAGTATTGCAACATAATGTTTTTAAATGTTATCTACAAATTATTTGCAAATTATTCTAATGAATTGGACATTGGAAATGTTGATAATGTATTTTAGTGATTACTATAAATAGTAATGTGTTATTAAATAAAATAACAGTTCATATATTTAATAACACATTACTATAAATAGTAATATGTTATTAAATAAAATAACAGTTCATATATTTAAAAACACATTACTATAAATAGTAATGTTATTAAATAAAATAACAGTTCATATATTTAATGATATGAAGTGTTTCACATTGATTAGCAAATTATTGTTTTTTTTAGCAATTGCCAAAATTGGTTTGGAAGATAGCATGTTGTGTACTTGTGTTGTGTACTTATGTTTTGTACTTTTGTTTTGTACTTTTGTTGTGTACTTTTGTTTTGTACGTTTTAGGAGGTTGTAACATCAGAGAAGAAGAAAAAGAAGAAGAAAAAACATAAGAAGTCGTCATCAGATTCTGACTGAAAATATTCGTTAACTGTGACTTGTGAAAGCAGTCATTGCAAGTAATGTGAGACCATATTTCATATAGGTCTGTAGGTGACACAGGACCATATTTCATATAGGTCTGTAGGTGACACAGGACCATATTTCATATAGGTCTGTAGGTGACACAGGGCCAGGTTTCACGTGTCTGTGTATCCTCTCGAGCGGGTGATAGTACTACCCTACCCCTGGCATATAGCCTAAACAATGTATGGAAGTGGGCTAAATCAGTTCTACTTCGCCCCCACTTTCTGTCTTGGTCAGTCTTGTTTCAGCATCAAAGAGCAATTATAGGAAATGTCTGTCATTGCCTCTTCCGACCAGCGACGGTTGGTCCATAACCAGTGAAGGCTAAATGTGTTTTCTGAACTGCTGTAATATCGGTGGTTATGACAGTTGGGACAAAGAACAAATCCACGTTTCATTTGTCGATGTGACGGGGTGCAGGACTGGGTCTCATAAAGGTCCTCATGCGATGCAGGATCAAACATCAGGGTCTGTACGTGATGAATAAATATTCCAGTCATTCAAGCTTTGTATTCATCATCATTCGTGTTTTGTGGCACCCAGGGTAGGGTATAATTCCAAAAGTGTTTCCAAGTCTGTTTAGTTTCTTTCAGTCGAAGACATTACAGCATCATAATTTGTTGCATTCTTCGGCTCTAAGCAACTGGTGTTTTCAATGCTTCATTTTCATGTATTTCAGAAACCGCACATGGCTGTCTTGTTCAGTTTTTACCTTCGTGGAATTTTAAGACTTGTGCCATGACAGTGATATTCTTATTTAATGATGACAAGATGACATTGTATAGATATTTTTATTTCGCACTAATATGTTATTTAGGTAACATGTTTAGTTTAAAATTCCCCCCGCACTTGATTTAGTTCGTCGTGAATCAGGTTGGCTGATTCTCGTGTTGTGTGAATGGTTTAAGTGATACGCACAGTCATTTCAATAAAAGAGTGCGGACATTTGTTGAAATCAATGAAAGAATTTACTGGTCATTAGATCGGGTGATTTTCAAAAGTGTGAATAGCTTTATGCTGTTGTATAGACAGCTGTGCCACTTTTGATGTTGTTTTGCCGAATTTCAACAGGATCCGGTGGAAATAATTTAATAATTGTGAAAATGTTAAGTTACTAGATAATGATGAAGCAATGACTGCGTAAGTTAATTTCAATTGTGATTGGAAGAAAATCGTTACTTTAGTAATTTTATAGTTTGCCCGATGATGTCACCAAGACTAAATAACAGTTGTGTACAAACGAGATATCTTGTCGTAGCGAATATTAGATTGGTTAGTTTTTTTAAGAAATGAGTGAAGGTAGATGAAAAAATCGGTAAAAAATTAATCAAGGAAGAACCTGTAAATGTAGGACTTGGAAAGATGTATCATAGTTGTATGGTTGACTAGTGGTTATAATGGACTAAGAGGGAGGTGGTAATAGACTTTGTTGTCTACGCTTATAAGTTGGTTTATTTTGTCATTGATTAAAAAGACATCATGCCATATGTAGAGTTTGTGCCACGTTTATAGACCACTTCCAGTGTTTGTATTGGAATTAGTAACAATTTGTTTTATAGTTGTCAGAATTTTAGTTACTTGTCACGTGGTATATAAATAAATCTGCTATATATCATATCACTTGTATGCATGTTTTTATTTAACCAATTCGATTTAAGTTCGTGATAAACATATTCGAATTTGTAGAGGGGTCTCAACTTCCCATCTCCCACGCTTTTGATGTCGCCCTCCCACCCATTTATACCAACATAATAAGTGCTAAGCCAACTTTCTTTTCTTCACTGTCAAATCATACAGATTTCCTGCATGAAAGGAGGGTGTGTGAAGGGGTAGATATCTACCCCGCCACAATACACTTGTACATGACGGTCGTAAGTGTCAACATAAAAGGGGCCGTTTTATGTAGACACTTGTAGAAAATGTTCCAAAAAGCAGGAAATGATTTGAAAACGAAGAAGGTGATCAATTGCAGAAGAGATCTTGGCAAAGCAGGAACATCTCTGGTTGTGCAATGTGGATTTTAGCAAGTTTACGGCCTTATCCCGTTTTTATAAGGATTTGATTCAAATGGAAACATTTTAATAAAGTATACTGCGTTCCCCACAACGATTTAACAAACATGCAGGATTTTCTGCGAAACCTAGCGGATTTCTTTTAATTATTATGTACTCTGATAGATGGCGACACTCGACTCCGGCGAAACCAGAGCTAATGCGAAACCTATTGGATGTCGTTTGTAGGTTTCATGTCATCAGGAATAACACCGCCAGTCACACTGAGACCGCCCTACATGCGTGTATTGGGGCAGGACCACAGGATGTAATTCATACGGACAAAATCCTACAAAATGAAAAGCAGACAAAATCCGACAACACTAAACACAGGTGTTTTGACGTTGTTTTTTATGTGTGTTGATTTAATGAATTTTACTAGTCTCGATTTCAGTCATTGGACCCAAAACTTGGGTATTCACAGCTAATCCAACAAATGTATGAATACAAAAAAACACACTCGAAAAGTGGTCTATACCTGTATTGTAGCCATATTAACGTTTTAAAATAATAAATAAAAACATTTATAATTAGTAAACAGCTAATTATTGTAATGCATGTGGGATTTATCCATTTAAAGCAATCAACCCATTGAGGCCTGGGCGAATGTGCTATGGATACTGGAAACCAGGGGTGCTGTGTGCATGGCTTGTATGGGCAAATAGTACTGGGCACGTCACGCTCATTATTCTAAGGTGGTAGGCAAATGATCTAAGGGAGTTTGTGCTCCACTAGTGAGGCAGAGACGGGATCAAGATCAACATGACTGGCCAACCTATTATATCCCCAGATTCCCCACACAATTCGCACAGGCTTGTGGGGTGGAGGGAAGCAAGTGGCGTGAACCGTTGTTTTGAGAGACAAAAGGATGCAATATAAGGCTGGATTAGCTAATTTTGTTATTATGCATATGGTGCTACCGGAAGTGCACAGGCAGCTTATCCAGGTATCAGTATATCAAAGAATACAAAGTCCTGCTTTGGAAGCCTGACGGAGAAGAGCTCGACCAACAGCAACTCTGCAGAACAGCATAGAGAAAGATTCGAAACTCAGGGGGCCTAATTTACTAATTGCAATTCCTCTGGAAGGAAGTCACCACGTAACCGCTTTAACTGGACGACATAAGTAAGTAAGTACATTTCTGGTGGGTAGGAAGTTAAACAATTACAAAATGAAATTCTACACTAACGGGATGATGCCACCTTTCACCCGCTGACATGAAAAGGCCGGTTTACACGGGTGAGTAATTGCCCAATTGGTCGGCCGACAAGGTGTTGCGCGATATCGCGGAGCAAGAATCGATCGTGTAAACCTACAGTCGGCGACAATTCTGAAGCAGTGGTCAATCAGTGGTTAATCAGTGGTCAGTCAATGGTCAATCAGCGACCGCTACGATCGACAACTGCCGCAATAGCGGTGGCTTTTCATCGAAGCTCAGGTAGGGATTGGCGCGAGTCAACAGGTCGCACTCGCTATGACTAAACATGTCGCTCGTCTAAACGCACATGTGATTTAGCTGCGCATTATCATGTGTCGCCCGACCAATTGGAGCGCAAATCGCCCGTGTAAACAGGTCTTATGCATTTCGTCTACGCAAAGGAAGATGCACGAGACGACAACTACGGGCCTGCGTTGGTCTAGCGGCTAGAGCTCTTGATTGTCAATCGAAGGGACAAGGGTTCGAGTCTACCAACTGTCGTTTCGAAACTTGGCCAATTTCGTCCACCCTACCTTGCCTTGTGACTTTCGGAAGAGACACTAAAAGCCCCTTTCTACCTGGTGTCTGTATGCCAGGGAGGACATAAATCCCACATATAGGGTAGTTAAGTGTGTAGCCTGTCGGGAATCACATAGTGGTAGCTGATTCTAGCTCCCGCGACCGGAGCTGCCTCCCGGTCGGGCGCGTGAGGGGCGCCGAGCAGGCGGTCTGTAGTATTCTGTACGGCAGCAGTGCCCGAGCTGCCTCCCGGTCGGGCCCGTGAGAGGCGCCGAGCAGGCGGTCTGTACGGCAGCAGGCCCGAGCTGACTCCCGGTCAGGCCCGTGAGAGGCGCCGAGCAGGCGGTCTGTACGGCAGCAGGCCCGAGCTGACTGCCAACAGTGGTCTGTGGCAGTGTGGCAAGAGTCTCCCAGATCCACTGTTATATCACTGCTTTATTTACTTATACGTGATTTACTGTATCGAATAAAACAAATTATGTTGTGTGAACGGACGGGCTGCACTGTGTGACTGTATGTATGTAGTTATGTATGCATGTATGCATGTATGTATGTATGTATGTATGTATGTATGTATGTATGTATGTATGTATGTATGAATGAAAGCATGCCCTCCCGCCCGCCCGCCCACCCGTGTGTGCTGGAACATTTAAGAATAATCCGCAGTAATTAAATACATCCGCGCTAGCGAAATAAGTGTGATAATCCGTATGACGGATCTTTCTATTGTGAATAGTGCATGTGTCAAGGCAAGTTAATTGGGGCGCACATTATGACGTCAGAGGAGTGCAGTAGACCCATTAAGATACGTGTAGGCGCCACCTCGGGAAAAGTACGTTTCACCCAGCTGACTTTGCTCATTCGTGAATTGTTGGCAAACCTTTGGCCTTATCTGAATGTGGCCATATCTTAATGCGTCCGATAAATATTGGTGCCGCCGTCCTATCCGACAATCAAAGCTTCGGTTTCAATGCTGGGGATACCGGGGCGTGTTGTTACAATTTTTGGTTAAAGTTACTTTTTGTGAAAAGTATTTTAGATGCATTATCTCTGTCAACGCATACATTAAATTTATCATTCGTATTAATAAAATGTACCATACCAATGACATTCCATATTATAGCTGGGTAGATATATGAAGTTTCCCAGGCGTGGTCGACTGTAACAACTTGTTCCGTAAGCGGGGCAAGTTGTTGCATCATACGGGACACATTGTTACAGCAAAGAACATGATAGCTAAGCAAGATAGCAAAGCAAGTGTCACCCATGTTACTGTTACTGTTATTACATTAATTGGATCATACACACTTATACATCTTATACGTAGTGTGTATTACAGTGTAGGTACTCACAGCTTCATACGTTAAGCTTTTAATTTTTAGCTACCAAAGGGGACACGTTCCCCGGGTTCTTACTACAAAAAAATTGTGAATGGAATATACATTAAAAAAAACTTGATTGAATGATACGCACGCAAGCACGCACGCACTCATGCACACGCCAACGAATATCCACATTTCGAGAATCGTGCAATAATTATTATTTGCTCAACTATAAGATTTTTAAAAAATTAACAAGTTTTTCATCCAAGGCAAACCACACAAATGACAAGTGGACAAGGAAGCCATTGGCTTATCGAGAATCCACAAATTGTTCATCTATGTATAACCTGCACGTCTGAGATATTTGTCTATTTTATTTTTAAACATATTCACACTGCTGACATTTACGCTTCTGGTCATAAACCAGTACACTAGGCTTCACATGTTAAACAAAGGGTTCACACGTCGTGGTTACATTAACTTAGTTCTTTCAGTCATTGTCAGCACACAACTCGCTGACTGAGTCGGCGGTGGGCGCTGCCCGAGCGTCAGTGCAGTTGTGACAACGTGCCCCAAATAAAATTTTAAATTTAACGCACGTGGACGATAAGAAACCCTGAATAAACATAAAACATGTCATAAAACTGCTTATCACGCAGCCACTCTTGGAAGAACATTAACAGAAAAGAAATATTTTGTTCAGTTTTCTAGAACATATTTTGAAATGCTGTGAAGGTGCCGCGGGGTTAGAACAACTTCCTTCCTGTGTGCCGCTTGTAAACGTAATGTAGTCGTTGTGACGTAAAACACTGAGCTACTTTATAGCTATTGTTTTACATGTAATACGTACCCTGGTGAGAAAAAGTGTACAAAAACAAATAAATGTTGTTGTTGTTATTTTTATAACAACTATACTTGTTATTGTTGTTATTATAATTATCCTTATAATTATAACAATAATTATTATTATTGTTATCATTATTATTAGGAGCAGCATTATTGCATTTTTTTATTATTATTGTTGCTGTTATAATAATAATAATCATCATTATTATCATTATTATGATCATCATCATGATTATCATCATAATAATCATCACCGTTATCATTATCACCGTTATCATTATCATTATAATTATCATTATTGTTAACACCCATACTTGTCCGCAAATCAGAACCAGCGACAGAATTGAAATCACTCGAGCGCGCGTTACGTTGGCCTGGACGCGGTCTCTTTCATTACCTGGCCGTCTGACGTCACATGCTGGCCCGTCTACTCGCCAACTCCGCAACACCACAGAACAAGGTCTGCGCGTTGGCGACGCATCTGGATACGTATCTGGATAACCATGGCGAAATCCCAGGTAAGTTAAATCCACAGGATGATCGGTCCCGTCTTGGTGTGAGTGTCCACTCGTTACCGTAGACTTCTACATTGAACTAGTTGCTGTGAATTTGCACTACAAGTTGACTCTGTAAGCTACGATAGTTGTGGGGTGCTGTTGACTTCGCTGCCAGAGCGCCGTGTTTACATTCGTTAGACAATAAGCAAAGCAATGGAGAACTAATTGAATCCGTGTTGTTCGGCTCGCAGGCGTTCGCTGTCCTGCGATACTGCTTCGGTTGGGTAACGAATTTATTAGATTACATGTAACGACAAAATTAAGCATATTTAAAAGTTGAAGGTTTACCCGATGAGTACAACTTGGCGTCGGTCTGCTCTGGAAGCCCGGGGTGTATACAGCGTTGTTGCATTTTAGCACCACTGTTTCTACCAAGACAATTTGAGGAATTATGTCTTCAGTGGTTATTCCAGTGAAGGGGGTATGTCAATGGTGGGTGTTATTCCAGTGAAGGGGGTATGTCAATGGTGGGTGTTATTCCACTGAAGGAGGTATGTCAATGGTGGGTGATGTCCTACAATCGGACGAGACACAGCAGTCAAAGGCGAAGAAGGCAACGCGCAACTGTGGGGTGTATCCTACCACTGCATCCACATGATACAGTATAAGACAGATAGCCAGATACTATCATGACACCACCACCACCACCACCACCACCACCATCACCATTACCACCACCACTAACCAGCAGCAGCAGCAGCAGCAGCAGCAGCAGCAGCAGCAGCAGCAGCAGCAGCAGCAGCAGCAGCAGCAGCAGCAGCAGCAGCAGCAGCAGCAGCAGCAGCAGCAGCAGCAGCAGCAGCAGCAGCAGCAGCAGCAGCAGCAGCAGCAGCAGCAGCAGCAGCAGCACCACCACCACCACCACCACCACCACCACCACCACCACCACCACCACCACCACCACCACCACCACCACCACCACCACCACCACCACCACCACCACCACCACCACCACCACCACCACCACCACCACCACCACCACCACCACCACCACCACCACCACCACCACCACTTAACCACCAGCACCACTAACCACCAGCACCACCACCACCACTGGAACGTAAACTTACATATGGAAACATAGACATATGGAATGGAACATAATGTGTATATGGGAACGTAGACGTGTAGATGGCAACGTAAACGTACGGAATAGAACGTAGACGTGTAGATGGCAACGTAACCGTTATGACGGGAAGCAGTCTGTAGCGGCGTCAAGTATGAGAGAGAACCGACGCAGACATTTAAAACAGCAAGTTCACGTCATAATATTTAAGCTCGTAACTGTGGAAAGTTTCGACCCGGCTTATACCTAACGTTCACCAACGCCAGCGGAAATGTTCATTGTCTCGCTAGTTTCTAAGCGTTTTATTGAACAGAACACACAGGGCTGGATTAACAGAGCTTAGGCGAGCTACACACTGGCGTAGAACCACTCACTGCACCGGAGTCAACTAACTCTAACACGTGCCTTTAATCAGAGGCATGGTGGGGCCATTCTGCAGTGTCCGGCATAGTTAGCAACCCATTGTCCACGCTATAGCTGGCCACACGCACGCGAGTAACCTTGCGTTCACCCATTCAACTTCTAAGGACAACGCCAGTTAGGATAATTAGGTAATTTAGCATAATTGTAAGTCACCATTGGCATTGAATGGCAGTTAATTTTAGCACATCTGGCTTGATACATAATTAATATGTTTAGTGCTGCTGTCTGAGATGAAGTTAGCCTGGTAAACTGGAAGGGAAGCTGTGGTTACTAGTGGTGTCACTAGTGGTGTTACTAGTGGTGTTACTAGTAGTGTTACTAGTGGTGTTACTAGTTGTGTTACTAGTGGTATTACGGTTCCGGGTCTGGAGCCCAAACTGCAGTTCCCAATAGGTACCGCTGGTCCCAATAGGCACCACTAGTCCCAATAGATACCGTTGGTCCCAGTAGATACCGCTGGTCTAAATAGGAACCGCGGGTCCCAATAGGTACCGCGGGTCCCAACAGGTACCGCTGGTCCCAATAGGTAACGCTGGTCCCAATAGGTACCGAGGGTCCCAATAGATACCGTTGGTCCCAGTAGATACCGCTGGTCTAAATAGGTACCGCGGTCCCAACAGGTACCACTGGTCCCAATAGGTAACGCTGGACCCAATAGGTAACGCTGATCCGAATAGGTACCGAAGGTCCCAATAGGTACCGCTGGTCCCAATAGGTACCGCTGGTCCCAATAGGTACGCTCGTCCCAATAGGTACCGCTCGTCCCAATAGGTACCGAGGGTTTCGGTTATGCACCCTTCCAGTATTGTCACGTGTATTAGTTAGCAGCAATAAAATCACACATTTTTGGTATTCTAAGCTCATCCGTATCTAATGTAGTTATCTTGCCAGTTTTTGTGATATATTATTGTCGGAGATAACGCAGTAAAATGACGCGAACATTACACACTTTCTTGGCACACGGCCTTGCCCCATACCATGTCAATCGACGAGGTTGACAAAGTTCGAGTAGATTTTACGCATACAAAGATCAAATAAATTAACTGAAACACTTACAAATTATCTCTCAACGACGTCAACAACCACTACATGCAGCTGACATGCCGACAAATTAGGTCCTCCAACAAGCACCCTTTTGTTGTTATAAAAATAATCCACCAGGTGGAGTTGCGGTAATTGGAATCGTGGTAGGTCCGTACCGGGAATAAGCCGTCATCAAGAACCGCACAGGTCCGTTAAAACTGGAACCGTGGTAGCACTAACGGTTACACATCAAGACATATTTTACATGAATCGTATCGCTGCTTAATTGTTACATGCAAGTTACAATCACAACGAAACAACACCAATGCATGACGTGTGTCGTTTTGTCAGGACGACGAACGGTTGACGAAGATAGCGTTTGACCGCGACAATTTGCTGCTGTACCGGGACGGCATCAATCTGTTATGTGACATATGTCTCACGATGTTTGAGCCGGCGGAAGATTCGTCCAACGTGTCTCCGGCTATTGTCCAGCTCAAGCTGAAGGCCATGGTAAGTACCACGTGGTTAGGGACCGTTCACATTTGTCGACATTTACCTGTTCCATACCCCTCCCGAATTAGCAGTTTAAAATATTGATAATTTTCCAGATTTAAAAATATATCGATGTAACAATGGTGTGATGCAGTGCACCTGTTTAGGGCATACAATAATTACGAAAAAAATATGTTTACATTTATCTCCAATAATTATGTTAAGATTTGTGTTTTTCTAACAACTCCATCGTGTCATATTGATACATGGTTTCCGCGCAGTTGTGCATGTCCAATTTGAAAATTATTTTCAGCAAATTTGTGTTTTTCTAACAACTCCATCGCGTCATATTGATACATGGTTTCCGCGCAGTTGTACATGTCCAATTTGAAAATAATTTTCAGCAAATCGACAATTCAAATGAGTTGCATTTGAAAAATAGCAAGAGTACCCGAAACAAACCGTCTTGGCCCAGGGATGGGGCAAGACGGCCCTCTGCCTGGGGCAAGATGGCCCTCTGCCTGGGGCAAGACGGTCAATAGCTCCTCCCTCGTGGTTTTCGCTTATATGAACGAACCACTGCCTAAACGTAACATATTTACATGCAAATGGTACCATAGCAATATATTAGGGTATTTTAGTTGTTAAATTTTAAATGCACTTAACATAAAATACACACCTTGCAATCCATAATATAATATAGTACTGGCTTAGTAATATTCGATCATAATTACAGCCTACAGGTCGGCAGAACGTAAATTATACAAAGTTCATATTATATTAAATTGATTATACATAATTGGTCATATGTAAAACATTTTATACATCATGACCATGTGCGTACGGCATAAGACATAGGAACCGTCTCGTCCCATTTGCACGGGGACCGTCTTGCCCCACGTGTCTCAACTGATTAATGCTGTTATTACGTCACCAATTAAGTTCACGATTCACATTGTTTTATTATTATATTGAGCATATACTATTGAGCATATACTATTGAACATATACTATTGAGTATTCGATATATGCTAGCTTAATTTTGCACCAGATTTTGGGACATTCAGAGTTTTATATTTTGCGTACGTGCTGGGCCCGTCTTACCTCCAGGGGCCGTTTTGCCCCAGGTTACCCTACGCTTTGCCCCAGGTTACCCTACGCTTTGCCCCAGGTTACCCTACGTTTTACCCCAGGTTACCCTACGTTTTGCCCCAGGTTACCATACGTTTTGCACCAATAGGTAAATGTCGACAATTGTGAACGGCGCCGGACGGTCAACCGAGATGACCAGACGGTCAACCGAGATGACCGGACGGTCAACGGAGATGACCGGACGGTCAACCGAGATGACCGGACGGTCAACCGAGATGAAGGGATTAAGAGTGCAACTATTGCTGTTTCGAAACTGTAGCAGTTTCGTTCACCCAACTTTGCCTGTGTCTTTTGGAATAGCCGTTTGTCCCCTATTTCTGGTGTCTATGCCATACGATGTAAAATACCCCACACAGGGTGTAAATGCATAGCCTGCTGTGGGCTACATCTCCCATGAGCCACTACAGAAGCGTGCACGACGCAGCTCAGTCAATTCTGCTAACTACCTGGCAAGAGGATACGATTGAATGAATGAATGAATGAATGAATCGATGCATCTTTCAATGTTAATATGATAATGAAAAACCTACTCATATTGGAATAATAATAATAATATAACATATAATAATAATACTAATAATTACAACAACAACAACAACAACAAGAATTCTGTGCTGCCTAAATCCGGGAACTTGAGCTCAAAGGCACAGCAAACCAGACTAGTTTAAGCGTAAGATCATGAACATGGAAGCGCGAAAGCCATCACCATGACAACGGACTGCCGATGATTTGGTTTAAGCGTAAAATCATGAACATGGACGCGCGAAAGCCATCACCATGGCAACGGACGGCCGATGATTTAGTTTAAGCGTAAGATCATGAACATGGAAGCGCGATAGCCAACACCATGGCAACGGACTGCCGATGATTTAGTTTAAGCGTAAGATCATGAACATGGACGCGCGAAAGCCATCACCATGTCAACGGACTGCCGATGATTTAGTTTAAGCGTAAGATCATGAACGTGGAAGCGCGACAGCCATCACCATGACAACGGACGGCCGATGATTTAGTTTAGAGCTTAACATGATGTTAAGTCGGGAGTTACACAAAATGTCGCGGCAATGTTTAACGTTGTCAGTATTGTCAAGCGCACCACCAGTGAAGATATGAAAAACGTTTGCATCTACGACAACTAAATAAAATAAAAATGGGGGAAATCTTTGATTTTAAACATGTTTATATTTCAGTATTAAGATCAAATTCAGTAAAAAATAAAGGGTCTTCGGTGTTGTTATCCACCAAATTACACATTCTGACTTTGACCTTCATCTGACCTTGAGCTGGGCAACCAGTCCTGCACCCCCTCCAGAAAGTTTGCTTAGGACATAAGCAACACGTGTGCATAATTATTTGTTTTGGTCAAGTCTGTCATTTGGCTCTAAGCCACAGGACTGGTGCCCTCTGGCCAAGAGGATCGAGAACACTTAAATGGTTTATTTCAGCGTTGAAATTAATCCAAATTGTATGTAACACACCACTCGACAATGGTTCACTGCATGTTATATTAAGTTAACACCTGTCCAACCCTTGCCGGTGTAAGCGTTGCGCTACCCGCCACGGTCACAGTGGGATGTCGTGCGAACCTTTTCAACTGCTCTTCCCGCAATAGAGCCGATAATGCGGACAGTTATGGTAGTTTAATAATAGTACCGTGAAATGACACGACGAGTCAAATGCATGGAATAAATAATATTTATTGTCGTGAGCCAATGGTGTTGCTTTATTACTAATCGATCAATCAAACAACCCTGAACCTTGTCAAAATATAAATATTAACAAATGAAATGTGTATGTTTTATTTGACGCAGTTTTCATTTTGTACGAGTTTGATAAGATGCCTTCTTCGTTCCCTGTGATATCATACCTTCTTGTTTTGTGTGTGATATCATACCACCATTGCTCTTTATGATGTCTTATTGTTCCCCATTAGTGATATCACTTCCTTCTTGTTTTGTGTGTGATATCATACCACCATTGCTCTTTATGATGTCTTATTGTTCCCCGTTAGTGATATCACTTCCTTCTTGTTTTGTGTATGATATCATACCACCATTGCTCTTTATGATGTCTTATTGTTCCCCATTAGTGATATCACTTCCTTCTTGTTTTGTGTGTGATATCATACCACCATTGCTCTTTATGACGTCTTATAATTATTCCCCGTTAGTGATATCACTTCCTTCTTGTTTTGTGTGAGATATCATACCACCATTGCTCTTTATGACGTCGTATAATGATTTCCCTTTAGTGATATCACTTCTTTCTTGTTTTGTGTGTGATATCATACCACCGTTGCTCTTTATGACGTCGTATAATGATTTCCCTTTAGTGATATCACTTCTTTCTTGTTTTGTGTGTGATATCATACCACCGTTGCTCTTTATGACATGTCTTATATAATTATTTCCCGTAAGTGATATAAGTTTCACCTTGTTTTGTTTGTGATGTAATCCCAGCTACGTTGTTATATAAATATATATATATATATATATATATATATATATATATATATATATATAAATATATATATATATATATATATATATATATATATATATATACATATATATATATATATATATATATATACATGTATATATATACATATATATATATATATATATATATACATATATATGTATGTATATATATATATATATGTGTGTATATATATATATATATATATATATATATATATATATATATATATATATATATATATATATATATATATATATATATATATATATATACATACATACACACGAAGTTATAACTGAACGTGCATCCATTAACGAGCCGATGTTCAAATTATTGTTGTGCACCATAAGAAGCTTCAACGTTTACACCGGGTGGTGCATATCTCATTTTGTTTTGCGGAGAAGTCGGTTTACGCAGCGAAATATAATAGTACAAAGACTCACAATAAATACATTAAATCACTATTGGTTTACTCATGTCTCTCACATCGTTAATCCGGACCCCGATAATCTGGAAGCCTCGCCATGCGGACATAATCTCCAAACACAAATACATTAATCTGGACATAATCAACGAGGAACAAAGGTGTCTGGATTAACGATTTTCCACTGCAGTTTAATATATATATATATATATATATATATATATATATATATATATATATATATATATATATATATATATATATATATATATATATACCCACACACACGTACACGCACACGCGTACATATATATATATGTGTGTGTGTGTGTGTGTGTGTGTGTGTGTGTGTGTGTGTGTGTGTGTGTGTGTGTGTGTGTGTGTGTGTGTGTGTGTGTGTGTGTGTACGCGTGTTTACGCGTGTGTACGCGTGTGTATGTGTAAGCGTGTGCGTGTGTGTGGGTGTGTGCGTGCGTGCGCGTGTGTGTATGTGAAATAATGAAAAAGATAATTAAACTGAAATGCCAACCACTGGCTTAAATTGACAAACCACAAAACTAGGATGTACATAAACGCGTACAATCGTCACAACTGGCTCGTGGTTTGCCAGGCGAGCCACAACAGGAAATATGACTGACAATTGTCAGTGATAACGGCCAAGACGTGTGAAAATTGGGGCGCTTGTAGATGCGAGAGAAATGGACGAAGGTGCAGGACGTGTTCCTTCTGGACTCGAGTCTTGACTGGTCAACGGTGGAGGAGGACGATCTGCCGGCCAAACTCATTGTCGGACTCATCAAACAGACGGACATGCTGAGAATGACCCTGGACGAACGGACACAGGTCAGTGAAAACATCGTCCACACATTACATGGGTTGGACGTCTGTTGGAATATATTGCTGCTGCTGCTGCTGCTGCTGCTGCTGCTGCTGCTGCTGCTGCTGCTGCTGCTGCTGCTGCTGCTGCTGCTGCTGCTGCTGCTGCTGCTGCTGCTGCTGCTGCTGATGGTAGTGGTGATGATGATGGTGATAGTGATGTAGATGATGGTGATGATGATGATGATGGTGAAGGTGATGGTGATGATGATGATGATGGTGACAATGATGATGATGAGGACGACGACGATGATGATTAAGATGATTATGATCATGATGGTGGTGAAGGCTATGATACGAAAACGACGATGACGACGACGGCGGCGGCGGCGATGGCAGTGATGATAATAATCATAATGATGATGATGATAATAACAAAATAATAAAAAAACACAAGCACAAAATAATAACAATAATCGACACCGTCTTTGTCGTCCTCGTCAATTAGGAATTCGTCATTGTGAATCTAATGCACTGCTCTGTGTTGCCAGCATTGTGTCTCCATAGAAACAAGCTTCAGGAAAGAGAAGGACAAGTTGCAAAGTGAGTTTGTCACATACGGCGTCTGCCACTCTGTTGGTGATCTGTCCCATCTCTCATCACCAATGCTGGCTGAATATCCAGCACATCCCCATCAATTAATGAATAACTTTTTTTCCCATTACCGTGATGTCCATTACGTGACATCGCCATATAATTATGACAATACAAGCATATGCTCACATTTTTACCAAAAAGTTGGCATTTCCTTTAAAGGTTAATGGGACTCGTGAAACTTAATTTATATCCCAAATAGTGTTATTATATTTATGGACTACTAACACGACCAGTGATTTTTTTATTGCTTTATTGGTTTTCTACAAATACGCCGTGTGTATATCTGGACGGTCACGAAAAAACCCCAAAAAAACCAGAACAGTAAAACAGGTCGATCTGACGTTTGAACTATTTCGAATGCGACCTAGCAATGTTAAAATAGAATTACCAGCACCACTCGGTTATTTAAATTAAAGTAAAATGTTGAAAATTGTTACATGAAACCGCGATTACTGCTGGTGGCATAGTGCATCAGGATAAAACCGTTTTTAAGTGAATACATGTTGATAGAAGGCATATAAGTTGTCGATAAAAATACTTTGGTGATTGGTTGATTGACTGGTTTATTGATTGATTGATTGATTGATTGATCTTGATTCACAGCTGATCTGGCGAAAGCTAACGACCAACTGAAGGACATTACGTTTTACTTCAACAAAACCAAGTCTGAAGTTGCAACACTCAAGAGTACAGTAGAACATCTCCAGCAACTCAACCGAGACAAACTAGAGGATATCGCACAGTAAGTGTCCACGTGTGTTAAAATTGTGAATGCTGTTGTTCTGATGAAGCGGTAAATTTTGAAGGTAAACAGGAAGTTTGTTATGTGCGAATTTATAATTCAGTAAGTTACTCTTATAATATAGCATCGTGTCTAGAAGAGATCGCATAGTAAGTGACTCTTACGATATAGCACCGGGTCTAGAAGAGATCGCATAGTGACTCTTACGATATAGCACCGGGTCAAGAAGAGATCGCATAGTGACTCTTACGACATAGCACCGGGTCTAGAAGAGATGGCATAGTAAGTTACTCTTACGACATAGCACCGAGTCAAGAAGAGATCGCATAGTAAGTGACTTTTACGATATAGCACTGGGTCTAGAAGAGATCGCATAGTAAATGACTCTTGCGATATAGCACCGGGTCAAGAAGAGATCGCATAGTAAGTGACTCTTACGATATAGCACCGGGTCAAGAAGATATCGCATAGTAAGTGACTCTTACGACATAGTACCGGGTCTAGAAGAGATGGCATAGTAAGTTACTCTTACGATATAGCACCGGGTCAAGAAGAGATCGCATAGTAAGTGACTCTTACGACATAGCACCGGGTCTAGAAGAGATCACATAGTAAGTTAATCTTACGATATAGCACCGGGTCAAGAAGAGATCGCATAGTAAGTGACTCTTAAGACATAGCATCGGGTCTAGAAGAGATCACATAGTAAGTGACTCTTACGACATAGCACCGGATTTAATATAATATTATGAATTTGGTGCGGTCAGTTCCTTTGGATATTTATACTATTTAGCTAAGTTGTATTAAACGTGCTTTCTATAATTTGCTACATCTAGGAGTGTTGTTAGCTTTAATCCACTCAAGTGTCAAGTGTCGATGTAAATGATTGCCAGGTTGAAGAAGGATTCGACCGTGCAACTGTGGGACAAAGAGAAGAAGAAGTTATTAGAGAAAACGACAGAAAAGTGAGTATGTTGTGAACCGTCTTCCATTCAGGTAGTTGGGCATGACGGTGGTCGAGTGGCGTTCGGTCTGGGGGAGGGGGGGGGGGGGGAGGGGGGGGGAGGGGGAGGGGGAGGGGAGGGGAGGGGGAGGGGGGGGAGGGGAGGGGGAGGGGGAGGGGGGGGAGGGGGGGAGGGGGAGGGGAGGGGGGGAGGGGGAGGGGGAGGGGGAGGGGGAGGGGGAGGGGGAGGGAGAGGGGGAGGGGGGAGGGGGAGGGGAGAGGGAGAGGGAGAGGGAGAGAGGGGGTTAACGGCGATGCCTCAGTAGAGCGGCCAGTCCCACTGCCGTGGGTGGCCGTGCTGCGTGGGTGTCAATGGCAGTAGTCAGGGGTGTCAATGGCAGTAGTCAGGGGTGTCAATGGCAGTAGTCAGGGGTGTCAATGGCAGTAGTCAGGGGTGTCAATGGCAGTAGTCAGGGGTGGAATTTGTGGGATGGAATAAAATAAAATAACACGTTTAGTGCGACGTGTGTCCGGGTGGAAGTAGAGTTGGTTTTCGAATGTGTAGGCTTGAATGGAACTGACAAATTATGCGGTTACACAGACCGTAAAGGTTCACAATGAACGCACACATACACGCACGCACCACGCGTGCACACGCGTGCACACGCATACACGCCCACACCACACGCACGCACGCACACACGCACGCACGCACGCACACGTATTATTATTTATTATTGAGATGATATATAGTGATATATATATATATAGTGATATATATATATATATATATATATATATATATATATATATATATATATATATATATATATATATATATATATATATACATATATATATATATATATATATATATATATATATATATATATATATATATATATATATATATACATATATATATATATATATATATATATATATATATATATATATTCATGTGTGTGTGATACTTAGTGATATATATATATATATATATATATATATATATATATATATATATATATATATATACATATATATATATATATATATATATATATATACATATATATATATATATATATATATATATATATATATATATATATATATATATATATATATTCATGTGTGTGTGTGATACTCTCACCCAGAGAAGAGGAATTGAAGGGTCTCATAGAGAAGCTGCAGGCGGAGAAAGAACATCTGATGGAGAAGATCAAGGTTGGTGCTTACAACTCCAACACTACGGTCAAGATACTGGGGAGGGGGCGTTTCAACAAGACCAATAAACTCCCGGACACAACTGTATAACACAATAACGGAAACATATATGAACTTTATAGAGGTAAATGCCAGTTCACGGGACTTCACACCATCGGGAGCTCCTCTTACCCGCGTCTATAAGTCGTCCTGGTGTGTAGCCAGTTGTTAGCGTCTCCTTGCAATCTCTTTGATTCCACCTTCTGTCCAATGTATGGTGTTGCCAATCCATCCCATTTTCCTTCTAATTCATCGATTTCTCCTGGTCTCCTCCCCACTACCTTCATCCTCCCCACTACCTTCTTCTTCCCCACTACCTTCTTCCTCCCCACTACCTTCGTCCTCCCCACTACCTTCATCCTCCCCACTACCTTCTTCCTCCCGACTACCTTCTTCCTCCCCACTACCTTCTTCCTCCCCACTACCTTCTTCCTCCCCACTACCTTCATCCTCCCCACGACCTTCTTCCTCACCACTACTTTCTTCCTCCCCACTACCTTCTTCCTCCCCACTACCTTCTTCCTCCCCACTACCTTCTTCCTCCCCACTACCTTCTTCCTCCCCACTACCTTCTTCCTCCCCACTACTTTCTTCCTCCCCACTACCTTCTTCCTCCCCACAACCTTCTTCCTCCCCACAACCTTCTTCCTCCCCACTACCTTCTTCCTCCCCACTACCTTCTTCCTCCCCACTACCTTCTTCCTCCCCACTACCTTCTTCCTCCCCACTACCTTCTTCCTCCCCACAACCTTCTTCCTCCCCACAACCTTCTTCCTCCCCACTACCTTCTTCCTCCCCACAACCTTCTTCCTCCCCACTACCTTCTTCCTCCCCACTACCTTCTTCCTCCCCACAACCTTCTTCCTCCCCACTACCTTCTTCCTCCCCACAACCTTCTTCCTCCCCACAACCTTCTTCCTCCCCACTACCTTCTTCCTCCCCACTACCTTCTACCTCCCCACAACCTTCTTCCTCCCCAATACCTTCTTCCTCCCTACTACCTTCAGTGTCAGGTATGTCTTCATCACTTCTCTTAAAGGGGATAACAATAAGGCAAAGGCAAAAATGCATTTTCGATGTGTACACAAAGTTTAATATTGTATGTACTATATGTACACAAAGTTTAATATTGTATGTACCATATGTACACAAAGTTTAATATTGTATGTACCATATGTACACAAAGTTTCATATTGTATGTACTATATGTACACAAAGTTTCATATTGTATGTACTATATGCCAACATAAAAATGTAACGGATAAATGCATTTATTGGTAAAATGAGATCCGTAATGCGTCTAACTTGCAAAGCTCGTGTAAAATTCAAAGTTAATGTCGGTCGGTTAATGTCGATGTCGGTAGCCTTTGATCATTTACTTTCTGACCTAACCATAAAAACGACCACATGTAGCTTTCGTATATCTATAAAATATATGTACACATATCATGTAGTCAAAATGACTCTTTCTTTCATATAACGATCCAAAAAATCCATCTCCTACGCCTAGCTCCACGGTTACCGTAAAATTAATGTTTATGCCGAGGCGTTGTTGAAAGAAACTCAAAAAACAAACGCCGTACGGCATCGCTATTATATTTAGAACTAATAAAGTATGTTGGTGTATACACATATACAAGCACACACAATTATTCGTACTTTCCGTCATGGAAGCGACACCGTACGGAGCTGCTGCGAAGCTATTTTGTTTTGCGTCGACGCCGCCTCGGCATAACTGTTCATTTCACTGTAGCCGTGGAGCTGGGCGTAAGATATGGCTGCTTAGACGAACCACGTGCTACTCCAGTCGTACTACTGTTTACATTACAAATGCTGCACAATAAACCATTATGGCGCTCGCTGTAAACAACCGCTGTCGTTGTAAACAGGTGAATGAATGGAAAGTCCCAGTGTCACTGAGCACTCATATCATCAGTGACGTTACATCGAAGCTTGCCGATAATCGTGGGAGAAAATATGCATAACTGAGGCAATCGTTGTTTTAATTCCCTTTAATTCCCCCATCTTCCTCCTGTCTTCTCATTTCACTTTACGTATTCTCCGAACCCAGTTGTTCTCTGTCACGTAATACGTTACTTAAACTATTATTGTGATATTATACTTCGTTTTCGTTCTTTAATTTTGTTATTTCTGCCCTTTTTAGGAATTAACAAATCAAAACAAGATGGAGAAGTTGAAAAGCGAACTGCATATGCGACCAACGGCCGATGGTAGGTGGTGAGTGAGCCGTGACGGAAGACGTTGTATGGTAGGTGGTGAATGAGCCGTGACGGAAGACTTTGTATGGTAGGTGGGGGGTGAGCCGTGACGGAAGACGTTGTATGGCAAGTGGTGAGTGAGCCGTGACGGAAGACGTTGTATGGCAAGTGGTGAGTGAGCCGTGACGGAAGACTTTGTATGGTAGGTGGGGGGTGAGCCGTGACGGAAGACGTTGTATGGTAGGTGGTGAGTGAGCCGTGACGGAAGACGTTGTATGGTAGGTGATGAGTGAGCCGTGACGGAAGACGTTGTATGGTAGGTGGTGAGTGAGCCGTGACGGAAGACGTTGTATGGTAGGTGGTGGGTGAGCCGTGACGGAAGACGTTCTATGGAAGGTGGTGAGTGAGCTGTGACGGAAGACGTTGTATGGAAGGTGGTGAGTGAGCCGTGACGGAAGACGTTGTATGGCAGGTGGTGAGTGAGCCCTGACGGAAGACGTTGTATGGTAGGTGGTGAGTGAGCCGTGACGGAAGACGTTGTATGGTAGGTGGTGAGTGAGCCGTGACGGAAGACGTTGTATGGTAGGTGGTGGGTGAGCCGTGACGGAAGACGTTCTATGGAAGGTGGTGAGTGAGCTGTGACGGAAGACGTTGTATGGAAGGTGGTGAGTGAGCCGTGACGGAAGACGTTGTATGGCAGGTGGTGAGTGAGCCCTGACGGAAGACGTTGTATGGTAGGTGGTGAGTGAGCCGTGACGGAAGACGTTGTATGGTAGGTGGTGAGTGAGCCGTGACGGAAGACTTTGTATGGTAGGTGGTGAGTGAGCTGTGACGGAAGACGTTGTATGGTAGGTGGTGAGTGAGCTGTGACGGAAGACGTTGTATGGTAGGTGGTGAGTGAGCTGTGACGGAAGACGTTGTATGGTAGGTGGTGAGTGAGCCGTGACGGAAGACGTTGTATGGTAGGTGGTGAGTGAGCCGTGACGGAAGACTTTGTATGCATGTCTCTATTGCTTTTTTCACTGGCAATCATCAGGAATAAACGAATTTTTTGGATCATGAAATGAACGCAGTTTTACACCAGAAGGACGACAGTGGCATTTGCGAATAACACATTTAGACCTGTCATACATATCTTCATCATCCTTCAGGAATTAATAATGTCTTCACGTAATTGACGGTAGCGATGTTATATTGGACACGGGCTTCGGCGTGAGACACGGTAAGTACATGTATATGGTAGCGTATATGAAATGAAGGAACCTGTCAAGAGGACTGTACAAATATCTGTACAATCGCATATCCATACACGCTTGTGTGCATACACTTGGGCATATGTAGTGTATTATCAAGTTAGAGCACGTGGTACGTTTGTATGTTCCAGATGTGAGCGGTGAATTGGAGAAATACAAAAGACACATCTTTATATTACAACAGGTGAGTCACAAGTGTGAATCAAATCGTACAATATATATATATATATATATATATATATATATAAAATTATGTATGTATACATAATTACATATATATATATATATATATATATATATATATACATAATTACATATACATATATACATATATATATATATATATATATATATATATATATATATATACATAATTACATATATGTATATATATATATAATTATGTATATATATATATATATACATAATTACACACACACATATATATATATATATATATATATATATATATGCGTGTGCGTGCGTGTGCGTGTGCGTGTAGGTGTGCGTGTGCGTGTGTGTGATTAGCCATAAAGTGTGTCAAGTGTCACAGCAATGGGAGAGGCAATATAAAAGTATTATATAATAGTAATAGTACTACTACTAATAATAATAACAACAATAATAAAAATAATAATAACAATAATAATAATAACAACAATAATAATAACAATAACAACAAAAATAACAATAATAATAACAACAATAATAATAATAACAATAACACTAATAATAATAACACTAATAATAACAATAATAATAACAATAATAATAACAATAATAATAACGAGTAAAGTACGTTCTTATATAGCGCGGAATCCAGTCTTTGAGACTTATCAAAACACTTTACACATCACCTCCTGGCTGACCTGTTCATTCGAACATCATCTCTGGGAAGCATTCAGCCACGCTGCAATTAATGCGGCAAGACTATTCGTCCAAATATCGACCCCTGTCTGTAGCCAGGTACTCATCTATACAGCTGAGTGAACTGTGGCGACCTCTGGGAACGAAATTGCCAGTTTCGAAACGGCAGCAAGAGGATTCGAAATCGAGTTTTCTCGATTAAAGATCATAATAATGCAAATATTTCAGAAATCGTGATATATGATAACAAACAGTTGTGTTAGTAGTTTGGAATGCCTTAACAAATACTGTTATTGACTACTCTTCAATAAAAGCTAATTATATTAGTGACAAAGAAGCCCCAAACGATTTGACATTTCGCTCGGCAATGTCCGTGTGACGTCAGTCTGGCCAAACGAACGTCAACACAGATTCATTCCTTAGCAACATCTGCGTACATAAAAGCTTCTAATGTTGCAGTGGGTCAAAAGAATGAATTTGGGTGGGACATCAGTTTCATTATTGGAAACACTGTTATAACACTGCAACATATATAGATTTTAAATAATAGCTAGCGTAGACCGAGAGGCACTTTGTGCACTGTGCAGCCTGTGCTACGACAAAATCGCAAAGGGCAAGCCAATGCAAAGGCCAAGCCAATACAAAGGCCAAGCCAATGCAAAGGCCAAGCCAATGCAAAGGCCAAGCCAATACAAAGGCCAAGCCAATGCAAAGGCCAAGCCAATACAAAGGCCAAGCCAATACAAAGGACAAGCCAATGCAAAGGACAAGCCAATGCAAAGGCCAAGCCAATGCAAAGGACAAGCCAATGCAAAGGCCAAGCCAATACAAAGGCCAAGCCAATGCAAAGGCCAAGCCAATACAAAGGCCAAGCCAATACAAAGACCAAGCCAATGCAAAGGCCAAGCCAATGCAAAGGACAAGCCAATGCAAAGGCCAAGCCAATGCAAAGGCCAAGCCAATACAAAGGGCAAGCCAATGCAAAGGCCAAGCCAATGCAAAGGCCAAGCCAATACAAAGGGCAAGCCAATGCAAAGGCCAAGCCAATGCAAAGGCCAAGCCAATACAAAGGCCAAGCCAATACAAAGGGCAAGCCAATGCAAAGGCCAAGCCAATACAAAGGGCAAGCCAATACAAAGGGCAAGCCAATGCAAAGGCCAAGCCAATGCAAAGACCAAGCCAATACAAAGGCCAAGCCAAAACAAAGGGCAAGCCAATGCAAAGGCCACGCCAATGCAAAGGCCAAGCCAATGCAAAGGTCAAGCCAATATAAAGGCCAAGCCCAATACAAAGGCCACGCCAATACAAAGGGCAAGCCAATACAAAGGGCAAGCCAATGCAAAGGCCACGCCAATGCAAAGGCCAAGCCAATGCAAAGGCCAAGCCAATATAAAGGCCAAGCCCAATACAAAGGCCACGCCAATACAAAGGCCAAGCCAAAACAAAGGGCAAGCCAATGCAAAGGCCACGCCAATGCAAAGGCCAAGCCAATGCAAAGGCCAAGCCAATATAAAGGCCAAGCCCAATACAAAGGCCACGCCAATACAAAGGCCAAGCCAATACAAAGGGGAGACAGTTCTACTCAAGAGTTAAATCGACGCAGTTGCTAAAAACTTAATATATCAAGATATTTCGGCAGTAAAATCATACAGTGTTCTCATATGTCCCACGTGTTCCAATATTCCTAATAAAATCACCGAGTAACGCAAAGACAAAGTAGGCTGCTGGTCCAACTTCCAAGCCTAGGCTAGGGCTAGGTTAGACTCGACGACTGTGTCTACTAGCTTGTACAAACTAAACATGGAATTTAAAAACAGTTTGATAAATACGCATGGTACTACCAAATAACAGTATTGCAAATACATTTAAATTTATGTTATTATTGAGGTTTTTGATCCCGGGCATTTGTTTACTGCGGCGTGAATCCGAAGGCTTCGGTTGATGAATCGGACCTGGTTTGACACA